>CAUYUJ010003471.1:0-50000 GCA_963575745.1 Prorocentrum cordatum | reverse complement strand
CCTGAGACCTCCTCACAATTCGTGATCCTGAAAGTTGAAGAGCTTCGCAGATGGAAGGCAGCCAGCTTTCAAAATGTGGTTCTCGCCTTAGCGCCGCGCACATTTGTCTTAAACGTTTGCAGCAGTTTTACGGGTGGGGGGCTGTCCTTTTTCAAAATGTGGCTCTCGCCGTAGCGCCGCGCACCTTCGTCTGAAGAACTGGAGAGAGCTTCAAGGATGGAGGGTGGCTCAATTTCAAAATGTGGCTCTCGCCTTAGCGCCGCGCAAATTCGTCTTAAAAGTTTGAGGCGATTCGTAGGATTCTCATGGATAACGTCCCAGACATAGTATTTGGCACGATGTGGGGATGTCAGGGCGCAGCAGTCATGTTGATTTGTGGTGTTGAAGTCCCAGGAACGGTGTTCTGGCACGGTTCAGTATCGTCAAGACGCGATAATCAGGGTGATTCGCGGGGTTGACATCCCAGGAACGGCGTTCAAGCACGATCCGAACTTTCAAACGGTCGTTTTCCAACAGGGCACCTCCCTAAGTAGATATGAATCCGTGCAGGAGCATGTGAAGAGGAACCTTGGAGGGAGGGTTTACTGCAATACCGTTGATGAGCCTTGGGTTTGCACTAATCCTCCTCCTCCCCCTTTTTTGTTGTTGTTCCGCCTGTCGCCTGCGGCTGACGGTCCCTGTCCATCTTCGAGCGACGGTGCATCTTCTCCTTCCCCCCCTCCTCTCGCTGCCCCCACCGCATCGGAAAAGAAGGGTGCCTGACACGGCCTCTGGGAAGTGCTGCCTTCTGCCGTAGCCGTCTCTCACCGCTTCTCTTTGTTCTCTCTGTCTGTCTGCCTGCCTGTCTCTCTCTCTCTCTCTCTCTCTCTCTCCCTCTCCCTCTCTAACCTCGCCTTGTCTGTCTGTCTGTCTCTAACCTCTCCCTCTCCCTCTCTAACCTCTCCCTCTCCCTCCCTGTCTGTCTCTCTCTCTCTCCATCCCTCCCCCTCTCCCTCTCTCACCGTCCGGCGGCCCCCGCCCGACCGACCGGCGGCCGCCCACCGCAGCACCGCAGCGGCCACCCTGGCCCGGCGACGGGACACGCCACCGCTGCCCCTCCGCCTGCGCCGCGGGCAGCGGGCCCCCGACGGCCCCCTGCTGGGCGACCGCGTCGCCCACAGCGGCGCTGCTCGTGGCTCCGCCGCGCAGACGGCCATTTCCTGGCCATCGCTCGGAGGTCCATTTCCTGTGCTTTTTTCGGTTTCGTGCGTGGCCCTTTCGCCAAATGATCAAGGATGCTCCTCGATGGTCCTCGCCGAAGGAAAAATGCACACGTCCGAGCGATGCCAAGTCACCCGACGCCGGTGCCAGCGCCACCTGCCGCGGCGGGCGCCGCCGGCGCGAGGGCCCACCGCCCAAAGCCTGAGCCCCACAGGGCGCCGCGGCGCGCCACCTGGCGTCCGCGGCGCCGGGCCCCCTGCCCCCGCGGGAGCGGTGGGAGCGCGAGGCGGCGGCGAACGGGCGTCCTCTTGGCAGCTCAGGGGCTCGCGCTCCACCAGGGGGGGGGAGGAGGAGGAGGAGGAGGAGGAGGAGGAGGAGGAGGAGGAGGAGGAGGAGGAGGAGGAGGAGGGGAAGAGGAGGAGAGGGGAGGGAGGAGGAGGAGGAGGAGGAGGAGGGAGGAGGAGGAGGAGGACGAGGAGGAGCCCAACAGGGCCCGCGGCCGCGGCGCGCCTCCCATCCAGAGGTCTCGCGGTCCTCGCGGTCCCTGCCCGGCGGGGCCACCCCATCCCGCTGCGGCCCCGAAGCCGCCGCTGCGGCGCTGCGGCCCCGCCCCGGGGCCCCCCTGCGGCTCCAGGGCCACGCGGCAGGCGCTCCCAGTCCGTCGCGGCGCCTCCGCCGCACTGTCAAGTCATTCGTTGCCGCGAAGTGATATTCGGCGAAGGCGCCGCGCCCAAATGCCCTGCAAACGAAAGGTTCATGTTGTCATCTTCTCACGTGGCGGAGGCGCTTACCCGCGAGAGCGAAAACAAAATACTGGCCTTTGTTGTTTTGGCTTTGGCGTGGCCGGAAATTGCCCAGCAACGAAAACGCAGCATTTGGATTGCCCGTGCACCTGCATCAACGCCCACGCTCGTTTCTTGTGCTAACGATAAGATACTAGGGATAATATACGGGGCCCGGCTTCTTGGTTTGTTGGGACACCCCGGCCTCGAGAAAACCCAAGAAGGGCTGAACAATTGCCAAGAATATGCAGAGGAGAAACTTTAGTGTGGTAAACATGCGCGACATTTACCCAGCCATCGAAGTTCTTCTATTCGATATACAACTGTCCCATTTCCCCCGCTGGGCGAAAAGTATGCGCGGCATGATTAAATTTGGCGGGGGGCGGTCTCATACTTTCCTGCAAACGAAAATTTGAGCGCGGGACTTCTTAATTCGGAAGGGGCCTTTGCCAAAAGTGCCGCGCAAACAAACACACAAGCAGCATTTAACACATTTGGTGTAAGCCTTCGCCAGCGCTCGCTGCCCACATCGCAGCCAGCGCCACGGTATTGCCGGGCGAATGCGTTCGCTGCTACCCTTCAAGGCGTGCGCCAGCGCACCGACCTCCTCCTCGAGCGCCTCCGTCGCGTTCAGGCTGGATGGCACGAGGCAGCTTTACGACAACGCATAGTGGCTGAACCTCAATGTGATGTTCTCCCGCGCCGCCCAGATGGCGGACATGCTGCTGGTGGGGCCGCCTCTTCGCAGGCTGCTGGAAAGAGGTCCGCCGAAGGCGGCGAAGGAGGCCCTCAAACGCTTCGAGAAGATAGAACAGTTGACGATGGAGAGAGCCGTTTTGCTTGCCGAGAAGTACGGGATGGCGCTGCAAGAAGAAGAGTCGCCGATCTAGCCTTCTGTGGCCCGATGCCCACGGCGGGGGGTCTTGCTGGATATGGCGCAACCTGCTTGCCCATGGCCCTTGTCTTCCGTTTTCGCTGCGCGAGCGGGCGCGCGCAGCCGGCTCGGTGCCAAATGCCGACGGCACATGTTCCAATCCCCCTCGCTCCCTGCAGCGCCCCGCTGACAGGCGCCCCTGACTGCTCGGCCCGGTGCCGGGTGTGGACGGTCTCACCCGAGGGCACGTCCCGACTGCGCTCTTCCCTTGAGTCAAGGGGCCCAAGGACACACAAATAAATACATACAAATACAAATATTCCCCATCTTTTCCCATATCTTCTGGGTTTTTGCCTTCCCCGCCCAACTCCTATATTTCCCTATATCTTCTGGGACATCGACGATTCATTGTGTCTGTGTGTTTTTTCCCTCCTGATGGAGAGGCAAACGCGACTTGCTCTGGCGGCCGGGGAGAGACGAGCAACTTCTGCTTCTCCCTGCTCGCGCCGCGTGCTCGCGCCTGAGCTGCCGCAGGGAGACCCGATCGCTCGCACTGCGCCGCCCGCGCTCAGTCTTGCTCACACCCCGGGCGCACTCGCACTCGGACCCACTCAACATCAGGACCACTCGCGCTTCGACTCGATTTCAATCGGGCTCTCTAGAGCCCAGACCTGCGACGCAGACTGTGCGGAGGTCGCGGGCGAGCGGTTCGCTCTCACACAGACGCTCACTGACGCGTGCCAGCAGACGGGCGCGCCAGGGAGATGAAATGCACATCTGGGGATCTCCGCGTCGAGTAAGCTTGCGTGTTGGTTTATCTTGTGTTGTTCCATGCTTTTCTTCTTTTTGGCTGGTACCCCCCTGGGTCCTCGGTCATCTTGCGCGTCTGCCACCAAAGGAATCCTGTCGAGGCGGATTACAAGCGGATTCCTTCTGTGCAGGCTTACCAAAGGATTCCTTCGTGGCGGCTGAGGGAGACCGAGGAAGAGGGAGGGAGAGAGAGAGAGAGAGGAAGAGAGAAGGAGAGAAGGAGAAAGTCAGAGAGAGAGAGAGAGGGAGAGAAAGAGCGAGAGAGAGAGAGAGATAGAGAAAGAAACAGCGAAGCCCCGAAACAGTTCGTGCCACATGTCCCCCCCCCCCCCCCCCCCCCCTTGCGAACCTTTCGAATGCAGCCCTGTGCCTCCGCGCGGAGGCGCAGCCGTTGCGGTCACTGCCGCTGCGCGGCGCGCGGCGCGGGCCCGCCGCGCCCCCGCGCACGGGGGGGGGGCCCCGGGAGAGGCCTCCAGAGGCCGAAACCCAAAGCGAGGGCCGAAACAGGCCAAGTGGGCTTCCCCGCCCCTCCTCCTGCCCACCCCCGTCTCCTCGGGACCCCTCTCCTCTCCTCCCCCCTCCCCCCCCTCCCCCCGTCTCCTCCTCCCCCCCCGACCCCTCCTCCTCCTCCCCCTCTCCTCCTCCCCCCACCCCCCTCCTCCTCCTCCTCCTCCTCCTCCTCCTCCTCCTCCTCCTCCTCCTCCTCCTCCTCCTCCTCCCTCCTCCTCCACCCCCCCCCCTCTCCTCGGGGCCTCTCCTCGCCCACCCGCCCCCCGCCTCCCCCCACGAAGGGCTGCGCGGCCGGCCGACGCGTGGGCGCGCGGTCGCGCCGCCCGCCCGGGTGGAATCGCGGCGCCCGCGGCCCTTCGCCGCGGCCCCCGTCCGCTCGCGGCGCGGAGGCCCCGTTCCTCCTGCTTCTCGTCGTCGTTGTCGTCGTTGTCGTCGTCGTCCTCCTCCTCCTCCTCCTCCTCCTCCTCCTCCTCCTCCTCCCCCCGTCCTCAACCTCCTCATCCTCCTCACCTTTCCACCTTTCTTCTATGAGTACTACTCTCCTATCTTTTGTGAATCTGTCGCCTACACACGTGATGCCGGCGAACTGGATTTACATATGTGTTTCCACAATCCGACTCTTCTCGTTTTGTTTTTCAAAACTGGTGCTCGCGCTGCAGCGTGGGCCTCATTTAGGGATCGACGCTGCGCCCCCGTTGTTCAAGATGGCGCTCCCGCCCCGACATGGGCTACTTTCCTGGATGCCACAGGTCTCGCAGGTCTCGTAAGCACCACAGGTCCCACAAGACCCACAAGTGTCGCAGGTCGCTCCACAGGTCCCGCGGGCCCCACCGGTCTGACAGGCTCCACAAGTCCTACAAGTCCCAAAGGTGACGCAAGTCTCGTATGCCCCACGGGTCCCACAGGTCCCGCAGGACCCACAAGTCCCAGAGTTATCGCATGTCTCACGGATCCCACAGAGAACCCCCAAGTCCCCCCAGGTCCCGCAGGTCCCGCCGGTGCCACGGGTCCAACAGGTCTCGCAGGCCTCGCAGGTCCCACAGTTCCCATGGACCCCACAGGCCCCACAGGCTGCTCCGCAGATCCCGCAGGAGTCGCAGGTCTCAAAGGCACCTCAGGCCACAGAGGTCCCCCAGGCCGCACAGGTCCCGCAAGTTTCCCTTTCCGACTGCGCAGAACACGATGGGGTCATTCGTGGAGTTCCAGGTCGGCTATGACACGCGCCCGCGGGTGAAGAAGAACACGCGCAACGGGAAGGGATGGGAGGGAGGGATAGGATGTTAGATATGGCGCAAACGCACCTAGCTTGCCTCTCTCCCTCCTCTTGTTTCCGCTCTCCTCGCTCCTCTCTCCCCTCTCCTCTCTCCTCTCTCCTGTCTCCTCCTCCTCCTCCTTCTCCTCCTCCTCTTCATCCTCATCCTCCTCATCCTCCTCATCCTCCTCCTCCTCCTCCTCCTCCTCCTCCTCCTCCTCCTCATCATCATCATCATCATCATCATCATCATCATCATCATCATCATCATCATCATCATCATCATCATCATCATCATCATCATCATCATCTCCTCCTCATCCTCCTTCTCCTCCTCATCTTCTCCTCCTCCTCCTCCTCCGCTTCCTCCCTATCCGCCTCCTCCTTCCCCTGCTCCATCCCTATTCCTTATGCATATCTTCTCCCTGCCGCATCCCCAGACGCGTTGGTGGTGCTGGCCGGACGCTTCGGCGGAGACTTCTTCGCCATGCATGTGTGCTTTGAAGCTTGCGATCTGTTACGGCTTCAAAGACGGAATGCGGGCTGTGTTCAGACTGCGTTTCTCGACTTGGCGCCGCGCAGATGTGCCTCAAGCGGTTGCAGCAGCTTTACGAAGGGAGGGCGGCGCCTTCTCCAGGTGTTCGCCTCAGCGCCGCGCATCTCCGTCCTCACAGCGTGCAGCAGCTTCGAACGTGGATGTGGTGTTCGGCATGGCGCCGCGCACGTGTGTCGTGAACGTCTGCAGCAGCTTCAAGGCTCCGCAGGTCTGAAATCCCAAGAGTTGTGTGACGGTGCGATGTAGGACTGCCAAGGCGCAACCGTCAAGCTGATTCGCGGCCTTGAGATCCTAGAAATGGTGGTCGGGCACGGCTTCGGATTGCCAGAGCGCAGCATACACGCTGCGTTGAAGTATGTTGAAATCCAAGGGATTCTGCTTTGGCGAAATTGAAGAATATCGGAACCCACAAATAAAAACAACTTGTTTGTAGGGACCTATGAAGAAGGAGCTTGGAAAGGGGGGGTCTTGCAACATCGTTGATGCGCCTTGGGTTTACACTGGTCCTTCTCCTCATCATCATCCTCGTTGTCCTCCTCCTCCTCCTTCTTCTCCTCCTCTTCCTCTTCCTCGTCCTCCTCCTCCTCCTCCGCCTCCGCCTCCCCGTCCTCCGACTCCACTCCACACCGCGCGCCGTTCGGGCGCGGGCGCGGCCGCCGCTCAGAAGGAGGAGGCGAGGAGGAGGAGGAGGAGGAGGAGGAGGAGGAGGAGGAGGAAGGAGAACAAGAAATACACGAAACATAACATCAGTACTACGAATAATGATATCATTGATACTAATACTTCGAATAATGCCAATTCCAATACTGACAATGGTAACAGTAATACTAATAATCATACGAGTGCCACTACTACTAATACTAATACGAATGATATTAATACTACTAAGTATCCCAGTGCGACCCTACCTAGGAGTTAGAGCCCCTGGGAAAGCAGCATTAGTAGTAACAGTAGAGCTAAGCTACAGCTGAGCTGAAACTAAACTAAAGCTAAGCTAAAGCTAAGCTAAAGCTAAGCTAAAGCTAAGCTCAAGCTAAGCTCAAGCTAAGCTCAAGCTAAGCTAAAGCTAAGCTAAAGTTAAGGTAAAGTTAAGCTATGGCTAAGCTAAAGCTAAGCTAAAGCTACGCTAAAGCGAAGCGAAAGATAAGCTACAGTTCAGGTAACTATAAACTAAAGCTACGCTAACGCTAAGCTAAAGCTAAGCTGTAGCTAAGCTCAAGCTAAGCTCAAGCTAAGCTAAAGCTAAACTATGACTAGGCTAAAGCTAAGCTAAAGCTTAGCTAGAGCTAAGCTAAAGCTAAAGCTAAAGCTCCCAGGGGACTGGGGGAACCGCGGGGCGGATACTGGGGGAACCGCCCGGGGCGCTTTCCACTGCCCGGCCCCTTTAAGCCCAGAGAGTAAGAACCCTTCTAGGCAGAGCCTAGGTAGGGAAACATGGTATGACTAATCATGCGAATAATAACAATGATAATCATGACGCTAATAATGACAACAATAACAATCACAATGCTAATATGAGGGGGGAAGGAGGGAGGAAGGGGAGGAGGAGGGGCGAGGCCAGCCGCGGAGCCCAGCTGCACACTCCGCCGCGATCCTGGCCGGCAGGGCCGAGAGGGGAGAGGGAAGGGAGGAGGGAGGGACAGGGGCAGGGAAGGACGGGAGGGGAGGAGGGGCAAGCTAGGTGCGCTCGCGTCATATCTGACATCCTACCCCTCCCTCCCATCCCTTACCATGGCGTAGATCCCCTCTCTACTCGCACAGTCGGATGTCGAGCAGGGCAATGATCCCGAAAGGGTACGCGATGCATTGTAGAGCACGGCATGGCATGGCGTAGAAGAGCACCGCAAAGCGTAGTATGTCACAGCATGGCGTGGCGTGGCGTAGTGAAGAATTGCATCACAAAGCTTTGCAACGCAAAGCATGGCATCGCACAGCGGCCCCGAACATAACATTGCATAGCATGGCGTTGAAGATCAAAGCGTAGCATGGCATAGCACGACGTGGCACTTAAGCACTGCATATCACAGCTTCAGCTGAAGGCATGGCATCGCGCAGCGGAACGCAACCTAGCATTGCATTGCATGCCGTGGCATGGCACGGGAAATGACGCCAGCGCTGCAGCGGGAGCACGATTCGGAACGAGCGGAAGCACGGAAATGAGGCCAGCGCTGCAGCGGGAGCACGATTCGGAACGAGCGGGGCCCGAAAATGAGGCCGGCGCCTCAGCGAGAGCAGCATTTTTGAAAAAAATGCAGGCGAAAACCCAACTCCGGGGAATCCTGTGTGTAAAGACAGTACGCGGGGGGGGGGGGGGGGGCGAACACTCCCATCCCATCATCAGGGGAAGGAGGAGAGTAGTACTCATATTGAGAAATTGTAGAGGGAAGGGAAGGGAGGAGGGAGGGAGGGATGGGGGAGAGGGCGGGAGGGAGGGAGGGAGGGAGGGAGGGAGGGAGGGGGGAGAGGGAGTTGCTTCCCGGGAGCGTCCGCGCGCACGGTGTGCCATCCTTGGCCAACCCCCAGGGCCGTTCCCCAGGGCGCGCTGTCATTTCGGGGTGATGGAGGATGACGAGGAAGAGCTAGAGGAGGAGGAGGAGCAGAAGGAGGAGGAGACGGAGGAGGAGGAGGAGGAGACGGAGGAGGAGGAGGAGGAGGAGGACCAGTGTAAACCCAAGAGTCATCAACGATGTTGGAATTAACCCTCCCTCTAAGCTCCCTCTTCACGGGCCCCTACAACGGTTCATTTCCATTGAGGGAACTGCCTCGTTGGAAGACAACCGTTTGAAGATCTTTTGAAGCATGCCAAAACACTGTTCTCGGGATTGTAAGGCCACGTCTCAACCTGACTGCTGCGTCTCGACGACCCAGAATTGCACCAGAGCGCCATTGTTGGTACTTCAACACAGCGAATCAAGATAACTGTTGCGCCCGCATAATCCTGAATCCTTCCAAAACATAGCTTCTGGTACGCTGACCATGGGAACCCGTAGGAGGAGAACGATCCGCGGCACGCGGGAGGTCCTCTCTGCACGAACCCCCCGGCCGCTGCCCAAATGGTGTGCCCCCTGGGGGGAGGGGTGGCGGGAGAGCGCGTGGAGTCGGAGGGCGCCGATTATAGACCTACGGCAGGCTTGTGTCCTGTCGGCCCCAGCGTCGGTTCCCGACCCTGCGGGGACCGCTCCGAACGACTGGCCGCTTCCGCGACGTTCGATCATTCAGCGTCGACCGATTCTTTTTTTTTTCAACCGCGAGGATCTCAGCGTCGACCGATTGATCGCGATTAATCGTGATCAATCGCGAGGATCTCAGCGTCGACCGATTCTGGGCCACCCGGGCGGCGTTCCACGCGCAACGCCCGCGGCGGCCTCGCCGCCAGTCGACGCGACGCGAGCCTGCAGGACACCGATCCCAGTCAGGCCCACCCTTTGGCCCCGAAGCGGTGCGGGCGCCTTTGCCGCGGGCCCCTCGGCGCCCACCCGCCACCCCCAAACTCGGACGCCTAGAGATCGACACCAACACCAACAGTGGTGGTGTGCCTCCACCGAAGGAAGATGATCCCGATCTCGGTGATGGTGGTCATACTCGGGCTTCCTAGGTGGCCCAAAGGCCATCGCTCGGACGTCCGTTCCCTGTGCTTTGTTCAGCTTCGTGCGTGGCTTTTTCGCCAAAGGATCAAGGATGCTCCTCGATGGTACTCGCCGAAGGAAAAGTACACACCGCCTCCGCCTCCGCCGCGGGCGGAGGAGAAGGAGGAGGAGGAGGAGGAGGAGGAGGAGGAGGAGGAGGAGGAGGAGGAGGAGGAGGAACTCTGGCCTCTGCCGCGGGCGCGGGGTCCGCGCGCGGGCCCCCCGGCGGGCCCTCCGGGCGGCACGATGGGGCGCCGAGGGCGGCAGCCCGCGCGAAGGCGAGTGCGCCCCTGCACCCGCCAGCGACCGCAGGAAGCGCGGCCCCGAGACGACGACGACGACGACGACGACGACGACGACGACGACGACGACGACGACGACGACGGCGACGACGTCGACGGCGACGACGTCGACGACGACGGCGACGGCGACGACGCCGCCGCCGCCGACGCCGACGCCGACGCCGACGCCGACGCCGACGCCGACGCCGACGCCGACGACGACAACGACGACGACGACGACGACACCCCGAGCCCCAAGTGGCACTTGGTGGCATCGAACTGGCGACCCGGGGCCGCAGGACATGGGGCCACTGGAGCGCAGAGGCGCTGCAGCACGGAGGCGCTGCGGTGCAACCAGGAGGCTGTCCGCATTTGCGCCACAACGCGGGGGCATTGCATGCGCACTGCGGACACGTTGTGCGCCAACAGAAGGACGCACTCTTCAACGCTGAGAGGCCGCGCCTGCAACATGGAAGCGTGGCGTTGCAACGCCGAAGCGTTGCGCCGACGCTTTGCAACCTGGAAGCGTGGCGTGATTGCGGCTGGGGCTCCCGCCCCTGTACACATCTGGGCGGAGTCACGGCATCCTGCTGCGGCTGCGACCTGGGGCCAAAATGGCTACGCATTCGAATAAGGTTGGAGAATGAGGATAGGGATGGGGAGGACGAATGAGGAGGACGAGGAGAAGGAGGATGTGGAGTAGGACGACGACGACGACGACGACGACGACGACGACGACGACGACGACGACGACGACGACGACGACGGGTTCCCGCGATCACAGATCTTGCGAAGGGGGGGATGGAGAAGCGGGAGGATGAGGAGAGGACGCCAGAAGCCAACGGAAGCTTACAGGACGTCGCGGGGAGCATCGTGTCGCTAGTGCTGTGGGGGCAGCGTCCGCGTATTCACTGGCCTCCAAACTCCTCCTCTTCCTTCTCCTGTTCCTCCGCCTCCTCCTCCTCCTCCTCCTCCTCCGCCTCCTCCTCCTCCTCCTCCTCCTCCTCCTCCTCCTCCTCCTCTCAAGCCGGGCAATGGCCGCAACGTCCTTAGATTAAGCACGTGTGCGCAACATGCAGCAGCCACCAGGAACAGCAGAGGGCGAAAAGGGCCGGGAGAGCAGAGGGGGCCGCAGGGCACGCAGCAGACCGTGCAGGCTGCGACTCAGCGATGCAGGGGCACGCCTGCGCAAACCCTGAGCAGTCGAGGACCCAAACATGATGGCGTCGTGAAAAATCAGGGCGGGAGGTGTTTCGCTATGTTCGGCCCCTGGGGGCCCTCGCCGGGCCTCGGGACCGTCAAAAAACGATTCGGGATGAAAAGCCGGCCCCGGGGAAGGGGTCGGGACTTCTGGGGACGCCGTCCTGAAAAAATCAGGACGTCGCATGTCTGGGCTGCGGCGACGAAGCCTCGACAAGAGGAAAAAAAAGTCACGGAATAGTCTGGCGACGATCGAGCACGTTTGCTTAATATCTCTGGGATTATTGTTGGCTAGTTCGGCTTTTCGTCCAAAGTCCGCCTGTGTGGGGACATGCCCGAGGCGGGCCGTGCCACGAGGCCTTGCGGGGCCGCGAGGTCACCGTGCGGCCTGTCGCCGCACCCGTGTTGGGAGCCCCGGCGTTGCCGGGCTGCTGCGATCGGCGCTGTCTGGCGCGATCGGGTGGCCGCGCCAGCTGATTTTGTCAGGACGGCGTCCCCAGAAGTCCCGACCCTTTCCCTGGGGCCAGTTTTTCGTCCCGAGTCGTTTTTTGACGGTCCCGAGGCCCGGCGAGGGCCCCCAGGGGCCGAACATAGCGAAAAACCTCCCGCCCTGATTCTTCACGACGCCATCATGTCTGGGCCCTCGACTGTTCAGGGTTTGCGCAGGCGTGCCCCTGCATCGCTGAGTCGCAGCCTGCACGGTCTGCTGCGTGCCCTGATGTGCCCTGCGGCCCCCTCTGCTCTCCCGGCCCTTTTCGCCCTCTGCTGCTCCTGGTGGCTGCTGCATGTTGCGCACACGTGCTCAATCGAAAGACGTTGCGGCCATTGCCCGGCTTGAGAGGAGGAGGAGGAGGAGGAGGAGGAGGAGGAGGAGGAGGAGGAGGAGGAGGAGGAGGAGGACGACGACGAGGAGGAGGAGGAGAGGAGGAGGAGGAGGAGGCGGAGGAGGAGGAGGGCAGGAGCAGGAGCAGGAGGAGGAGGCGGAGGAGGAGGAGGAGGAGGAGGAGGAGGAGGAGCGGAGGAGGAGGAGGAGGAGGAGGAGAGGAGGAGGAGGAGGAGGAGGAGGAGGAGGGAGGGAGGGAGGGAGGGAGGGGGAGGGAGGGAGGGAGGGAGGGGAGGGAGGGAGGGAGGGGGGGAGGGGAGGAGGAGGAGGAGGAGGAGGAGGAGGAGGGAGGAGGAGGAGGAGGAGGCGGAGGAGGAGGAGGAGGAGGAGGAGGAGGAGGAGGAGGGTGAGGAGGAGGAGGAGGAGGAGGAGGAGGAGGAGGATGAGGAGGAGGAGGAGGAGGAAGGAGGAGGAACTGTGTCTGGGAAGCTTCCCTGGGGCCTTCCGCGGCAGGCCGTCGGGCGCAGCCCGGGGGCCGCCGCACGAGGCGGCGGGCCGCCGCGAGCGAGCCCGCGGGGCCGGGCAGGGCGTGCGACGCGCGGCCACGCGCGGCGCTCTCGCTGCGCCCAGCGGCCCCGCCCGGCTGCCCTCCGTCGCCCTCCCGCCCATGATCCCCCTCCCCCCCCTGCTCCTCCTGCCCCCTCCCCTGCTGCTGCCCTGCTCTGCTGCCTCTCCTGCTCGTCGTCATCCTCGTCCCTCGCCTCGTCCTCGTCCTCGGTCCTCGTCGTCCTCCTCCTCCTCCTCCTCCTCCTCCTCCTCCTCCTCCTCCTCCTCCTCCTCCTCTTTCTCCTCCTCTTCCTCCTCCTCTTCCTCCTCCTCGTCCTCCTCTTCATTATTTTCTCCCTCCTCCTCCTCCTCCTCCTTCGCCTCCTCATCACGTTCTTCCTCCATCTTCTTCCTCCTCCTCCTCCTCCTCCTCCTCCTCCTCCTCCTCCTCCTCCTCCCCAGTCTTTTCCTTCTCGTCCCCCTCCCCCTCCACTCAATTCGTCTGCATATTTGTCCCAACGACATATCAAGCCTGTGCGACGTCTGCTGTGGGCACCACTTTCACGGGATCCCAGCCACCAGACTGCCACGACATCGAACAGAACCTACGAAGTGATGAATGCTTTTTGTAGATGCCCGCAGAGCCCACCGGCCAGCGATTTCAAACGATCTCAATGAGACCCCGCCTCACGCTAGGCTGAACTCGGGGAAGGCAAGCGCTCAGCCTGGCTTCACAGGCTGAGCGGCGAATTGGAAGCAGACTGACTGCCCTGTGTGAGTCTGCTTGCCCTGGAGGAGAGAACCAAGCTCCACTTTGCCTCTCGCTCAGGAGCTCGCCACTGCGAGCGCGGCGGCGCACCGCTGCGCCTCCATTTGGCGCAGCTGCACCTGGGGCCCTCGGGCACGTGGAGGCCTCGCAGGAGGGCTGGAGACAAACCTTCTCGCACTGAGGCTCGCACGTGCTCTGGAATCTTCAGTTGGGGTGGAAGTGGAGCACGAGAACGAATTTGCAGGCGACCGCGAGCAGGCGGCGCCCTGGCGCGCAGGGTGTGGTGAGGCGCACGTGCCCCCGAACCCTCAGAAGATGCCGGGCAGGATGAAGTACGGGACCTTCTCCTTGTAAGTCTCCCAGTCCTTCTTGTACTTTCGGGCGCAGCGCTCCTCGTCCCGCCAGAGCCTGTGGATGTCCATGATCCAGAAGTAGGCAACGTAGCTGAGGGGGATCCAGGGGAAGCCGTGCTTCGGCCCCGTGCAGGCCACCGTCCAGCCGACGCACATGACCATGTCCCCGATGTAGTTGAAGTGCCTCGCCAGGGCCCAGTAGCCAGACGCCAACAGGTAGCTACCCTCCTCCGTCTTGACATACTGCACAGGCTTGCCCCAGACCTTGTACGTGCTCAGGTCACCGCCGTCGGCGATGTAGGTGCGGAAGCGGTGCTTCTCGATGTTGGTGACGCGGAACAGGTACATGCCGATGATGTAGAGCGTGAGGCCGATGCCAAAGTTGAGGTAATTCTCCGTGAGGGGGGTCTTCTGGCCCGCGATGTGGCCCATGAAGGCGATCGGGTAATACCACGCGAGGAAGCCGCAGCAACCGTAGGCCAGCATGAAGCCGTAGAGGTCGTGCCTGAGGTCCGTGGTGGTGAGGTACGCGGGCTCGTTCCAGTTGTAGTCGAAGATGTAGTACCAGTGTGCCAGCGAGATGAAGACGGCCGACGGACCGATGCGGCTCCAATCGCCGGTCGCCTGGCAAACTGGCTCTCCGCTGTCCTTGAGAAAGCACCCGTAGTAGACCGCCGCCATGTAGGACCAATTGCAGATGATCCAGATTGTCAGGCCGGCGCGCGCGTTGGAGAAGCGCTTGATGTCGAAGCCCCCGGTCTTCGGCAACCACTTGTGGAAGCAGCGGGGGTTCCGCGCGACCCCGAGCCAGAAGTCGCTGAAGATCTCCTTCACGGTGAAGACGCCCCAGTCCTCCTCGAACTCCGGGTCGTTCACGTGGCGCTTCCACAGGAGGCCGAAGTCGATGTACTGCCACCACGAGACGACGGCGGTGGAGATGACGCCGCCGGTCAGGAGAGCGCCCATGTTCTTCCACACGAAGGTCGCCTCGACGAGGCCGAGGTAGCAGAGCACCACGACCGCAACGTGGGACAAGAAGTACGACAGCAGGCCGTTCATGGGGTACTTCAGGCGGTTGCCGTTCTTCAGCTTGACGCCGTCGTGGACCTCCCCAGGCAGGAATATCTCCATCAGAGCCTGGAAGATGACCCAAGCGACGTAGGACATGGTGCCCACCCACGTCGGCCGGATCGCGATGCCTTCGGGGAGCTCGTGATAGAGCTTCTGCCACCAGGCGGCGTCCCAGGGCGGAAGCTGCAGCCCCCCCTCGTTCAGGACGACGCAGCCGTAGAAGTACCAGATGCAGATGGGAATGAAGACTGACCAGAAGAAGCCCCCGAGGTTCCCTCCGAACTCCCCGATCGGCCGCGTCTGGCGCCGCACGACCGTGTCGGGGTCCAGGGGCACGGGCCCGGGGTAGACGTCCACGCTCAGGGGGGCCCGCCCCTTCGGCTTCGGCTCCGCGGCCTGGCCCGCTGTGCGCTTCTGCGGCGGCGTCTCCGCCCGCGCCATGCTGCCCTCACTGCGGCCTCGCTGCGGCCACTCGAGGCAGACGCGGGTCTGCCCTCTCCCTGGCGGCTCCTGGGGTCGCTCGAGCCACAGAACTGCCCCAGGCGGCCTCTCACAGCGGACCCGCCCCGAGACGGCCCGAGAGGGCCCCGAGGGACCCCCAACCCTGCCGCACAGAAGCTCCTCAAGAAGTGGAGATGAGAGTCGGAGAGGCGTCACTTGTGATAGCCTTCTGGGCGGTGCTCGAAGGGTCGCCGCACAGAGTGCTTCGCTGGCACGGTGGCGGATTTGCCGCAGGCACCTGCACACTTGGATGAGGTCGACAAGGCCCGGCCAGCCCCTGGGGAAGCAGCGCGGCCATCGCCTCGCTGGAGGGAGGATGAGGGAGGCGGAGGCAGAAGGGGTTAGGAGGCAGGGGGAGGGAGGAGGGAGCAGGCCAGCGAAGTTCTGCAGGATGCTTGCCCTGAGTGCTGCTCCTTGAGGAGAGAAAAGCCCCCTAAGTGCCCCAGCGGTTGTGCCTGCTTCCTGCTACGTGGGCCCACCCAAGCTAGCAGGGGCACCGCGCCGGCTTTGCGGCTGCTGCCGAGGACTGGGACCGCCAGCCCGACCTCCACTTCCAAAGGATCTCGATCTGAAGCTCTGCTCCAATCTTGCTCTGGAATCTTCGGTTGGGGTGGAAGTGGAGCGGCCGGTGGGGCCCGTGACACGAGAACGAATTCGCAGGCGCCCGCGAGCAGGCGGCGCCCTGGCGCGCAGGGTGTGGTGAGGCGCACGTGCCCCCGAGCCCTCAGAAGATGCCGGGCAGGATGAAGTACGGGACCTTCTCCTTGTAGGTCTCCCAGTCCTTCTTGTACTTTCGGGCGCAGCGCTCCTCGTCCCGCCAGAGCCTGTGGATGTCCATGATCCAGAAGTAGGCAACGTAGCTGAGGGGGATCCAGGGAAAGCCGTGCTTCGGCCCCGTGCAGGCCACCGTCCAGCCGACGCACATGACCATGTCCCCGATGTAGTTGAAGTGCCTCGCCAGGGCCCAGTAGCCGGACGCCAGCAGGTAGCTACCCTCCTCCGTCTTGACATACTGCACGGGCTTGCCCCAGACCTTGTACGTGCTCAGGTCACCGCCGTCGGCGATGTAGGTGCGGAAGCGGTGCTTCTCGATGTTGGTGACGCGGAACAGGTACATGCCGATGATGTAGAGCGTGAGGCCGATGCCAAAGTTGAGGTAATTATCAGTGAGGGGGGTCTTCTGGCCCGCGATGTGGCCCATGAAGGCGATCGGGTAATACCACGCGAGGAAACCGCAGCAACCGTAGGCCAGCATGAAGCCGTAGAGGTCGTGCCTGAGGTCCGTGGTGGTGAGGTACGCGGGCTCGTTCCAGTTGTAGTCGAAGATGTAGTACCAGTGTGCCAGCGAGATGAAGACGGCCGACGGACCGATGCGGCTCCAATCGCCGGTCGCCTGGCAAACTGGCTCTCCGCTGTCCTTCAGAAAGCACCCGTAGTAGACCGCCGCCATGTAGGACCAATTGCAGATGATCCAGATCGTCAGGCCAGCGCGCGCGTTGGAGAAGCGCTTGATGTCGAAGCCCCCGGTCTTCGGCAACCACTTGTGGAAGCAGCGGGGGTTCCGCGCGACCCCGAGCCAGAAGTCGCTGAAGATCTCCTTCACGGTGAAGACGCCCCAATCCTCCTCGAACTCTGGGTCGTTCACGTGGCGCTTCCACAGGAGGCCGAAGTCGATGTACTGCCACCACGAGACGACGGCGGTGGAGATGACGCCGCCGGTCAGGAGAGCGCCCATGTTCTTCCACACGAAGGTCGCCTCGACGAGGCCGAGGTAGCAGAGCACCACGACCGCAACGTGGGACAAGAAGTACGACAGCAGGCCGTTCATGGGGTACTTCAGGCGGTTGCCGTTCTTCAGCTTGACGCCGTCGTGGACCTCCCCAGGCAGGAATATCTCCATCAGAGCCTGGAAGATGACCCAAGCGACGTAGGACATGGTGCCCACCCACGTCGGCCGGATCGCGATGCCTTCGGGGAGCTCGTGATAGAGCTTCTGCCACCAGGCGGCGTCCCAGGGCGGAAGCTGCAGCCCCCCCTCGTTCAGGACGACGCAGCCGTAGAAGTACCAGATGCAGATGGGAATGAAGACTGACCAGAAGAAGCCCCCGAGGTTCCCTCCGAACTCCCCGATCGGCCGCGTCTGGCGCCGCACGACCGTGTCGGGGTCCAGGGGCACGGGCCCGGGGTAGACGTCCACGCTCAGGGGGGCCCGCCCCTTCGGCTTCGGCTCCGCGGCCTGGCCCGCTGTGCGCTTCTGCGGCGGCGTCTCCGCCCGCGCCATGCTGCCCTCACTGCGGCCTCGCTGCGGCCACTCGAGGCAGACGCGGGTCTGCCCTCTCCCTGGCGGCTCCTGGGGTCGCTCGAGCCAAAGAACTGCCCCAGGCGGCCTCTCACAGCGGACCCGCCCCGAGACGGCCCGAGAGGGCCCCGAGGGACCCCCAACCCTGCCGCACAGAAGCCCAAGACAGCCCCGGGACGACCATGAGGGCTCCTCAAGAAGTGGAGATGAGAAGTCGGAGAGGGGTCACTTGTGATAGCCTTCTGGGTCGCCGCACAGAGTGCTTCGCTGGCACGGTGGCGGATTTGCCGCAGGCACCTGCACACTTGGATGAGGTCGACAAGGCCCGGCCAGCCCCTGGGGAAGCAGCGCGGCCATCGCCTCGCTGGAGGGAGGATAAGGGAGGCGGAGGCAGAAGGGGTTAGGAGGCAGGGGGAGGATGGGGGAGGGAGGAGGGAGCAGGCCAGCGGAGTTCTGCAGGATGCTTGCCCTGAGTGCTGCTCCTTGAGGAGAGAAAAGCCCCCTAAATGCCCCAGCGGTTGTGCCTGCTTCCTGCTACGTGGGCCCACCCAGGCTAGCAGGGGCACCTCGCCGGCTTTGCGGCTGCTGCCGAGGACTGGGACCGCCAGCCCGACCTCCACTTCCAAAGGATCTCGATCTGAAGCTCTGCTCCAATCTGGCTCTGGAATCTTCGGTTGGGGTGGAAGTGGAGCGGCCTGTGGGGCCCGTGACACGAGAACGAATTCGCAGGCGCCCGCGAGCAGGCGGCGCCCTGGCGCGCAGGGTGTGGTGAGGCGCACGTGCCCCCGAGCCCTCAGAAGATGCCGGGCAGGATGAAGTACGGGACCTTCTCCTTGTAGGTCTCCCAGTCCTTCTTGTACTTTCGGGCGCAGCGCTCCTCGTCCCGCCAGAGCCTGTGGATGTCCATGATCCAGAAGTAGGCAACGTAGCTGAGGGGGATCCAGGGAAGCCGTGCTTCGGCCCCGTGCAGGCCACCGTCCAGCCGACGCACATGACCATGTCCCCGATGTAGTTGAAGTGCCTCGCCAGGGCCCAGTAGCCGGACGCCAGCAGGTAGCTACCCTCCTCCGTCTTGACATACTGCACGGGCTTGCCCCAGACCTTGTACGTGCTCAGGTCACCGCCGTCGGCGATGTAGGTGCGGAAGCGGTGCTTCTCGATGTTGGTGACGCGGAACAGGTACATGCCGATGATGTAGAGCGTGAGGCCGATGCCAAAGTTGAGGTAATTCTCCGTGAGGGGGGTCTTCTGGCCCGCGATGTGGCCCATGAAGGCGATCGGGTAATACCACGCGAGGAAGCCGCAGCAACCGTAGGCCAGCATGAAGCCGTAGAGGTCGTGCCTGAGGTCCGTGGTGGTGAGGTACGCGGGCTCGTTCCAGTTGTAGTCGAAGATGTAGTACCAGTGTGCCAGCGAGATGAAGACGGCCGACGGACCGATGCGGCTCCAATCGCCGGTCGCCTGGCAAACTGGCTCTCCGCTGTCCTTCAGAAAGCCCCGTAGTAGACGCCGCCATGTTAGGACAATTGCAGATGATCCAGATCGTCAGGCCAGCGCGCGCGTTGGAGAAGGAAGCGCTTGATGTCGAAGCCCCGGGTCTCGGCAACCACTCGTGGAAGCAGCGGGGGTCCGCGCGGACACCGAGCAGAAGTCGCTGAAGATCTCCTTCACGGTGAAGGACGCCCCAATCCTCCCCGAACTCTGGGCGTCACGTGGCGCTTCCACAGGAGGCCGAAGTCGATGTACTGCCACCACGAGACGACGGCGGTGGAGATGACGCCGCCGGTCAGGAGAGCGCCCATGTTCTTCCACACGAAGGTCGCCTCGACGAGGCCGAGGTAGCAGAGCACCACGACCGCAACGTGGGACAAGAAGTACGACAGCAGGCCGTTCATGGGGTACTTCAGGCGGTTGCCGTTCTTCAGCTTGACGCCGTCGTGGACCTCCCCAGGCAGGAATATCTCCATCAGAGCCTGGAAGATGACCCAGGCGACGTAGGACATGGTGCCCACCCACGTCGGCCGGATCGCGATGCCTTCGGGGAGCTCGTGATAGAGCTTCTGCCACCAGGCGGCGTCCCAGGGCGGAAGCTGCAGCCCCCCCTCGTTCAGGACGACGCAGCCGTAGAAGTACCAGATGCAGATGGGAATGAAGACTGACCAGAAGAAGCCCCCGAGGTTCCCTCCGAACTCCCCGATCGGCCGCGTCTGGCGCCGCACGACCGTGTCGGGGTCCAGGGGCACGGGCCCGGGGTAGACGTCCACGCTCAGGGGGGCCCGCCCCTTCGGCTTCGGCTCCGCGGCCTGGCCCGCTGTGCGCTTCTGCGGCGGCGTCTCCGCCCGCGCCATGCTGCCCTCACTGCGGCCTCGCTGCGGCCACTCGAGGCAGACGCGGGTCTGCCCTCTCCCTGGCGGCTCCTGGGGTCGCTCGAGCCAAAGAACTGCCCCAGGCGGCCTCTCACAGCGGACCCGCCCCGAGACGGCCCGAGAGGGCCCCGAGGGACCCCCAACCCTGCCGCACAGAAGCCCAAGACAGCCCCGGGACGACCATGAGGGCTCCTCAAGAAGTGGAGATGAGAAGTCGGAGAGGGGTCACTTGTGATAGCCTTCTGGGTCGCCGCACAGAGTGCTTCGCTGGCACGGTGGCGGATTTGCCGCAGGCACCTGCACACTTGGATGAGGTCGACAAGGCCCGGCCAGCCCCTGGGGAAGCAGCGCGGCCATCGCCTCGCTGGAGGGAGGATGAGGGAGGCGGAGGCAGAAGGGGTTAGGAGACAGGGGGAGGGAGGAGGGAGCAGGCCAGCGGAGTTCTGCAGGATGCTTGCCCTGAGTGCTGCTCCTTGAGGAGAGAAAAGCCCCCTAAGTGCCCCAGCGGTTGTGCCTGCTTCCTGCTACATGCGCCCACCCAGGCTAGCAGGGGCACCTCGCCGGCTTTGCGGCTGCTGCCGAGGACTGGGACCGCCAGCCCGACCTCCACTTCCAAAGGATCTCGATCTGAAGCTCTGCTCCAATCTGGCTCTGGAATCTTCGGTTGGGGTGGAAGTGGAGCGGCCTGTGGGGCCCGTGACACGAGAACGAATTCGCAGGCGCCCGCGAGCAGGCGGCGCCCTGGCGCGCAGGGTGTGGTGAGGCGCACGTGCCCCCGAGCCCTCAGAAGATGCCGGGCAGGATGAAGTACGGGACCTTCTCCTTGTAGGTCTCCCAGTCCTTCTTGTACTTTCGGGCGCAGCGCTCCTCGTCCCGCCAGAGCCTGTGGATGTCCATGATCCAGAAGTAGGCAACGTAGCTGAGGGGGATCCAGGGAAAGCCGTGCTTCGGCCCCGTGCAGGCCACCGTCCAGCCGACGCACATGACCATGTCCCCGATGTAGTTGAAGTGCCTCGCCAGGGCCCAGTAGCCGGACGCCAGCAGGTAGCTACCCTCCTCCGTCTTGACATACTGCACGGGCTTGCCCCAGACCTTGTACGTGCTCAGGTCACCGCCGTCGGCGATGTAGGTGCGGAAGCGGTGCTTCTCGATGTTGGTGACGCGGAACAGGTACATGCCGATGATGTAGAGCGTGAGGCCGATGCCAAAGTTGAGGTAATTCTCCGTGAGGGGGGTCTTCTGGCCCGCGATGTGGCCCATGAAGGCGATCGGGTAATACCACGCGAGGAAACCGCAGCAACCGTAGGCCAGCATGAAGCCGTAGAGGTCGTGCCTGAGGTCCGTGGTGGTGAGGTACGCGGGCTCGTTCCAGTTGTAGTCGAAGATGTAGTACCAGTGTGCCAGCGAGATGAAGACGGCCGACGGACCGATGCGGCTCCAATCGCCGGTCGCCTGGCAAACTGGCTCTCCGCTGTCCTTCAGAAAGCACCCGTAGTAGACCGCCGCCATGTAGGACCAATTGCAGATGATCCAGATCGTCAGGCCAGCGCGCGCGTTGGAGAAGCGCTTGATGTCGAAGCCCCCGGTCTTCGGCAACCACTTGTGGAAGCAGCGGGGGTTCCGCGCGACCCCGAGCCAGAAGTCGCTGAAGATCTCCTTCACGGTGAAGACGCCCCAATCCTCCTCGAACTCCGGGTCGTTCACGTGGCGCTTCCACAGGAGGCCGAAGTCGATGTACTGCCACCACGAGACGACGGCGGTGGAGATGACGCCGCCGGTCAGGAGAGCGCCCATGTTCTTCCACACGAAGGTCGCCTCGACGAGGCCGAGGTAGCAGAGCACCACGACCGCAACGTGGGACAAGAAGTACGACAGCAGGCCGTTCATGGGGTACTTCAGGCGGTTGCCGTTCTTCAGCTTGACGCCGTCGTGGACCTCCCCAGGCAGGAATATCTCCATCAGAGCCTGGAAGATGACCCAGGCGACGTAGGACATGGTGCCCACCCACGTCGGCCGGATCGCGATGCCTTCGGGGAGCTCGTGATAGAGCTTCTGCCACCAGGCGGCGTCCCAGGGCGGAAGCTGCAGCCCCCCCTCGTTCAGGACGACGCAGCCGTAGAAGTACCAGATGCAGATGGGAATGAAGACTGACCAGAAGAAGCCCCCGAGGTTCCCTCCGAACTCCCCGATCGGCCGCGTCTGGCGCCGCACGACCGTGTCGGGGTCCAGGGGCACGGGCCCGGGGTAGACGTCCACGCTCAGGGGGGCCCGCCCCTTCGGCTTCGGCTCCGCGGCCTGGCCCGCTGTGCGCTTCTGCGGCGGCGTCTCCGCCCGCGCCATGCTGCCCTCACTGCGGCCTCGCTGCGGCCACTCGAGGCAGACGCGGGTCTGCCCTCTCCCTGGCGGCTCCTGGGGTCGCTCGAGCCAAAGAACTGCCCCAGGCGGCCTCTCACAGCGGACCCGCCCCGAGACGGCCCGAGAGGGCCCCGAGGGACCCCCAACCCTGCCGCACAGAAGCTCCTCAAGAAGTGGAGATGAGAGTCGGAGAGGCGTCACTTGTGACAGCCTTCTGGGCGGTGCTCGAAGGGTCGCCGCACAGAGTGCTTCGCTGGGGTCGCTCGAGCCGAAGAACTGCCACAGGCGACCTCTCACAGTGAACCCGGCAAAGCGAGCTGCCTCTGGACAGGCCCAGACCTTGAGCGCAGGGATCCTCAGAACACATCTCGCACGACGAAGCGGAGGCGCAGGAGGATGAGGAGGAAGAGAAGGAGGAGGAGGAGGAGGAGGAGGAGGAGGAGGAGGAGGAGGAGGAGGAGGAGGAGGAGGAGGAGGAGGAGGAGGAGGAGGAGAGGGGGGGAGGGGGAGAGGAGGAGGAGGAGGAGGAGGAGGAGGAGGAGGAGGAGGAGGAGGAGGAGGAGCCTGCACGCGAGAACGACCCTGGGCAAGAGTGACCTCTGCTGCTGCGAACTGCCGGTCCTTTTGCGATCCTGCCTCGCTTTCTGGGGGCCGGCGGATCCGCAACAAGAGCGGGGCGCCCCGCGCGGAAGCCCCCTCGGTGCCCAAAGGGGGGCGCGGGCCGCCGCGCGCGCGGGGCGGCAGGCGGACGGGGGAAGCGGGCGGAGGAGGGAAGGGAGAGGATGGGAGGAGGAGGAGGAGGACGAGGAGGAGGAGGAGGAGGAGGAGGAGGAGGAGGAGGAAGGAGGAGGGGAGGAGGAGGAGGAGGAGGATGGGGAGGGGGAGGGGGAGGGGGAGGAGGAAGCTTCTTCGCCCCTTTAACGGTGAAGGGGTGGGGGAGGAGGGGGGAGAGGGAGGGGGGAGGGGGGCGGAGGAGGATGAGGAGGAGGAGGAGGAGGAGGAGGATGAGGAGGAGGGAGGAGGAGGAGGAGGAGGAGGAGGAGGAGAGGAGGAGGAGGAGGAGGAGGGAGGGAGGAGGAGGAGGAGGAGGAGGATGAGGAGGAGGAGGAGGAGAGGAGGAGAGTGAGGAGGGAGGGGGGTAGAGAAGGGGAGAATTTGAAGCGATGTGGGGAGCTTTAGCCGCGTTGGTGGAACCATACCGCTGCCGGCACCACCCTGAGAGGCACGATTGTCCGAAACGCTCATTGGAGAGTGGGAGAGGATGGAGGAGGGCGACGAGGGGGACGGTGGGAGTAGGAGGAGGAGGAGGAGGAGGAGGAGGAGGAGGAGCAGGAGGGAAGGAGGCGGAGGAGGAGGAGGCGAATGAGGAGAGGAGGAAGGAAGGAGGGGGAGGAGAAAGAGGAGGGGAGGAGAGGCAGGAGGAGGAAGAGAAAGAGGAGGAGGAGGAGGAGAGAAGGAGGAGGAGGTGGGAGGAGGAGGAGGAGGAGGAGGAGGAGGAGGAGGAGGAGGAGGAGAGGAGGAGGAGGAGGAGGAGACGAGGAGGGAGGAGGAGGAGGAGGAGGAGGAGGAGGAGGAGGAGGAGGAGGAGGAGAAGAGGAGGAGAATGAGGAGGAGGAGGAGGAGAATGAGGAGGAGGAGGAGGAGGAGGAGGAGGAGGAGGAGGAGGAGGAGGAGCAGGAAACGGAGGAAGAGGGGGCGCAGGGAGGGAGGCGAGGGAGGGCGACCGAGCAGGAGGAAGACCAGAGCAACCACATCACACACCACCGATGCAGCCATCCCCCCTCCTGCCTTCAGCCCTAGGGCGACGAGATCTATACATATCCACTGCCCCAGGCCTTCGCTTCGCGGGGTGAATCAAAGGAAGGCGAGCTGAATTAGCCAGCAACCGACCTCCGGGCCATGCCCCAAGCGCTGCCGATGCAAATGCGGCTCCACCGAAACCCTACCCCACAGGGGGCGAGGAGGAGGGAGGAGGAGGAGGAGGAGGAGGAGGAGCAGGAGGAGGAGGAGAAGTAGAAGACGGAGGCGGAGGTCCCCTGGCTGAAGGTCGGGGGGGGGGGGCAGAGGAAACCCCGAGAGAGGTTTCAGCTCCTGACCGCATCCCGAGGGCCCCCGAGGCCTCTCCACCCCTACGCGCACTTCGAAGAGAGGTACCGCTCCTAGTCGAATCGGCATCACCTGAAGGCTAGCCCACGGGCGCTCCGCTCTCGTCCTATCAGATCCGCCCCACCTCATGTCCCCTTTCAACCACCTCCCCGACGACCTTCTCCTGATCACCATCCCGACCAAAGTTTCAAAACGAGTGTAGCTCCTGTGGCGAAGGCCCTCTCGCGGCCTACACGAAACCAACAAGTGCGCCCGCAAACAACATCTCCCCAGACATCTGAGCGTCGGTGGGTTAGGGGGGCATGTCTTCCAAACATGTTCTGCCCCTTCGGAAAGTGATTTACCCCTGCTCCGTATTCACAGACACCCGCCCATTCGATCGACGGCCGACCCCAGACAAAGACTCCCCCCCAACCATCACGGTCATAACGAGAATTACAAGACAAAGTACATTTTGCGACATGGCCTGGATCATCTTCGGGCGTCCCGCCCTCACTGCGCATTGGCCTGTTACACCACGGCAGGGGGCATCATATTATCCCGTGCTTGCAGGCTCACCATGCTTCTCAGAAAAAGCGCTGCAATGTGAATGTGGCGCCAAAATCTCCCGACCTGGTCTCGTCGATCCGGAGGGAGGGGGGTCCGCCCGGATCCCACTGGCCAGGCCCCAACGCATCATGGGAGGATAGAGCGAGCCTCGAGGGACCTAAGATGTCCCCAAGACAGTCCAAGATGGCCCCCAGTCGCCGAAAGGTTCCTCCAGGACGGCCTAAAGACGCCCCCAAAACGCCCCCAGAGACCTCCAAGAGCCCTCCCCCGAGGGCCCCACGGGGCAACAGTCATTGATGTTCAATCCGTTTTTGAAAGGTGTTAGCGTTCTTGCCGTTTCGGTTTCCCGACGCTCCACGACGGCCCAAGAGGCTCCCAAGATCCCCCCAGACGGCCCCAGAGGCTTCCAAGAAGGCCCCACACACAAAAAGAGGGGCCCCACACAGCCCCACAGACTGCCTCCAAGAAGCTCCTCGAGGCCCCCCATAGGCCCCCATGCAGCGCCCAAAAGGGCACCCAACAAAAACCCGAAAGGTGCCCAAGAGGCCCTCAGAAGCAACGCACCACGACCGCCCGTTCCCCAAGGGGTCGGCGGTGTGACGTAAGCCCACGAATCTAAATGGTACGCACGCGGTAGTCAGATTGTTAAGTGGGCCGTCCTCCAGATGCGCAGCTGCTAGAGAAATACAACTTCAATAACTTTAGGAGCAAAGAAGAGGCCCCAAGCAATAGCCCGAAGTTGAAACAGCACGGCCCTTCTTCCTGGTCAGTTTTTGAGATTTGTCAGTCGAATGTGCGCGGCGCTGAGGCGAGAACACGATGTACAAAAACGTCCTCAATCCCTGCAGCCGTCGGCAATGTTTAGAACGACTGCGCGCTGCGCTAAAGCAAACACCAGATTTTGCAGCGACCCGCTTTCTGTATGCGCAGCGTTTGCCAAACAATCGCGGCAATTATGTGTCGCACTGAAGGCCGAGCTAGGCTTTGGAAACCACCTGCGCTCCACCTGAGCAAGGTTTAGAGATGCCAAGCTATGAGACCGCAGCGTGTGTCAGTGGGGAATTATCTGGCCAAGCGCTGGGACCCCTCTACCAACGTCTGGTGGTGCGACGAAGAGGAACACTTTCTGCGGTAAATGGAAGGGAAGAGAATGAGGACGAGACATGCGGCTCGAAGAAGGAGAAGTATGGCGAGAACAGAGGAGGGAAAAGGAAGACGCGGAGGAGAGGAGGAGAGGCGGAGCGGGTGAAAATGGCCGCGGCGCAGGCGACAGTCAGTCCACGACCTCGAAGGTGGACAGCGGATCGTACTCCTCGATGTTGTGGATCACCTCTCCTCCTGCTTCTCCTCTCCCACCTCCTCCTCCTCCTCCTCCTCCTCCTCCTCCTCCTCCTCCTCCTCCTCCTCCTCCTCCTCCTCCTCCTCTCCTCCCCTCTCCCCTCCTCCTCTCCTCCCCCTGCTCCACCTTCCCCTCCCCTCCGCCTCCTCCTCCTCCTCCTCCTCCTCCTCCTCCCCCTCCTCCTCCTCTCCCCCTCTTACATCCTCATCCTGCATATCCTGCTCCCCCCCTCTCCCCGCCTGTCCACCCTTACTCTGCCCCTCTTCCCCCCGTCCCTCTTCCCCCCAGACGGCCGCCCCAGGAACCCAGGCGCGGCTCGCAGGGCCCGAGCCGGCGCAGAGAACTCGCACCAGCTCGTGCTCCGACCAGGCCGTGCGCATTGCAGAGCGTGCCTGCTGCGCTCGGCAACGCCGGCAGGGCCTTGGAAGGGGCGAGTGCAAAACGGCCGCCGAGCCACTGCACAAAGAGCACGTCGAATCGTCCATATGGAAGGGCCCGCGCCCGACCACGGGAAGGCCTCTGGGGCGAGGGCCCCCTGGGCCGCGGCAGATCCCTGCTGCACGGTAGAGGCAGGACAGGTGGTCGGCCGGTCGGCTGGAGTCGTCGGCTGCGGGCAGCCCATGGGCGCGCGCGGTAGCGTGCAGATCGGCGCGTCTGCGCGCCCGCTGCAAGCATGCTGAATCAACAAAGGCAGGACAGGTGAAGCCTGCTTGCCTTGTTCATCCCGCTCCCGCCAGTTCGCACCTGGGCCTGCGCCACACCGCGCTGCCGCGCGCAGGACGGGAGGGGTAAGAATGAGCCCCCCTGTCACTTCCCGCAGATTTCCCCTCCCTCTCCTCAGCCACCGCCCACCTTCAGTTTCATTATCCTCTCCCTCCCCCTAGATCCCTTTCCTCCCCGCAATTACACATTATGCATACTATTTTCCTCTACCCCTTGACTCTGTCCAGAAGATGTTCCTCCCTCTCCCCCCTGTCACTTCCCGCATTTCTTCCTTCCTTCTCTTCAGCCACCGCACACCTTCCGTTTCATCCTCCTCTCCCTCCCCTTGGATCCCTTTCCGCCCCGCAATCGCACATCTTGAATACCGTTATCATCTCTCCCCTGCCTCTGTCCAGAAGCTGTTCCGCCCTCTCCGCATATAGCTTCTTAGCACATGGAATGTGTCACACAAGGTCTTTTCTGTCGTTTGAACGCAGATTGTTCCTGGTGTTTCCACTTGTGCTCCCGCTCCAGCGTGGGCCTCATCTTCGGATCGGCGTTTTGCTCGCGGCGCTCAGGGTGGCGCCGTCGCCCCAGCGTGGGCAACTGTTCTGGATGCGAGTCCGTCCTCACCGTTGTCGCCCCCCTCCCTTCCCCTCCTCTGCCTTCCCCTGGTCCTCCTGCTCCTTCGGCTCCTTCCACTCCACTTACCGCTGCTGCTGTTCGTTCACGTCCTCCTCCTCCTGCCTCATCCCTCCTCTCCTCCTTCGCAACTCCTCCGCCTTGCGCTGGTCCTCCGGCTCATCCCGCCCCTTCCGCTCAAGTTCCTGCTGCTGCTGTTTGTCCTCGTCCTAGCCCCTTCTCTTCATCCTCCATTTCTTCCTGCTCATCTTCCTGCTTCCCCGCCACCTCCTCCTTCTATGTGCGGAGCCTTCCCTCTCCGGTTGCGCATCACATGATGGGGTCGTGTTTGAAGTTCCGGGTCGGCTATGACACGTGGCCGCGGATCGACAAACATCAACGCAATGGCGCGCGCGCGCCCGGCTTGCCCGTGTCCCTGTCCCATCCCCCTCCTAACGCTCACCGCTGCGTCCGCCGCCCCCTCCCTCCTGCCCCAGCCCTTCTCCTCCGCCTCCGCCTCGCCCTCCTCCTCCTCCTTCTCCTCCTCCTCCCCCGCTTGAGGTCACGAGGTCGGTCCATTACATTCATCGACCACCGAAATTGGGTGGTGAAGGGGAACACACGCGACCTAACGATACAGCCTCGACAATCCTTCCTCCTCCTCCTCCTCATTTTTCCCCCCCCTCCTCTCCTCCTCCTACTCCTCCCCCTCCTCCTCCTCCTCCTCCTCCTCCTCCTCCTCCTCTCCCCTCCTCCTCCTCCTCCTCCTCCCTCCTCTCCTCCCTCCTTCCTCCCCCTCCTCCTCGTCCTCCTCTCCTCCTCCGTTTCCTCCTCCTCCTCCTCCTCCTCCTCCGCCTCCTCCTCCTCCTCCTCCTCCTCCTCCTCCTCCCCTCCTCCCCCCCCTCCTTCTCCCTCCTCCTCCTGCTCATCCTCCTCCTCTTCTTCCTCTTCTTCTTCCTCTCACTATTGATAGTCGTAGTCGGATTGTTCTTCTTCGTAGCAGCATGATTCTTCTTGTGTGTTACAAGTATCGTCAGTATTGGGATGATGTTTATACGTCGTAGTCTTCCCATTGCTACCGTTATCGTTAATGCTATGACTCGTATGTTGATTATTCATCTCCGTATTATCCTTGCGATCGAGAATGACCATACTTATCATGACGTTGATCATGATGAGTATTATCATTCTTTTTATCAATATTAATATTCTTAATGTTGCGATTACTACTAATTTAGGTATCAATATTAACATGGCTATCAATGTAACTCCTCCTCCTCCTCCTCCTCCTCCTCCTCCTTCTCTCTCTTCGTCTTCTTCCTCCGCCTCCTTCTCCCTCCCGCGGGATTCCTTCAGTGCTCTCGCCAGCATCTGATCCTTCGAGTACTGGGAGGGCTCGATGTGCACCTTCCACGTCTTGAGCAGGGGCCCCAGCTCCTCCAGCCGTCTCCTCCTCCTCCTCCTCCCTCTCCTCCTCATCCGCCTCCTCCGCCTCCTCCTCCTCCTCCTCCTCCTCCTCCTCCTCCTCCCACTACTCCTCATCCCTCTTCCAACTTGCTAACTCTTGGCAGCCTCCCTGTGGTCCCTGGGGAGCCGAAGCCAGGCGAGAACGCCTGGCGACAACCATCATGAGGGGCAACGATAGGGGGACTGGAACGGGGGGGGGGGGGACATCGACCTGGAATCGGAGACAAATCGCCGAGAGATGTGCGATAGGCACCCGATGGCGAATCCGCACGTTCCTCGGCGGGGTAGGGCCATGAGACCCCTATCGGCGATCCGTGAGCGATTGGGAGTCCATGGATTCCCCCCCTATGCCTATCCCCCCGATCGTTGCCACTGACCTCCCTCCGTGCCTCGTTCTCCGCCTCCCCCCCCGGGGCTCCGCGACGGTCATCGCCCGCAGCTGCTCCACGGTGGGCGTCCACTGCTTCACCATCTTCTCCATCAGCAGTGCGCTCGCCGCCCGCGCGGCGCTGGCATTGGCGGCAGCCTGGGGGAGGAGAAGGATCAAGGGGCCCAAGCACACACAAATAAATACACACACAAATAAATTGAGTCCCCATATTTGTCCATATTTTCTGGGTGTTTGTCTTCCCGCCCAATTCCCATATTTTCCCATCTTTTCCTGGGAGTCGACGATTAATTGTGTCTGTGTGTTTTTTTACCTCCTGAAAGGAGGCGGAGGATAGAGGCTCCCAGGGAGACACAAATATAAGTAGGCACACGCTCCACGATTCCAGGTACGCTTCTTCAGCATTTTGTGGATGTCCGTTGCCCCCTCCATGTCCAGTATCGTCGTGGAAATCTGCGTTTATTGGTGTCGATGCCTCCGTTGCCCTCCCCAGACGAGGAGGACGATGACCTCAGACCCCCTCGCGTCGGGGAAAAAAACACGACGGGAGGCTTGAGCTGCTGTGGTCGGCCTCTGGGGGCCCTTGCGCCGCCACGGGAGCGTCAAACAGCGACTCGGGATGCAACGCCGGTCCTGGGGAACGTGTCGAAACCTCTGGGGGTCGACCTTCTGCAAAAAACTGACGTCGGGGGTCTGGGACGAGGATGGGGATGGGGATATTGATGAGGATGGGGATGGGGATGGGGATGATGATGATGATGATGCTGATGATGATGATGCTGATGATGATGATGCTGATGCTGATGCTGATGCTGGCGATGATGATGATGATCCTGATGACGATGATGATGATGCTGCTGATGATGATGATGGTGATGAAGTTGATGCTGCTGCTGCTGATGATGATGGTGATAATGCTAATGATGGTGCTGACGCTGATGCTGATGCTGCTGCTGATGATGATGATTGTGGTGGTGGTGGTTGTGATGCTGACAATGATGGTGAGGAAAAGGAGGAGGAGGATGGGAATTGTGGTGACGATGGCGACGGCGATGACGACGACGGCGACGACGGTGATGATGATGCTGATGATGATGATGAGGAGGAGGAGGCTGAGGCTGGGGCTGAGGATGAGTCTGGGGCTGCTGCCGCTCCTGCTGCCGCTAATGTTGATACTGTTTAGGATGTTGCTGCTGCTGCTGCTGATGATGATGATGCTGTTGCTGCTGATGCTGCTGATGATGCTGCTGATGATGGTGATGATGTTCATGTGGCTGCTGTTGCTGCTAATGATGATGCTGGTGGCAGATATGCTGATGATGATGAGAACGATGATGACAATGATGATGGTGATGATGATAATGATGATGCTGATGATGATCATGATGATGATGAGTGTGGTGCTCATGATGATGCTGCTGATGATGATGACAATGATGTTGATGATGCTGATGATGGTGACGAGGAGGAGTATGCTGATGATACTAATGATGCTGAGTATGCCGATGATGAGGATGATGCTGATGACGATGATGATGATGCTGATGATGATGCTGATGATGCTGCTGATGATTAGGATGAGGATGCTGATAGTGGTGATGATGATGTTGCTGCTGATGATTATGATGCTGCTGATGGTGAGGAGAAGGAGGAGGAAGAGGAGGAGGAGAAGGAGGAGGAGGAGGTGGAGGAGGAGGAGGAGAAGGGGGGGGAGGATGGATGGATGGATGGACTCGGCATTGCGCTGTGAGTCTGATGACACTCACCCCCACGAGCTCGCGAAACGAGAGAGCACTCGGGGACACCTCTGAGCTATCGTGCGATCTCCTCGGGCCGAACGAGGTCAGGCGTGTGGGCGCGCCGTGCAGCCGCGATCAACCTTTGATCCGAGCCGAGCAGGACGGGAAACGAAGAAACGCCCGCGGGCGGGGGGTGATACCCCTCTGGCCCCTGGGGGCCGAGCTCGACGGCGCTGCGAGCACCGAGCAGGCTCCCTGGACACCCAGGGCCCCGAGAAGGAAAACAAAAACCAGGCCGAAACAATAAATATCCGACAGCGCGCCCAAGAGACCAGGGGCGGCGTGGGAGGCTAGAGGGGCATGGTGCTACAGCGAAGCTGCTGGAGGAACTCACGTCGTCACGTAGTGCGAGGGGTGCCCCTCTCTTTCAGCAGGATCCGCTGCCGCAGCTGATGAAGACGGGTTTCCCACGTCAGCCCTTGCGGCCGCCCTTGCCCTTCTGGCCGTGGTGGGTCTGTCGGTTCTTGTCGAGCAGCTTCTGGGCCATCGGCCCCCTTATGGCCCTGAGGTGCCGTCCCCATCTTCTGACGTCCGCCCTCCGCCTCGAAGCATTTCACGAGGCCCTGTTCGAGCTCGTGCTTGGATGCCGTAGTCTCCCGAGGGCCGTCTGGGTTGTCGTACTTCAGCGTGATCTGGTCCGCGAACGCGAACTGCACCCTGGTGCATTGGTCGTTGTAGCATTTGCGCAGCCTGAAGTGGCGCACCATCAGGCACAGCTCCGAGCCCGTCACCTTGCAAACGAACTGCTGGTAGACTGTGCACAGGAGCGCGCGCCCCTGCGGGGCCTTCTGCTTCGCCTCCTCGGAGGCCGACAGGCACTTGAACACGGCGTGAGCGATGTACAAATGTGGTGAGTTGAGCAGGGGCTTCGCCTCGGGAATCTGCGCCGCCTCTGAGTACAGCTTGCCCGCCCCCCGAGCTGCGACGATCGAAGAGGCCGTGGACGGGAGCACGATGCTGATCCATTCCGAGGCGGCGAGGCCCCTGAGCTGCTGGGCGTGCTGGCACGCCATATTGAAGAGGATCGTGACCGCCTGCTGCAGGTCGCGCGACTTCAGGGCGCCCTCCACCGCCATCAGGGCATCCTCCGAGGCGTCGGCCATGGAGGCGATCGCGGGCCCGCGCTGGCGCTTGTCCTTGGGCTCGACCTTCTCGGTGGCGGAGCCGTCCGAGGGCTTGTGCCGCTCGAGCAGCGCGGAGAGGTCCATTTCTTGCTGGGCGGGGGGTGCCAACGCCGAGGAAGCCATAGTGTCGCAGGGCGCCCTGTAGACGAACCCGCGGCTCAGGAAGAGAACAGTGGCCGCGAATATGGACCTGAAGAGCAAGAAGGTCTCGGGCATAATGGCTGCATACGGGGCACTGTAAGATGTCGGGCGTCTGGGCTTCATGCGAAAGGAAACTGCTTCGGCCTCGGGTGCAAATATTACGAACGTAGCTGCGCATGACGTGGCGCTGTGCGTTTTCTCTCGCACTGAGGACCTGGAGGCATCTGTAACACTGGTTCGTCACCGTGAGGAGGGAGGCCTCGTTCCGCACCCTGTGGACCCTGTTGGCATGCAGGAGGAGGGCCTCCATGGAGCCGAAGGTGTCCCCGCAGAGGTTCCCGTCGTCGTCCGTCATCTTGCATCTGTAGGGCCGCAGCCTGCCTTCGTCTTCTCCTCGTGAGAGCTCGTCGTCGTTGGGGTCCCTTTGGAGGCCAGGCGGGGCGAACTGGTGGCTGAACGTTTTTGATCTCAAGATGGTGAAGTCAATGTAGGCCCAGTTTTTGTAGTCGGATCAGTAGAATAGCTGTAGTAGGGGGACGTCTTCGGGAACGTGATCCTGGAACTCTTCCGAGTGGCGGTACGCAAACTCGAGGTCCGATAGGACCTGCTTTGCCCATGGATTAGCGTCGGGGCGAAGGGTGTAGTCGGATTTCATGGAGTCCCCGTCCCCGATGCCCCCCAGGATGCACGCTCGAACCTGCCGGTGGTCTGAGGGGTGGCGGCACCAAGACTGATACCATTTTAGTCTGCGAACTCGTAACTCCTCAAGGGTAGGAAGAAGGCGCCAGTGCTGCCAGAGCCGACGGGCAGGCCAGCGATGTAGTTCGCCGTCAGCCTGAGGTTCCAGGCCCCGTCGACCGAGTGCGCGGCGGAGCGCGCGAAGTACTAAAGCGTCCGAAGCGGCGGCAAAGCTCTTGGCTGGAATCCGACCCTCCATGCCTGACAGAAGGGCACCCTGCACGAAAGAGATCACGGCCATTCTTTTGACGCCGTGGGCTGCATCATGGACCAGAAAGTTCGAGATCATTCCTAGACCCGAGCGTCCTGCCTGGAGACGCTTCGCCTTTTCAACCTGTAGAGAGCCCGTAGAAGTAAGCCAGCCTCCAAGAATCCGAAGGTGCCGCCCCAAGACGCCGCGGTACTGCCAGGAGCCGCCATAGAGGAGGCGCGTCAAAGTGTTGCTGCGAGGTCCCGAGATCCGAGCCACCGAGGCCCGCTTGTCGAGGTTGAGGTGCACCCCGATGGTCCCGACGGTCTCCGAGAGGTGGTTACTGTGGTCGGCGACCTGTCCCAAGAAGGCTGAAGCCGCGGAGCCCAGGGGGGTGCCCACAGGAATCTCGTCGGGGATCACCGTCATCGTGATGTCGTCGGCGTAGATCGTAATGCCCACGTCCGTGGTCGTCTCGTCTATCTCGTGAGCCTCCGTCAGGACCTGGGATCTCGTATGGGCCCGACGTGCCAGAAACGGGGTGATGCCCTCGAGGTAGTAGTAGGGGAAGGCGCGGGCGGGATTCGGGTGACCCATGAGCTCTCCTGAGGTCGGGCGCAAGGCGAGGGGGCCCTCCATAGTGTCGATCTGGCAGGCGCTGTAGGTGGTCCTATTGCGCTGGAAAGAAAGATCCTCGGCGCGGTAGAGCGAGCCGAGTGTGTCGTAGATCACGTTGCGATCTGTGCTCGCAAAGGCGTTGGTGGCGTCCTCATTCACTATCATGTGTGGGATCTGGAGTTGACCGAGGCGCCAGGAGAGACACGACTGTACCGCGATGGCGTCCTCGCGCCGCCGCCTGCGGGCGAAGCCGTGGCAGTAATATGGTAGTACCTCCCGCTCGGATGAGGAAGTCCCTAACAACTCCAAGATGCACCCGCGATGCTGCGAGACGCTCGCCCGTCACGAGCCCCCTCCTCGGAAGCAGAGGCCCCGTGCGAGGTTCCTCCCGGGTCCCGCTCCTGGTCCTCCCTCCCTGTTCTCCCCCTCTCTCCTCCTCCTCCTCCTCCTCCTCCTCCTCCTCCTCCTCCTCCTCCTCCTCCTCCTCCTCCTCCTCCTCCTCCTCCTCCACCTCCTCCCCCTCCCGGGTCCCGCTCCCGGTCCTCCCGCTCGTGCCCCTCGACTGCGGGACGTGCCCCCGTGAGGGACAGGGCGCCCCGTGGTCCTGCAGCGCGGGGCGAGCGCCCCGCTTCGACAGGGACAGCCGGTGAGGACGGCGGCAGCGCAGGATCCTAAAGATTAGCGCTGTGGAAGTCGATTAATAGAGAGGAACGGTAGAGGGAAACAATTAGTGAACACCTCCCCTGCCCCCCAAACTCAAAGCTGGCACGCGCGGGGGAGACTGCGGTCGAGGTGCAACTCATCAGACCCACCGCCAACTTTGGACCTTGGGGGGGAGGGGGAGGCGTTCACAGATGAATGTGGCATGAGTATTCGCTATTTTTCCGAGGCCTGAAGCATGCTGCCAAACAAATTCAAGATGTCTAGAGGATGGTCCAAATATATCTTAAATATGTTAACAGCATGCTTGAAACATGTTTAGAACATGTTTTACACAATTTAAACACATCTTGAACTCAATGATCGGATTGTTGGGGTGTCCATTGTCGTGGCATCCACAAGTCCAGCGGCGCGTCCAAGTCGAGCACCGCTCCGAAAACGATCAGCCCTCAATCCGTGCAAGAGGGCATCGAGGAGCGTCTGGTCGCAAGATCTGAGGACGTCTGGGGCGGGAGTCTCGATTCGAGAAAGAGCCGCCCTCCATGCGTGACTCTGCTTCACCAGCCTAGAACCCCGAAGCAAAGTATGAAGGACGTCTCACCAGAGCATTCATTTTTGAAGAGGAGCCGCCGTCCACCCGCGCAACTGTTGAGAACGTTTGAGCGCGGCGCTAGAGCGACATCCACATTTTGAACACATTCCCCGATCCATCCATGTAGCGGATGTAGCATTTTGAGACGGTCGTGCTCGACGCTACAGGGAGAGAGAGAGAGAGAGAGAGAGCCACATTTCGAGAAGGAGCCACTCTCCATCGCTGTAAATGGCGAAAGCTGGTGGCACTATCGTAGGCGACGCTCAGACGGAGGCCGGATGTTGAAAAGGAGCCGCCCTCCATCCGTGTAACCGATGGGAATGTTTGGAACGATTGCGCGGGACGCTGAGACGAGAGCCGCATGTTTCTGCAAAGTCAAAAGACTTCGGGGCCATAAGCCAGGAGAACGTCTCAAGCGAAACGCCGGGCACGCTATACCGACACCCTCGGTGGCCTCGTCAATTTAGTTGTAAGGAATAGGAGTGGAGGAAAAAGAGGAGGGAATAATGTCACTAGACCCTTATCCACCGACCGACCGACCGAGGAGGGAGGAGGAGGAGGAGGAGGAGGAGGAGGAGGAGGAGGAGGAGGAGGAGGAGGGGGAGGAAGGGAGGGAGGAAGGGAGGGAGGGAGGGAGGAGGAGGAGCAAAGTAAACCCAAGATGCACCAGCGACCAGCGATGCTGCGGCGCTCTGTCCGGTCCCCGGTGCCCTGGCCACCCTTGTCCTCCGGGGCATTCCTCTCCACTGCGCGCGAGGCGCCCCCGCACCCCTTGAAGCACGAGAGCCCCACGCGCCCGCCATGCACAGCGGGACCTCGTCGCCGTTGTCGTCGTCGTCGTCGTCGTCGTCGCCGTCGTCGTCGTCGCCGTCGTCGTCGTCGCCGTCGTCGTCGTCGTCGTCGTCGTCGGCGTCGTCGTCGTCGTCGCCGTCGTCGTCGTCGTCGTCCCCCCCCCCCATCTGAGGGATGGGGGCCGAGGGACCCCGAGACCCGTCCCATCCGCGAGGGGGGGGTTGGCCGTGGGCCAGGAGCCCAGGGTCACATGATCCACGGCCCACGTGCCCGCCAGGCGTGCGGGACCTCCGAGCTGCAAGGAGTGCAGCAGGTGAGGGGTTCGGAGGCCAGGGAGGCTCTCGACGACAACCGCGCTGTGAGAAGGGACCGCGCTCCGTGCGTGCAGCTGCGTACGTTTGTATGGCTGGCAATGCGATCTAACGAAGTCCTCCTCCCTCCTCCCTCCTCCCTCCTCCCTCCTCCTCCTCCTCCTCCTCCTCCTCCTCCTCCTCCTCCTCCTCCTCCTCCTCCTCCTCCCTTCAAGCGAGAAGCCCGCGCTGAAGAGGGGCCACCCTCCGTCCGTGCGGCTGCTTCACAAAGAGTGCGCCTGTGGCGGTCGCTTTCGGAGGAAGGCTCCGGCGAGAGCCCCACTTGGAAGCGAAGCAGCCTCCACGTGCTACACGTGCTGCACGCCGCTTAACTTCTAGCGTGAGGTGTTGGTGTCAGACGGCGTCGCCATGTTGGGAACGACCTTTGCTTTGTACGTGTGGTAAGCTTCTGCGAACAAGGCGCGTGGCGCTACGGCGAGAACCGCATGTTGAACAGAACCCTGCCTCCATCCAAGTAGCTGTTGCAAACCATGGGTACGTATGTGCGCAGCGATAGAGCGAGAACTGCATTTTGAAAGGCCCCCCCTCCATCCTCGTAGCTAAAAGAGGTTCCAAGCTTCTGGGTACCGCCAACCGCATGGTAGTCTCAAGCGAAAGCGCCCGGCCCAGTCTATGGCCATGTCTGACGGCCCAGCACAGAACTTGTTAAGAAGGGCTGGATAAGGGAGCAAGAAGGGGGATGGAAGCAGGAACAGGAGGAAGGGGAGGATTCTACTTCAGTGCGCCGCTTACACGCAGGCTTCGAACGCCATGGGTGTTGGGCCTGAGCACCATTCCAAAACGGGGATCTCGCTTAAGCCATCCTGAATGTCAAATACCAGAGCCGTCGACGTGTGTAGCACCTGCGCCAGTGCAGGGGGGAGTCCTTTTCACAGTGGGACCTGTTTGAAACTTCCCCGCGGCTCAACACCAGAAGTGCAGAAGTAGAAGGGGGGGAGGGGGCGCGGCCCTTTTTCAAAGCGGGCAGCTCGCTGGACACCCCGCTGGGCTGTATAACCATGCCTTCTCGCAGTCCTGCCTCTGCTCTAGAAGGGGGCAAGGCGGTTCCTCTTTTTCAAGCGGGCCTCGCTCGCCTGAGTATGGCAGGCCCCCAAGGGGGCCGGTCTCTCAAGGGGCCGATTCTTGTAGTCAGAAAGAGAATTTGTAAGGACTGGTGAGGAGGGGGCTGAAAACGGGAGGGTGCGCTGCAGCCTGCTGCTGCATCTTGGTTTTGGTATGGCTCTCCGTTTCCTTTTCTGATTTGCCCTGACTCTGACCTGTTGCCAGCAGCGTCGAACGAGGAGCACGTCGGAGTGTGAGAACCAAACCTAAGCACAAAGGGTCCGCTTATTAATGAAAAGCGCAGTTCGCACCACCAACGGCAGCACAGAGCGAGCCCAGCCTCGGGAGAAAAACGTAGGGTGAGGAGGGGGAGGGGGAGGGTAGGAGAAGATCAGATCAGATCAGATGACCCATGGAAGTCAAGCAGCCTGCTAAGCGTGGCTAGCTGCAAGAAGACTTCTGGGCGTCGCTTGGCGACCATATGTAAGCCTGAAGACTTCCCGAGCGCCGTTGGCCTCTCGGGACCTGCCCGCGCTGCCCCTGACAGAGGCGATCCGCAAAAGGGCGCGCAGCCCGAGCGGACGCCTCCAAAGGGGACCGACAGCACGCTACGTCCTTCCGTCCCCCCCCCCGACCAATCCCACCGCTCCCGCCCCCCGTCCCACGGTAGCCTTTCCCCCGCCCTTTCCTCCAACGGCCTGTGCCATGGGGACCCTGCGGCGGAGGAAGGCCAGAGAACAGGGAGGGAGCGAGGGAGGGAGGGAGCCAGCGAGGGGCGGGCGCCTGTGCGCTCTGCTCAGAGTCGTCCTCCCAGCCGCGCCGCCGCTTGCGGCGGGCGCCCTGGCACACAGGGGGCGCTGCGCGGGGAGGGGCAACGCATCGCAGGTGGTGTTCGCCGAGCCACGCCAGAGATGGAACACTGTTCGCGCTCCTCCTACCTCCTCTGCTCCTTTCCCCACTTATCACTGTTAACCGTCAAGCCAGTTCATCTACCTCCTCTCGCTCAACCTCCTCCTCCTCCTCCTCCTCCTGCTCCTCCTGCTGCTCGGGAGCAGCGGCGAGGAGAAGTAGAGAAGGGATGGAAGGGTGAGGAGATGAATCCATGAAGCAAGGACTACGTGGGTGAGATCGATGGAGGTCGGCGCGAGGACAGAGAGAGAGAGAGAAAACAAAACAAAGAAAGAGAGAGAGAGAGAACGAGGGAGAGAACACGTAAGATGGAAGAAACATAAAGAGGATGAAAGTAATATGGGGAGGACATATTACGAAGAGAGGGGGAGCAAAGGAGGAGGAAGCATCATCATAACTCTAACGTAGCTGAGGAGCACCCATGGACCATGGATGCCAACACACGTGAACAACAGGACGAGCTGGGACACACGGTCTGCGCACTCACTGCGCGCGCTATCCGCCAGATTCACCAAGAGACACACATACACACAGACACACACACACAGACAGACACACACACACACCTGCACAGACAGGACCAGGCCCAGCAAGAGGACCAACAGAGGGGACCAGGGGAACGCAATACGCGGGACCTAGGGAAGGTGGAAGAGGAAGGAGCGTATGCAAATACGTAGTATCTGCGCCAATCAATGATGCACATATATCCGTCACCCTGACGCGAGGCACTGAGCGGAGTCCCCTCAGTACCTCAGAGGAGTCCCCTGTATGGCGACTTGATCTGTTGTTTCAAGGCCCGCCACTCCGAGTTCTGGGCGATCCTGGGCGCTCCTGGGTTTGGGGGGTCCTTGTCGCGTGTCTCCGCGCGACTCTTCCGGAGGCGAGAGAGCCTCAAGAGGGCCTCAAAAAGCCCCCAAGAGGGTCCACGAGGCCTCCGAGACGGCCGAAGAACTCTTCCCAAGACGCACGAGATGGCTCCACGATGGCCTGAGGAGACCCGGGCCCGCCCCAGAAGAGCTGCAAGAGGAGCCCCCTGAGAGCGCCCCGAGAGGCCAAGATCCATGATATCCGCTTGAATTGTTAACGGATTTTAGCATGCGGGTTGTTGTTGGTGAACCACGACCGCGGAGCGCAGGCGGCACAGGCGCGGGTCTTCCGGTCTTCCATCTCCTCCTGGAGCCCTCCTCCTGGTCTTCCTCCTCCTCACCCTTGGTCTCGGCCTCCTCTTCCTCCTTGAACCCTCCTCCTGGATTCCTCCTCCTCCTCCTCCGCCTCCTCCTCCTCCTCCTCCTCCTGCTCCTCCTCCTCCCCCTCCTCCTCCTGCTCCTCCTTTTCCTCCTCCTCTCCTCCTCCTCCTCCTCCTCCTGCTCCTCCTCCTCTCCTCCTCCTCCTCCTCCTCCTCCTCCTCCCTCCTCCTCCTCCTCCCCCTCCTCCCCAGGCCCTGGAGTGCCGCGGCCCCGGAGCGCAGGCGAGCCCGGCGCGGGCCTGCGCTTCCGCCGCGGCGCCGCCGTCGGCCTCGGCCGCTGCCGGCGCGGCCGCGGCCGGCGCCGCGACGGCCGGCGCCGCGGCGGCTGGCAGGTGCGGCTTGCCGCAGTTGTTGCACTTGGCGCGCCCGGCCTTGTTCGGCTCGCCTGGCCGCCCCGCCGGGGAGGACGGCGAGACGAGGGACAGGGGGAGGAGGGAGGCGAAAGGGCGGGGGGGCGAGGGTCGGGGAGGGAGGGCGGGGAGGCGAGGGGCGGGGAGGCGAGGGATGGGGAAAGGGGGGAGAGGAAGAGAAGGATCGATGGCGCCGACGCCGATGCCACCGACGACGCCGCCGCCGACGCAGCTGCTGCACTTGGCGCACCAGGCCTTGCTGGGCTCGCCTGGCCGCCTCCTCGAGGAGGGCGGGGACAGGAGACCGATCGGGAGGAGAACAATCAGGACGAGACGACGAAGATGACTTCGACAACGGCGCCGACGTCTGCCCTCGACGACGCCGACGCCGACGCCACCGACGCTCACGCCGACGCCGCCGACGCTGACGCCGACGCAGTTGTTGCACAATGGCGCGCCTGGCCTCACTCGCCTGGCCGCCCCCCCACCCAAAGGAGGACAGAGAAGAGGAAGGGGGAGGTGACAGCGAGGAGGAGGAGGAATCCCCAAGAGAGAAGAGGAAGGGGGAGGTGAGAGAGAGGAGGAGGAACCCCCAAGGAGGACAGAGAGAAGAGGAAGGGGCAGGTGAGAGCGAGGAGGAGGAATACCTGAGATGCGGGCATGGCCATCTGTCGCGCCCTTAACGGAGGCAGCTCAAGCGCGCTTCTCCGCGCAATGGGCCTCGTTTCCTTCCGTCGCCCACGTGGCGCAGCGTGTGGGCGAGCCTGACCAGCCAGCGTGGGCACGGAGAGTGACCCTCCAGGGGGAGGCCAAGCCTCTGGACCAACGGGCGTCGCGGCGGGCCACGGGACCGCACGCCGAAGCCATGACGAACTGCGACCGCCCAGCACGTCGCCATCGCGCCGCCGTCGGCCAGGAAGCACCACGCGAAGGACAGCGAGGCAACATTGCAAACATCCAGCGCGGCGTGGCGTAGGTGGGGTGGCGTCGTGCGTTTCTTGGTCGAATGATCGCGAGTCTCTCGGTGCCGCCCCCCGCCCAGGCCCCTCCACAGCCTGTGGAGCTACGGATTGGCATGCGCAGCCTCTGCTGTATCCCCAGCCGGCCGCTTCAGTCTCACCGTCGGGCTCCTCCTGTCAGAGGCGCAGCCTCTAACGCGTTCCACGACGGTCGCATCCCTTGTGACCCTGATTCCGACCGGCCGCTGCCCCGCCTCCACGTACAAAGACAACAGAACGCGCGTTTCGTGGACGCTTGCCCGGAGAAGACCGCTGGCTGGACACGTCCGAACCGGCCCCCCTCCCCAAGCATCTGGCTGCTCCAATGTTCGTCGATGCCTGGGCCCCTGGAGGCCGGCCCGGACCACTTCCCTATGTAGCCCGGCTTTTCGTCCCGAATCGTTTTCTCCCAAGCTCCCGAGGCCCGAGGGAGGAGGGAGGAGGGAGGAGGGAGGCGGGAGGAAGGAGGAGGGAGAAGGGAAGAGGCCCGAGGGAGGAGGGAGGAGAGAGGAAGGAGGAGGTTGGAGGGAGGAGGTTGGAGGGAGGAGGGCGGAGGGAGGAGGGAGAAGGGAGGAGGGAGGAGGGCGGAGGGAGGACGGAGGAGGGAGCCGGCGAGGGCCGCCACAGGCCGACACCGGCCCCAAACCGCCCGCTCCAATCTTTGCTGGAGCGTCGGATGTCTGGGCCTACCTTTGAGGCGCCCGCAGGCCCGCGCTGGGGGGGGGGGGCTGGACACCGGCCTCTCGAACCGCTCCCGGGCCCCCGCCCCCCCTCCTTCCAAGAGCCCGGAGGGGTGTTCGACCAGGAGACGGGGGGGGGGAGCGGGCCTGGTCCAGGGGGGGGGTCGAACCCGCCCCCCCCGCCCCCCTCTCCTTAATGAACTCCCACTAGGGCTCGATCCAGCTTTTATGAGACCCTACATCAGCTGGGTCCAACTTTAGTAGCATCCTAGTCAGGCTCGATCCAACTCTAACAGAGTCCTACTACAGCTGGATCCAGCTCGAATCGGCTCCTCTGAGGACTCGATCCGTCTCGGATAGAATCCTGCTATAGCTAGATCCAACTCGAATTTGATCCTACCAGGGCTCGGTCCAGCTCTGATCGAGTCTTACTAGGACTCGATCCAGCCTTGATAGCATCGTGCTAAGGCTCGATCGTCGTCGTCGACGGCGCCGGTTGCCACCAGGGAGGGAGGGGGGAGGGTCCCCGGTTCGACCCCCCCCCAGCAATTGAAGTGGGGGGGGGGGGGGGCGCCCCCACACCGGTTCGACCCCCCCCACTTGAGGAGGGGGGAGGCCCCTGCTCGAACCCCCCACCCCTTGCAATTTTGAGTGCCCCCCTCCCCTCCAGCTCGAACACACTCTCCCCAGAGTTCACAGATGGCGCCCTTTCAAAGAGAAAGGCGCGAACTCCACCGTCCGCCGAATCTCCGTCGACTCTGTCTTCAAGCGCGCAGCCTTCGCTGCGCCCACGGAACGCAGGTGGCGGAGGAAGGGTGAGGCAGGGTGAGAGGGGTCAGTGGTTCCAGCTCCAGTCGGACTCCAGTCGGACTCCTACCTTTTCCACTCATCACGGCCTCCCCCTCCTGCACCCGTTCCTCGTCCTCGTCCTCGTCCTCCTCCTCCTCCCTTTCGTCTTCCTTATCCTCCTCCTCCTCCTCCTACTCCTCCTTCTCTTCTCCTCCTCATCCTCCTCCTACTCCTCCTACTCATCCTTCTCTTCTCTCCTCCTCCTCCTCCTCCTCCTCCTCCTCCTCCTCCTCCTCCTGATCCTCCTCCCGGTGCAACTGCTGGTGCTGCTGTTCCTTCTGATCGCAAACCGCGTACGGTCCCATACATGAGTAAGCACATCGGCAGACACATGACGAATTGAACAACCATCTGCGCTTACGTTCGCGCAGCCGTATCCAAGGCCCTGAGATACGTGAAGACCGCGCAGCTCACACGCGCGCAAGAGGTGATTGGCGCACACGCCCCAAACTCTCAAAAGATGCCGGGCAGGATGAAGTACGGGACCTTCTCCTTGTAGGTCTCCCAGTCCTTCTTGTACTTTCTGGCGCAGCGCTCCTCGTCCCGCCAGAGCCTGTGGATGTCCATGATCCAGAAGTAGGCAACGTAGCTGAGGGGGATCCAGGGGAAGCCGTGCTTCGGCCCCGTGCATGCCACCGTCCAGCCGACGCACATGACCATGTCCCCGATGTAGTTGAAGTGCCTCGCCAGGGCCCAGTAGCCGGACGCCAGCAGGTAGCTACCCTCCTCTGTCTTGACGTACTGCACGGGCTTGCCCCAGACCTTGTACGTGTTCAGGTCGCCGCCGTCGGCGATGTAGGTGCGGAAGCGATGCTTCTCGATGTTGGTAACGCGGAACAGATACATGCCGATGAGGTAGAGCGTGAGGCCTATGCCGAAGTTGAGGTAATTCTCCGTGAGAGGGGTCTTCTGGCCCGCGATGTGGCCCATGAAAGCGATCGGGTAGTACCACGCGAGGAAGCCGCAGCAACCGTAGGCCAGCATGAAGCCGTAGAGGTCGTGCCGGAGGTCCGTGGTGGTGAGGTACGCGGGCTCGTTCCAGTTGTAGTCGAAGATGTAGTACCAGTGTGCCAGCGAGATGAAGACGGCCGACGGACCGATGCGGCTCCAATCGCCAGTCGCCTGGCAAACTGGCTCTCCGCTGTCCTTCAGAAAGCACCCGTAGTAGACCGCCGCCATGTAGGACCAGTTGCAGATGATCCAGATCGTCAGGCCGGCGCGCGCGTTGGAGAAGCGCTTGATGTCGAAACCCCCAGTCTTCGGCAACCACTTGTGGAAGCAGCGGGGGTTCCGCGCGACCCCGAGCCAGTAGTCGCTCCAAATCTCCTTCACGGTGAAGACGCCCCAGTCCTCCTCGAACTCCGGGTCGTTCACGTGGCGCTTCCAGAAGAGGCCGAAATCGATATACTGCCACCACGAGACAATAGCGGTGGAGATCACGCCGCCAGTCAGTAGAGCGCCCATGTTCTTCCACACAAAGGTCGCCTCGACGAGGTCGAAGTAGCAGAGCGCCACGACCGCTACGTGGGACAAGAAGTACGCCAGCAGGCCGTTCATGGGGTACTTCAGGCGATTGCCGTTCTTCAGCTTGACGCCGTCGTGGATCTCCCCGGGCAGTACGATCTCCATCACAGCCTGGAAGATGACCCAGGCAACGTAGGACATGGTGCCCACCCACGTCGGCCGGATCGCGATGCCCTCGGGGAGCTCATGGTAGAGCCTGCGCCACCAGGCGTGGTCCCACGGCGGGAGCTGCAGGGCCCCCTCGTTCAGGACGACGCAGCCGTAGAAGTACCAGATGCAGAATGGGATGAAGACCGACCAGAAGAAACCGCCGAAGTTCCCGCCGAACTCGCCGATCGGCCGCGTCTGCCGCCTCCAGACGACGAGCAGAGGCGTCACAAACATAGCCTTTCGAGCTGAACAAGCAATATTGCTTGCATCCTTGTTATATACCTATCTCTGTAGATACGAACACCACATTCTATATACATATATATATATATATATATACATAAAAAATAAAATATCAAATGTTTTAGGGGCCTGCGCGGACTTCTGGGGGCGGCTCTGGGCCCCCCCTTCCCTGGCGCGCGGAGCCCGCCGCTGGGAGGGCCCAGCGCGGAGCCAAGAGGTCCACGCGGGCCGGCGGCAGCCTGTGCTCACAGCAGGAACTCGACCACAAGAACCCCCCCGCAGGACACCGAACCTCCCCCTCCTCCTCCTTTTCCTCCTCCTCCTCCTCCTCCTCCTCCTCCTCCGCCTCCTCCTCCCCTCCTCCCCTCCTCCCCCTCTCCTCCTCCTCCTCCTCCTCCCCTCCTCCTCCCCTCCTCGTCCCTCCTCGTCTCCTCTTCTCCCCTCTCTCTCCTTCTCTTCCTCCTTCTCTTCCTCCTTCTCTTCCTCCTCCTCCTCCTCCTCCTCCTCCTCTTCCTCCTCCTCCTCCTCCTCCTCCTCCTCCTCGCCCTCCTCGCCCTCCTCCCCCTCTGAGACCCCAGGCGAACGTTTTCGTAAGTCGGCGTTGCGACATGAGGCGGAAGAGGGGTGGAAGGCGGGGGTTTGGTTCCGGACCTCTGCTTAACGCGACACACCCAACCACGAGACCCCAGGCGAACGTTTTCGTAATTCGGCGTTGCGACATGGGGCGGAAGAGGGGGGGAAGGGGGGGGGGTCTGGCTCCGGACCTCTGCTCAACGCGGCTGTTTGCAACAGTGCGTCCAGTGGGGGGGACTCCACCTGCTTGAAACAGGCGCCAAAAACAGCCCAGATCTACTCCATGGGGGGGGTGAGGGGATGCGAGGGCCCGCGCCGATCAGCAAAACAGTGAATAAGAGAACGATCACCAGGACGCCCACTGACTTCGGTGTGGGAACGTCACGCCTCCCACAGCAAAGCCATCGAAACCCACGAAACCCAGGGCACCCTGGAGGCAAGCAGGGTGTTTCTTGGTATGGGTTTCCACTGGGCACAGTCAACCCGCATCACAAGGACGCAGGAGAAGGATGCAAGGGCCTTGGGAGGCCATGTCGCGACACTCTGCGAGCGGGGTGCGGCCGGCGAAAGCGGCCGAGGATGGGCCGAGGGGGCAAGGGTGCCCGGGTACCCTTTGGGAAAGCCAAAAGGTACCGATACCGCTGCCCCCTGGACTTCTCTCGGGGTGCGTTCTGACCAGAATTTCGAGGCGAATCCAGCGGTGGCGACGATGGCCTCCGAGGAGGCCCAGGAAAGGGAAAACGAGGAAAGGATAGAGGTATGTTCTGTATCCGTGGGAAGGTTGCCCATCCCTACTGTGCGGGTTGCCACTGCACGGCCCCCACGACCACGCAGAAGAGGCGCATGAAGAAGAAACGGCGTGCGAACGTATTTGGGTTTTTGTTGGCTGGCTGGCAAGTCACGGCGAACAGAAGCGCCTCGCGCTTACGCGCTCATCATAGAGAATCAGACGGCCACGGGATGCCATCTGCAGCCAGCTGACTGAAGCAAACCCGTCAGTGACTGCATGCCCGCGCAGCTTCCAGTCACTGCAGCCAGCCAGCGTTCGATGCTCATTCTGGGAATCTTTTCGGAGCCAATCGCTCCGCTCGTGCGTCTAAGCTGCGTCGAACGTCCGTCGACTCGAGTCGAACCTGAGTCGAACCTGAGTCGAACTTGAGTCGAACTTGAGTTGAACTTGAGTCGAACTTGAGTCGAACTGGAGTCGAACTGGAGTCGAACAGATCCGTTAGGCGTGCCCCAGGAAGGTCCCCAAAACGAGCATCGAACCAATGACTGCATGCCCGCGCAACTGCCGTCTCCCGAGGCATCCGGCCCTGCGCTCCCTCTCTCGCTTCGTGCGCGGCCCGCGAGGTCCGGGCCCCTGGCCTGGCGGGGCAGATCCGTCGCGCGGGGAGCCGCCTGGGAGGGGCCCCTGGGGGTCAGGTCGGGCGTGTCCCCGTACGAGCGGATCTTGGACGAAGAATAAAAGATACCCAAACAGTTCCCAGACACATGTAAATATGTGTATATATATATATATATGTATTTATAAATATAAACATATATATATATATATATATATATATATATACATACATACATATGTATATATATATATATATATATCAGGAATCGTCCCCATACTGTTTTTTCTAAATGTTTGAATGTTCCTCCTGTAGATGGAAAGACACGCCGACGTAAATGGACCCCTGGGGGCCCGATCCCAAGGGCCACGGAGGCCGAAAAGGCGGACGCAACACACGCCAGGATCGCACATATCACGTCCCTGAGGGCCGACTCTGAGAGGGGGAGGGGGAGGGGAGGGGGAGGAGAAGCAGAGCAGAAGCAGGAGGGGGGAGAGGAGGAGGGAGGAGGATGGAGAGGAGGAGGAGGAGGAGGAGGAGGAGGAGGAGGCAGGAGGAGGTATGAGGAGGAGGAGGAGGGGAAGAGGAAGGTAGGAATGGAGGAGAGGAGGAGAGAGAGGCACATGGAGGAGGAATGCAGCCGAGAGGGAATGGAGGAGGGGAGGAATGGAGGAGGGGGGGGGAGGAGGGAGGAGGAGGAGGAGCGATGGAGGAGGAGGAGAGAGGAGAGGAGGAGGGAGGAGGAGGAGAGGAGGAGGAGGAGGAGGGAGAAGGAAGAGTAGGAGTAGGAGTAGGAGTAGCGAGTAGGGAGATAGCGGAGTGGGAGTGCGGAGTAGGAGTAGGAGTAGGAGTATGAGTAAAAGTAGGAGTAGGAATAGCAGGAGGAAGGGGAGGAGGGGAGGAGGAGGTAGGAGAAGAGGTATTATTATTAGGAAGGAGGATGGAGGAGGATTGAGGAGGAGGAGGAGGGGGAAGAGGAGGAGGAGAATGCGAAGAGGGGGGAGACATGGGTCGGACGGGAGGACTGAGCAGGAGGGGGAGCCTGGAGGGGCGTAGAGGAATGGAGGAGGGACTGGGGGAGGGAGGAGGAATGGAGGAGGGGGAGGAGAATGGAGGAGGATGAGGAGGAGGTAGGAGGAGGAGAGGAGGCGGAGGAGGAGGAGGAGGAGGGATGAGGGAGGAGGGAGGAGGGTAGCGCGGAGGAGGCGAGGAGGAGGGGAGCGGAGGAGGGACGGAAGAGGGAGGAGCGGAGGAGTAGGAGTAGGAGTAGGAGTAGGAGTAGGAGTAGGAGTAGCAGGAGGAAGAGGAGGAGGAGGAGGAGGAGGAAGAGACCGCGACAACAAATACAACCAGAGCCCCAGACACCATCATCACCATCATCATCACCATCATCATCATCATCATCGTCATCATCATCATCAGCAGCATCACCATCATCAACAGCAGCAGCATCAGCAGCATACGCATCAGTACCAGCATCATACGTATCAACAGCAGCAGCATCAGGGAGGAGGATGATGATGCGAATGAGGACGAGGATGAGGAGGAGGATGAGGAGGAGGAGGAGCAGGATGAGGAGGAGGAGCAGGAACAGGAGGAGGAGGAGGAGGAGGAGGAAGAGGAGGAGCAGGAGGAGGAGGAGGAGGAGGAGCAGCAGGAAGAGGAGGAGGAGGAGGAGGAAGCGGAGGGGGGAGGAGGAGGAGGATATTAGATTAGACTCTGCGCTGCGCGATCATTCCAAACTATCTCAGGACATTGACCTGCTTGGCCAACTTCGTGTGGCCTGGGGCTCGTCCTTTCCCAAGCGCCCTGAGATGCTGCAGGCCCGTGCGTGCGGGGGCCTGGCATTCCGAAACGAGCTTGCCCGTGGAGCGGTAGTGGTCGGTACCGAGCCCTCCACACCCCGAGCAAGCGAAAATACGCTCCTTCACCGTCCCCGCCCCCACCTCCCACCAACGCATAGTGTGAGAGGGATGCACAGAGAGGCCTCTCCGACTCGGCCCCACCTCCCGTGGGGCACTCGAAGCAGGGCCTACAATTAGAGAGGGGCTGCACGGAGAGCGGAGCCACTTAATTACAGCACCCTTTCCCCTTGAGGGAGGCTCCGAGGAACATTTACGACAGCGCCACTGTCTACGCAGACGGCCCTCGACCTTGGAGCACTCCAAAAGGTGGGCCGCGCAGGGTAACTCCGAGGCCAGATCCAGAATCCTTCCTGATAGGTCCCTGGGCGGCAGCTCTGGAAACTTCCCCCTCTGGGCGGTACGAAGGCATCGAAACCAAAATGCCAGACAAACGGGCGCGGATGGCCTTGGCCTCCGCCCCGAGCTCCAGGAGGGAATCAGCTGCCGCGCTCGGGACCTGCGCGGCTGGAGAGAACCTGTCAGCTAGCTTATCAGCCAGCTCGTTGAATTGAAACAAAGCCTTCAAATCATCTGACGCTCGCTCGAACTCGGAAGCGGTCGCATGGCTAGCGACCTTGACCACGAGGACGTCTCGGGCCCCCCAGAGCTCTCGGACGAGGTGCCAGAGGTCCCGATTCGTTTTCGGCCTCCAATGGGCCTTCGAGCGCAGACAGAACGCACCTCGCTGGACGTAGGCACTGTCAGTAAAATATGGCAGGTCCTTGCCTGGGGTAGCCGAAAGGGCCTCCTTGGGGGCAAACAATTCACCTCGGTTGATTCCTTGGCGCGGGCCAGGGAGGGCCCCACCAAAAGCTCCAGATGCACATAAAGGCAGAGGCACCTCCCTGGGATCAGCCCCGAAGGCAACAGAGACAACTGACCAGGTGATACGACGCAGCTGAGCGTGACTAGAGCGTTTCCCCCCAGACGCGCCCCCGCTCAGCCAAACCCTCCCGCCCACGAGGGGGGGCCCCAGCAGGTTGTGCGGGATCGCACCTGGCACGGGGAAGATTGGCGGGTCGATCCGCGGGTCTAGCTGGATGTGTAATTTGTCTGGTGGCTCTGGGATAGCCGTCCATTCTCTGGGGATGAGGCCTCGGAGCCAATCGCAATGATGCGACTGGGCACCTTGAACTGCTTGGTCCTTTAAATGCTGCGTGTCGGCGCAGCGGGGAATGTCATTATTCGCAATGCAGGTCCGGCAGCGGGGAAGGTCGGTCTCGGGCTCAACCTCGCAACGCGGACACAAGATAGAGTCGACCTTCACCCCCGCCTGCGAGAGCCGAGCTTTGGGCCAGAAGCCTGCAGTCATGACCGTGCTGAGGGGACCTCGGAACTTATTGGATCCCTTCTTGGCTAAAGCACGAATCATGTTTAAAATATCCGTGGTTTCGGCTCCCTGCTCCAGGCCCCCCCATTATAATGCTTAGCGGCGTGTGCCCAGGCGGAGAGCCTCAAGGTGTCTCTGGAAACCTCCAAGAAAGGCTCCCAGTCAGGGTCCGAGTCGAGAGTATCTTCGCTCACCTCATACTTATCGCCAGTACGGTGGGTTCACTTCCACGGCCCCTGGGGGTCACAACCCGCGGAGAGCAAAACAGAAACTGCGCCCGAGATCAGGCCGTTCACCTTCCTCCACTGGCGGTTCTGAGGGGTGGCACGCAAATTCTTCAAAATGATCGGCCATGCCCTGGCCGCTCTCTTCCTGAAAGCTTCTGACGAGGCGAGCATTTCAAACCGCAAACTGATGGTGGCCGTGGGCAGAGAGATAGCGGGGTCCTGGTCCCCGTACTCAATGTGCAACGCCGTGGTCAGACAT
>CAUYUJ010003470.1:575000-580169 GCA_963575745.1 Prorocentrum cordatum | reverse complement strand
TCGGCCACACGCAGATGGGGGCATGTGGGAGGGGGCGCCTTCTACGACGCATTCCCCCCTCCCACTACCCCCTTGTGCGCGTCGCCCAAAAACCGTGTGGTGACGGACCGAGTGTTGACCTCGAAATCCCCAACGTCCTCACCGCGCGGTCTTGGGACCTCGGAAGCCACAGTCTCCCGAGTTGTCCTCGGAGAACGGCCCGAGTCCCAACACCGTGCGGTGACCCCGAATCCCTACTGACTCACCACGCGGTGTGGTCACTACACTGTTTGGGGCCCCCCGAGCATTGAGTTGGGGCCTTCGCCTGGCAAATCTCACCCTCCCCCCCCTGTGCTGTTGGGTCCTCGTTATCTCTCCGCAGCGCCGCGCATCTCGTTCCTCACCCCTCCCCCTCACTCCTCCTCCTCTTCTTCCTCCTCCTCCTCCTGTCACTACGTTCCGCATGCTCATTCCTGCGCACCCCTTACACGTTCCGTGCTCGACGGGGAGCTCCACCTACGGCCCCAGTGGGCGCGTTCGCATGGCGCTGCCCCGCCCAACCCGGCGCACCCCTCACACGTTTCGTGCCCCACAGAGAGCTCGACCTACGTTCGCATGGCGTCGGCTCACCTAATTTGGCGCACCCCTCACGCGCACCGTGCCCCATATGGAGATCCACCTGCGGCCACAGTGGGTGCATGCTGCTGCCCCCCCCACTTCGTTACACCCTTTACACGGCTAGTGCGCCATAGGAAGCTCAACCCCCGGTCCCAGTGGGCGCGTTCGCATGGCCCCCTGCCCAGTTCGGCGCACTCTTCCCACTTCCAGCGCCCCATATTGAGCTCCAGCTACGGTCCCATGGGGCGCGTTCGCATGGCGTTGCCCCGTCCATTTCGGAACGCCCCCTCGCGCGGATCGTGCCCCATAGGGAGCCCCACCTGCGCCGCTGGTGGGCGCGTTCGCGTGGCGCTGCCCAGCCGGTTTCTGGCGCACGCCCATCACGTGGATCGTGCCCCACAGGGAGCCCCACCCCTGCGCCCCTGGTGGTCGCGATGGCACGGCGCCGTACGCCGCCGTGCCTTGGCGGGTAGTCTGCGCGTGGCGCCCGCACTTGGCGTCGGCGGGCGGCCAGAGAGAGGTGTCCAGTATCGGGTTGACAGAGGTCGAATAGCAAACAAAGGGCACGAGCATCAACTTTTGGAGCTCCGCTCGGGTTTCTGGGATCTGCGCTCGTTCCCCCCCTGGCGGCGCTTCTGGCGCCGCTCTTGGCGCGCGGAGCGCGCCAGGGAGGGGGCTCTGGCGCAGATCCAAGAAATCCGTGCGGACCGTCGGAAGCTCATGCTTCTGCTTCCTGTTCCTCCTCTGATGAGTCGGTGCTGATGGTTGGGCCCTTCGCCAAGGCAGCTTCACGGCGTGGGGGGGGGTCTGAGATTTCCTGCTCTCCGGTGTCTTTGCTGTTGCTCCCGCGCTGCCCCGCAGCGCGCACTGCCCCGCGGCGCGAGGTGAGCGTGGACAGAGGGCCGCGCCCCTGCGCGGCGCGCGGCTGCATGGGGGTTGGGTCCCTCGCCTGGCTGGTGTTTGCTTCGGGGTGTCTTCCCGTCGGAGCTCCTCCTGGCCGGTGTGCGCGGGGGAGGGCCTCTCGGAGGCGGCAGGCTCCATCGCCCGCCCTGAGCTTCTGCTCCCTTCTCTTTTCCCGCCCTCTTCCCTTCCTACCTCTTACCTCCTCCCTACTCCCCGCTCCCTCTTCCCCCTCCTCTTCTCTCCTCCCCCTCTCTCCATTCCTTCTCCTCTCTCCCCTCCCTCTTTCCTCTTCGCTCCTCCCTCCTTCTCCCATCCCGTCTTCCACCCTCTTTCCCCCCGCTGCCAGAGTCAGCTAAAATCGGTGCGCTGAATTTTCCCAAGCTCCATGCTGCCATTATTTCCCAAACGCGTCCAGTCGATGACGAGGGGGGACCCAAAAGGCTCAGAGAGGGGGAGGAGGAGAAGGAGGAGTAGGAGGAGCAGGGAATGAGGAGAGGGAGGAGGAGGAGGGGGAGGAGGAGGAGGAGGAGGAGGAGGAGGAGGAGGAGGAGGAGGAGGAGGAGGAGGATGGAGGACCAGGAGCAGGAGGCGGAGCAGGAGCAGGAGCATGAGCAGGAGAAGGAGCAGGAGGAGGGGGGAGGTAGGGTGAGGAGGGGAGGGGGAGGGAGAGGATGAGCATGAGGAGGTGGATGAGGAGGATTCCCCCTTTTCCTCCTCCGTCTCCCTCCTTTTCCACTCCTCTCCCTTCTCTACTTGCCGTCCCTCCTCCTCCTCCTCCTCCTCCTCCTCCTCCTCCTCCTCCTCCTCCTCGTCCTCCTCTCCTCGTCCTCCTCGTCCTCCTTGTCGTAGTTAGTCGTCGTCGTCGTCGTCGTCCTCCTCCTCCTCCTCCTGCCTTCCCCCCATCACTTCCTCCATCCCGGAAGGGGCCTGCGCCTGCGATTGCCCTGAACCACTCCGGGCTGGAGTGGAGGGGGCTCTTCGCGGACAGGGCTGATTGGTCGAACTTTAAGCAGGCGGCGCCTGGGATACCCCCGCTGGAGGAGGGAGGGAAGGATGGAGGATTGAAGAGGGAGGGTGGAGGTGGTCGAGGAGGCCCAAGGAGGAGGTAGAGGAGGATCATCGCGGCTGTCAGTTGGCGCAAGGGTAGGACTCCATCGCTGGTGAATGGAGGAGGAGGAGGAGGAGGAGGAGGAGGAGGAGGAGGAGGAGGAGGACGAGGAGGAGGAGGAGGAGGAGGAGGAGGAGGGACGGGGAGGGGGGGGAGGAGGTTTTATCGTCATTACCGCTTTCGACCCCTTGTCGACTTGCGATGATCGGGCTATTGCTGTGCTTGTTACGACTCCAGTCTTTTGTATCACCGAGTATCACCAGGGAGGAGGAGGAGGTTAGATGCGGTCATCCCGCCAATATCTGCGCAATGCGAAGAGGAGGAGGACGAGGAGGAAGAGGTGGAGGAGGAGGTGGAGGAGGAGGAGGAGGTGGAGGAGGAGAAGGAGGTGGAGGAGGAGGAGGGGGAGGAGGAGGACGACGAGATCGAGGACGAGGACGAGATCGAGGACGAGGACGAGGAAGAGGAGAATGATGATGATGATGATGATGATGCTGATGATGATGATGATGCTGATGATAATGATGAGGATGATGATGCTGTTGATGATGATGATGCTGATGAGTATGATGATGCTGATGCTGATGCTGATGCTGATGCTGATGCTGCTGATGCTGATGATGATGCCGATGCTGATTCTGATGCTGATGCTGATGATGATGATGCTGCTGATGATAACGATGCTGATGCTGATGCTGATGCTGCTGATGCTGATGCTGCTGCTGATGATGATAATGCTGCTGCTGATGATGAGGAGGAGGAGGACGAGGAGGAGGTTGATGATGCTGATGATGATGATGATGATGATGAGGAGGAGGAGGAGGAGGAGGAGGAGGAGGAGGCGGGGGAGGCGGAGGAGGAGGCGGAGGAGGAGGAGGATGAGGTGGAAGAGGAGGAGGAGGAAGAGGAGGAAGAGCTTATTCGTGGCAATGTTTGCGCAATGCGAGGAGGAGGAGGAGGAAGAAGAAGAGGAGCAGTGTCAGCCCAGGACCCGTCAACAATGTTGCAATAAACCTTCCCTTCACGTTCACTCTTCACAGGGCCCTACAAGGATTCATTTTCACTGAGGGAATTTCGTCGTTTGAAGACAACCGTGTACAAAAAAAAACGGACCGAGCCAGAACATCATTTATGGAACTTCAACGCCGCGAGGCAATTTTAGTGTTGTGTCCTGACGATCCTGAAGCGTGCTAGAACACCATCAAGGCCGCGAATCAACGTGACTGTTGCGCCCTGACAGTCCTACATCGTGCCAAACACCATTTGTGGGACGTCAGCCACCAGTATCCTTGAAAGTGCTGTACACTCTTCAGACGAATCTGCACGGCGCTAAGGCGAGAACCACATTTGGACATGGAGCTGCCATCCATCCGTGAAGCTCCTGCAAACTTTAAAGGCGAATGCGCGCGGCGCCATAGCGTGAGGCATATGTTGAAAACCACACGTGCTCTATTCGTGCAGCCCTCGTACACTTTGAGACTTCAGACGAATGTGCGCGGAGCTAAAGCGAGAGCCGCATTGTGAAAGCGACCCGTCCTCCGTTCGTTAAGCTCGTGCAAACTTTGAGAATAATGCTAGCGGCGCTGCGGCGAGAGCCACATTTGGAAAGCTTCCGCCCTCCATCCGTGAGGCTGCTGTCCATGTTGAAGCTTGGGGATCCTCGATGGTGAGGGTGTCCCGAACGAAACGACCGGCCCGCCCCACCGACACGTCTCGAGGTGCGACAGGGAGGAGCTATTGACAAGGCAAAGGGACGGAGGAGGACGAAGAGGAAACGGGGGGGAGGAGGACGTGGACGTGGAGGGGGGAGCACCTGGAGAAGGGGGCGCGGGCGTGGAGGACGGCCTCCGAGAGCGCAGGCGACGCCCTGGGGAGCGCTCCCCGTGCTCGAGGTGCCCGGGGTCGGCAAGATCGGGCACGAGGCGGCGCCCCCCGGGGCCGGGCAGGGCGCGGGCTGGTCAGTGCCAAGGGGGTCACCTTTGGGGGGTCGCCAGCTCCTGCGAATGGAAGTTCCAGGATCGAAGCTCGAGCAGGTTTTCTGGATGCTCGGGGCAGTTTCGGAAGGGGCTCAGGGGTGCTCTTGGGAGACGACTTTCTCGAGGGAGCTGCGTTTCCTTGAGGAAGCGGCGTTGCCCCAGCAGCGAGAGTGGACCTTCCCCGGAGTGACCTCTAGCGTGCAGCTTTCGGGGTGGCTTTGTTCTGCTCCTCCTCCGCCTTCTCCTCCTCCTCCTTCTTATTCTCCTCCTCCTCCTCCTCCTCATTCTTCTCCTCTTCCGCCTCCTCCGCCTTCTCCTCATTCTCCTGCTCTTCCACCTCATTATCCTCCTCTTCCTCTTCCTCCTACATTTTCTCCTCCTCCTCCTCCTCCTTCTACTCCTCCTCCTGCTCATTCCTTTCCTCCTCCTCCTCTACTCCTCCTCCTCCTCCTCCTCCTCCTCCTCCTGCTTCGGGATGCGCTCAAGCAGCTGCGCCTCGCCCAGAGCGTTCCAGGCGGGTCCCTATCGTCCCACTCTGCCCCCGCGTGATGACCCGAAAGCCGAGTGGCCCTTCGCCCGAGTGGC
>CAUYUJ010003470.1:560000-565000 GCA_963575745.1 Prorocentrum cordatum | reverse complement strand
GGTGAGAAGGAGGATGATCATGATCATGATGATGGTGTTGATGATGGTGCGGGAGGAGTGGCAGGGCGAAGCTGATGAGCAGGAGCAGGAATAGGGGGAGGCGGCGATGGTCGAGTTCTGGTCCAAGGACGACTCGGCGGAACACAACAGAACTCAGGGGCTCAAGGTCTATGCCAGATGCTAATGCCATTCCGCCTGCCTTGGGGATGAGGAATCTGCCCAGGGAGGGCGAGGGGAGGAACGATAGAGGAACGAGGAACATGAGGAGCATCAACAGGGAATGGTGGGGGATGAGGATGGTGACCAGAGGATGGTATGGGCGAGCGCTGATAATGCTGCTGCTGATTGTGATGCTGATGTTGAGGTGAAGGCGAGGGCCATGACGATGATGCTGGCGATGTCCTGGCGATGACAATACGTATGATAACGATGATGTCTTTGATGTTGATGTTGATGTTGATGATGGAGACGATGATGATGATGATGATGATGATGCTGATGCTGTCGATGGTGAAGCTGATGATGCTGATGCTGATGATACCGGTGATGATGTTGCTGATGATGGTGGTGATGCTCATGGTCATGCTGATGCTGCTGCTGATGGTTTTATTGCCGATGCCCGGCGCAGATGCCAATGCAGATGCGGAGGAGGAGGAGCCCCACCGTAAACCCAGGATACATCAAGGATGCTGCAGGACACCCTCTTGTTCCAAGGTTATTCTCGTAAGTCCTACCTACACACACTTCTTTCACTGCAGGAAGCGTTCCTCGAATGATCGCCTGGTGGGCCTGCGACTCAGTCGATACCTCATTCGGTAAAGGACCCACCCTGCATCCCCGGAGATCTGATGTTTTTGTCTTCTGATGTTTTTGTCTTCTTCTAAAGAGGAAAGACGCCCCACGGGACGTCCGACCATTTCCCCAGGGCCACTTTTTGGTCCCGGGGATTATTGCTTTGCCCCAGAGCCCAGCGAGGGCCCCCGAAGGCCGAAGCTGGCGAACATCATCGGGTTTGCGTTTTGTTCTTCAATGCGCTGGATGTCTGGGTCCGTCTATCTGGACGAAGCGCGGATTCAAGGACGTGGCCAACGATGGTTCTCTTCTGCTTCTGCTTCAATCGAACCCACCAGGGGTTCAGCGGCTCATGCAGAGGAGGACGAGGAGGAGGAGGAGGAGGAGGAGGAGGAGGAGGAGGAGGAGGAGGAGGAGGAAGAGGAGGAGAAGCAGGAGGAGGAGGGGGAGGAGAAGGAGGAGGAGCTGCCTCGGCGGTCCGCCGAGCCCAGCTCGCACGGCAGCTCACGCCCGGCGCCGGCGCGGCGAGCAGCGCGCTTTCGTCGAAAACTTCGCAGGGGCTGCCCGCGCCACGCACTTCGGCAGCGCTCCGGGGGCGCTCGTGCACGCGCGCGCCGCCTTCCGTCCCTGGCGGCTCAGCGCTGGATCTGGCCCCGCTCTCGAAGCAGCCTTCAGTGCCCCGCCGTCATCCACGGCGGGCGGGGGGCGGGCGGACCTCGGCCTCCTGGAGAAGTTCCACGCGGGGCGCCCATGGGGGGGGGGGGGGGGGCGGGCCGGGGCCGCGCCGCAGGGCGGGAAGCCTGCCCCTGGGGGCGACGTCGAGGCCTCCCGACAGGGGTCCGAACGCGCTTGGCGCTGGAAGGATGCGGTCCCACTTGCGTGCGCCGCAGTGTTTTTTTCCTGCTTTCGGTGCTGGTGTGCAGTTCGCAGTGCACTGCTGGCGAGGGTGGGGCCTCTAGGGCAAATGTTTGCGGAGGTGGAAAAGCGCTGCTGCAATCCCGCCCTTCCCGCCTGCTCTAAGCTGTGTGCGCAACTATGTTTTTAAAAGCTGAGTGCAGAACGATCTTGCCCCCGTGTGCCAACGCGACTGTGTATCCAGTTCCTTGCCCGACGTCTGGCCATCTTCGCTCAGGTGCTCGGCCGCTTCTGAATAACACTTGGGCGTTGCTGCTGGCCCTTGCCGAGGCGGGCGACCGCGGAGGAAAGTCGAGAGCGAGTGGCAGCCCTCCATACGACCTTCACGGGAGGCAGGCCGCCGGGTTGGGTTGAGAGTGTTTGGTGGCGATCCATACGACCCTCCGGGACGGGGGCCTGGCCGCCAGGCCCGCAGAGTCCCCCTTTTGCCGAGCCCTTAGTCGGGCGAAGAGAATTGAAACAAAACTCCTGAGAGGACGTGTGGCCACACTCACGGCCAAAATGAAGCTGACGCCCTTGGTCAAGGAAACCGACGGCACGCGCAACTTCGTGGGCGGCCACGTTGTCGCGACCAACTTTGTCAAGTGCCACTGCTGTGAGGAAGATCGCGGCTTCGTATCGCTCTGCGCCTTGGCCTACGGGGAGGGTGAGATTCGATGGTTCCAGAGCATCAGCTCGGCCGTCGCACGCGGGCAGTTCGCCAAGGCCATGGGCGGCGAGTGCTCGTGGACGTTCATCAACAGAGTCCCGAACCCCTTTACGCCCGTGCCGCTACGTGTGCTTCAGGCGCCACTGGAGCAAGCAACGTAACGATGTGGGGGTTTTGGCTCAAGCCGGGGACCGATCGCCTGAATGCCGGATGTTTCAACTTGAGGGGCCAGCAGAAGAAGGGGTCGCCGTCGTGGCAGGCCAAGCCCATCGAGCTCGCCATGGAAGCAGAGCTCGCGAAACGCAAGGACGGTCCAGTGGTACCAGATGCCCAGTTGAAGAAGATTTTCGAGGCCATCGTTGTGGACGGGCGTCTGGGCGCTGTAGCGGGCTTCGCGATCGCCATCGGTGGGGATGCCGCATCATGCATGTGTGCCCTTGCCGCAAGACGCCCCCCCTGAAGCCGAAAGGCTGGGTGCGCTGCGCGGCGCCCGCCAGAGGGCGCCGGAGGCGCGCGTGCAAGAGTTGCGGCCGCAGGTGGTCGGGGATGGGCACGGGCGCGCGGGGGCGCCGCGTCGCCATTTTCCCGTCGCGCCACATCATCGCGAGGGCGGCGTGGAGATGGCCCGCGACAAGGCGCAGCCCGGATGGCCAGGCGGGAGGTTTTTTTTGGGCCAGGGGTTCCCCGAGCAGGAGGGCGCGCTGGCGGCCCTGCGGGCGGCCGAGCTGGCGTTCGCCATCAACGCCGCGAGAGAGGATATTCCCAAAGTGCACGGGTTGTCAGAGAGGGGGCGCGGCGCAGTTGCCGGCGCCGTCGACTTCGGCAACGAGGAGGCGTGTGAGAAGACGTGTTCGGGTTCTTGCAGGTTTGTTTCTATCGCCAGGGCGCGCGCCCTTCCTGGGGCAGGTTCGCGGACAATTGCCGCGCCTTTCGCCCGCCCGAGAGATGTCTCATGCTGAGCGAGGCGAAGCGCGACAACGTGATCAATTGTCTGGGTTCGCGCCGCATCAGCGAGCGGCGGGGCGCGCCTCGCTGGAGTTTTGCGCTGGCCGGCGGCCGCGGAATTGCGCGAATTGGATTCGAGCGCTCCGAATTGCATTTCGATGGCGCTGCGAAAGCAGGCGCCATCGGGCCGCGTCGCGACGACGTCTGACCGGGTCTGGCGCCGCCGCCAAAACCGGCCCCGTCCTTGAGCCACTAGTGCATTCGGATTTTTTTGGGCATTTTGCAAGTGTGGGGGCCCTCGTTGGTTCGAGCGAGAAATCCAAACCTATCCGAATGTATCCAAAGGTATCCACAGATAAGCATATATTTATTCAATTCGAGCCAGACGATTTGGGGTTTGCTCTGGCATTCGGGATTCCATATGTGGGTCGGACAACGCGCCGCCCAGTCCACCGGCCCCCCTCCCCGTCGGGGGGCCAGCGCGCATTGCAGGGTTTTCCGCGCTCGCGTTGCTGTCGATTGCAGGGGGGGCGGGCGGGGGGGGGGGGGGCGGGGGCAAACCTGGCGCTTCAAGATGCGAGCGCAACCGCGCGATGCGGGTGCCGAGGCGAGGTCGAGTTCACTCCGAGAGAAATCATCCAATTCCCGTGGGGCCAGCGCTCTAGCGAAGGGTCACTCTTACGTGTAATCGAGGGCCCAGGGCGCGTCGAGGGCGACGGTCGCCTCGTGCTCGGGGGCGGGTGGATCGCGCGCGGCCGAAAGGCGAGCCTTCCCTCCCGGCGGATGCCCGCAGGAGGCGCGCCACTTGAGGGTAGCCCGAAACCCTGCAGCGATTCGGCCGCGCCCGCAAACAGCCAGAAGTTGTCGGCGTAGAGAAGTCCCGCCTCGCCCAGCGTCGCCTCGCCCGGGAACTCGCAGCCCCGGCCGCGCGCCCAGCATTCGCCCGGGAACTCCTCCCAAGCATCCTCCAGCACGAGATTTAAGATAATCGCGCTGGCTGGATCTCCTTGTCGAATGCCGCGGGTCCGAGGTGTTGGTTGCGTCTGGATCGAGCCCATCTTGATCACCGCCGATGCCATCAAGTCCCGCATGATGGCGAGGGCCGCGGGCCTTGGCGCAGCCCTGCTTCTCAGTGTCTCCTCAACCGGGCGGTGCGGGGCGCGGTCGAGCGCCGCCTCGACGTCGCCGTCCACGATGAAGATGGGTCGGTTCCTCTCGCGGGCCTTCTCCGCCAGCATGCGCATGCTGAAGATCGCGCCCGTCGCTTGGTGGAACTTCCGGTAGACGCACTGTGGGCTCCGCAGGGCCAATTTGTTGGCGCACTTCTCGACCGGGCCAACCGAGTAGAGCTTCTCGAAGGTAGTCAGGGGCGCGATCGGCCTGCACCCCTTGAGCGTGTGCTCGTCTCCCTTCTTTTTCATGAGCTGGATGATGCGCTTCGACCAGGCTCGGCCCCTGGCGCGCTCGGGCACCCCGCGGGGGCGGTCTTCGAAGACGGCCGCGAGCGAGACGAGGGTGCCGCCGTCAGAGGAGGGGCGGCTGCCGCGGCAACGCGGACAGCGCTGGGGGGCACTCGAGGCCCGCGAGGAGGACGCGCCGGTGCCGCGCGATTCGGAGCGCCCGCAGGCAGGCGCCAGTCGCGCTGGGCAGGGGCCAGATGGGGGGGCGCAGTGGACTTGGATGCGCGAGCTGTGAATGA
>CAUYUJ010003470.1:547500-557500 GCA_963575745.1 Prorocentrum cordatum | reverse complement strand
GTTGCGACGTCGCCCTGTCTCGGCGCCTGCCGCTGCCCCGGCGCGCGACGGCAAGTCGCGGGGCGGCGCCGGGGGGGGTGGGCAAGAACGGCATCCGCGCTGGCTTCCCTCGCGCCGCGGGCCTGTCGGGGGCGAGGGCAGTGCGAAGAGCGGCGCGGGTCTGGGAGGGGCGCGTCGCCGTCCAAGGGGGCGAGGAGGCAGCGGGCTCGTAGCGCCAGGCCCCGCGGCGGTGGCCCTTGCCTGGAGGGCCGCTCTGGGGGCCTTGCGGCTGGGAGATGCAGCTGGGCGGCAGCCAGCGAAGTGGGTTGTCGGCGCGCTCGGGCAGCGGTGGAAACAGGGCCGCCCCCCTCGGCCCGAATGGGGTCGGGGCGGCGCAGGGGCTCTTCCACGCGAAATCGGGGCCGCCACCGAAGCTCGGGGGGCCCCGCCCGGGGGCGAACTCGCGGCGAACCTCGAGAATGCGGGGCCGGGGGGCAGCTGGGGGGGCGCCTTGGCAGCGCCTGGGTCCGAGCCGAACGCGCAGACGTGGGCAGTCCTCCTCGCCGAGCTCTTGAAGGGCGGGGCCCGCTCATGGCGGTGTCGAGCCTGGAGTGGCTACCGCGCGAGGGGAAACAGGGTGCCGGCGACCCGGCAAATTGAAAAATATTAACTTCTGCGAACGCCCCAGGATCCGCGGGGCGGCCGAGGGCCCGAGGTGGCCCGTGCTCGTCGCGACGAGTTGGCCACCATGCGGCGCCGCGGGCCGGCTTCCCAAGAAGGGGGCGGCCGCTCCGCGGGGGCAGCCCCGCCCAATGCGCTGCGGGCGAGGCCGCGCGGGCGGGGGAGGCGCGGCTGCGGCGGCGCGCCCCCGCGGCGAATGGGGCGGGCGAGGAGGCGGTGGCCCGCGCGCGGCGCCCTCGCGCCGTGGCGCCACCGCGGGGGTGGCTCAAACATCCACGCGCCCGCCCCCCACCCCCGACCCCGCGTTCCCCTCCCGGGGGCCCTGCGGCCGCCGAGGTGGGCGAGGGCCCCCCTAGGGGGAACGGGGGGGTCGGGCCTGAGGGGGTTCCTAAGGGTTGGGGGGAGGCCCTTGAGTCATTCTCCCACGCGCGTCCGGGGCGGTCTCGAATCCCCCAGTGGGCCCCGCCGCGGGTGGGGGGGGGGGGCCTTCGCCTCCATCGGGGGCCTTCGCCCCCCCGCCGCGGGCAGGGGCGGGGTCCGAGAGGGGGGGGTCAACCGCGGAGGGCCCCTATAGATGTGGGGTGGGATTGAGAGACCGCGCCTCTCGGCCGTTGGGGGCGTGCGAGCGGCGAACCGCGGGGGCGGTGTCGCAAAGAGAAAGGATGTAGTGGCGAAGTGAGAATGCGGTCGGCCCCCGACGCTGGCAGCGTCCAGGGCGGGGGGCCCTGGCCCCCCCCTTTCGCAGGGGCTCCAATCTCCCCCTTCTTGGCTTTGCCGGTGGGCCCCCCCTCGCAGAGGTGGAGCGTCATGTTCCTGGGAGTGCCCGGCGCCCTGCGTAGAGGACCCCCGGCAGCGCCGCCCACGCGCGTGGGGTCGCCGTCGCTTCAAATAGCCCCTTTTACCTCTATCGCATCTCGATGCAGGCTCATTGAGGAGGCGCTCCCCTGTGCCAGCGCGAACGAATGTGTATCCGCTTCCTTCCCCGATGTTTGTGGCCATTTGTGGCCTTGCGCGCTCGGCCGTTTCAGATTAACCTGCCCACGTCCACCATGTGACATCAAGTTCCTTGGAGTGGCATGTGCCCCGCATGCAGGCCCCCCTACCGCCCCCCCATAAAAGGGGACTCGCCGTCACCTGATTCTTCCACTTGTACCGCTATCGTACCGTTATTATGACTTTTCGAGCATGCCACATCATGCTTCAAGACCACGGCACATACACATTCCGTAATCACACGGTTTCGGCCCCCCCGGAGCAGAAGAGTACTTCGCCTAAGGTGTCCGTGTGCTCGTTCGCATGCGGGCCCCCGCCCATCCCGGCACCCCCCGCGTGCGGATCGTACCACGTACGCTTGGCTTTGGAGAGACAACGTGCGATGTGGCGCTGCTGGCCTGCGTATTGCACGCCATTCCTAACCTGAGGACAGCGTGCACCGAAGCAGCCATGGCAGGGGACACCGCGTGCATAGAAGGGGCCCTCGCGGGGGGATCGCTTCGCATGGATCACGCTGTTTTCGGTGATCGATGTTGAGCCCGATTTTCTCCACGCCGACGTGGCCGATGCATCGCCGATGCATCGGCGATGCTGCGCGATCCTCCGACCCATTAGCTCGGGTCCCATGTGGGAACTTCATTTGCGGTGATCCCAGGGGAAAGCGAAAGGGGGCAGCCCTTTTCACAAGGCTGCGGGCGTCTCAGAAACACTGGCGCCTGCTTAGGAACCGCCTGTGTCTTCGGAAAAGGCTGAGGACACTCTCTCTTCAAGAAGGCGCGGAGGCTTTCAAAAACCCGGCCGCTTTCTGAGAATGCCTGCCCCCCTTCACTTCCCCCCAGGCTCGCCGTCGGCTCTATCTCTACTGAAGGTGTGCCGGCACGCGGGACCACCTTCGCCCTTGAGTCGTGTTTGGCGCCATTGTGGGGCTCGTCGCCTACGGGGGGGGCCGCTTGTCGATACCCCCCCGCAGTGATGGGCGCGCCGCCGAGCCTCGGAAACTCCTCGCTTTATCCCGCGCTCTCTGTGTGTTGCCCCGCTCCTCCCGCCTCCCCCTCCCGCGTTCCCTTCCCTCTCTCCCCGTCCCCCTGCCTTGTCGTCTTCCGGTCTCTTGCCCTCGTCTCTCGCCTCTTGCTCTTTCCGCCTCCTTTTCCCGTCCAACTCCTCGCCCTTCTCCCCTTCCTTCTCCTCTTCTTTTTTTATCAGCAAAAAACGCACCGGCTAACTTAGATATACTGGGATCGTGCAGTCAGGACGGTATCGAATTTTTCTAACCAGCCGGCGCAAATGGTACGGAAACGGTGCGCTCAGAGCAAATTTGGACACAGGAAGAAAAAACATACTACTACGACGACGACGACGACGACGACGACGACGACGACGACGACGACGACGACGACGACGACGACGACGACGACGACTACTACTACTACTACTACTACTACTACTACTACTACTACTACTACTACTACTACTACTACTACTACTACTACTACTACTACTACTACTACTACTACTACTACTACTACTACTACACTACTACTACTACACTACTACTACTACTACTACTACTACTACTACTACTACTACTACTACTACTTACTACACTACTACTACTACTACTGCTGCTACTACTACTACTACAGCAACAACAACCACAACAACACACCAACTACTACTACTTACTACTAACTACTACTACTAACTATTACGACTACTACTACTAACTACTACTACTACTACGACTACTACTACTTACTACTTACTACTACTACTACTACTACTACTACTACTACTATACTACTACTACTACTACTACTACTACTACTACTACTAGTACTACTACTACTACTACTACTACTACTACTACTACTACTACTACTACTACTACTACTACTACGACTACGACTACGACTACTCCTCCTACTACTACTACTACCACTACTACTACTACTACCACTACTTCTACTACTACTACTACTACTGCTACTGCTACTGCTACTGCTACTGCTGCTACTACTACTACTACTACTGCTACTATTACTACTACTACTACTACTACTAATACTACTACTACTACTACTACTACTATGACTACTACCACTACTACCACTACTACTACTACTACTACTACTACTACTACTACTACTACTACTACTACTACTACTACTACTACTACTAGGACTACCACGAATGATCATAATGCTATTATTCATGCTGCTACTTCTACTAGTATCAACCGTAGGAATGATAGCAATACTAATACTACCAATGCCAGTGCAATCCTATTGATACTAAACACCGGTAGTACTATTACTATTAATGCCAGCACTGCCAATATAAATCACCGGTAATCATACGATGAATAATAGTATGCAGACCTAATATTACGACTTCTAGTAATACTCAGAAGAAGAGTAAGAACCATGATCATAGTAACAAGAAAGAGAGTGCTGTTACGAACAATATGGCTAGTACAAATAATTTTTGGCATGCCGCTCATAATAGCCACACTTCTAACATGACTAATAGTATTGTTCGTAATTCGACCGCTACTGGTGAATAGCAGTAGTGATGTTAAACAGAAGCAGAACGCTAATACATTAACAGTAATGAACGTACGGATACTTAGAAAAGAACGATCATGATAATAACAATGGTATTGTAGTGGCCTCCGGCCAGTGCCGCCGATCCGGGGCGCTCCGGGTGCCTGTGGAAATCAACGGCGACGAGGAAGACGAAAACGACGACGAAAACGAATACGTCGACGACGACGACGACGAGAGCCACGACGACAACGACCACGACGACGACGACGACGATGACGCGAGCGACGACGACGACGACGACGACGACGACGACGACGACGACGACGACGACAACGACGTGACGACAACGACGACGACGACGACGGGGGTGGAGCTGGGTTGCAGGGGGGGGGTCTGCTCTGCAGGGGGGGTCCGCTCGGCAGAGGGAGGGGCTGCAGGGGAGAGGGGGGGTCCGCTCTGCAGGGGGGGGGCTGCAGGATGGGGGGTCTGCTCTGCAGGGGGGGGGGTGCAGGGGAGGGGGGGGGGGTCCGCTCTGCAGGGGGGCGGGGCTGCACGGGGGGGGGTCCGCTCTGCAGGGGGGGGGGGGGGCTGGGCTGCAGGGAGGGGGGTCCGCTCTGCAGGGGGGGGGGTCGCTCTGCAGGGGAAGGGGTGCAGGGGGGGGGGTCTGCTCTGCAGGTGGGGGGGGGTGCAGGGGAGGGGGGGGGGTCCGCTCTGCAGGGAGGGGGGGCCGCAGGGGGGGGGCTGCAGGGGGGGGAGGGGGGGGGGTGCAGGGGAGGGGGGGGTCGCTCTGCAGGGAGGGGGGGGTGCTGCAGGGGGGAGGTCCGCTCTGCAGGGGGGGGGGGAGGGCTGGGCTGCAGGAGAGGGGGGGGGGGGCGCTCTGCAGGTGGGGGGGGGTCCGCTCTAGAGGGGGGGTGGGGCGAAGCACTGAATTAGGTCGGAAATAGGTCGGAAATGAGGTCCCCCCCCCCCTCGGCAGAGCGAAGCTTGAGCGAGCTCAAGCCCACGCTCTCAGAAACTCACACGCCGGATCGGCGGATTATTTCTGTTCTTGTTACGACTACTAATACCAGCACTTATCACAATCCACATAAGAAGAAGCGGAGCGGCAGGCGGGCGGCGTTCCAAGCAGCGGGAGGCCGGTGCCAGCATCACGGGGAAGGCCTTCGGGGGTACAGGACTCCCGGGCGGAGCATGAGGGATGCCAGAGGCCGGCCGCGCGAGGGCGCTCGAAGAATGCGCAGGGAAAGTTTTCGGACAGGAAGTTGGCGCACGCGAAGTGCCAAAAAGGACGGCGACCAGCGGGCTGGGGCCGAAGACCCTTTAGGGAAAGGCCCTGAAGTAGTGAGCACCATGAAGTGGACGCACTCGAACGGGCACGGACGCTGAATCCCGTAGGAGCCGAGAAACTCAGGGAGGAGCCCAGAACATGGGCCCAAGCACCATGGACCAACCGGCACGCAGGGTGACAGGCTGGGTGGTGTCGGTCGGGAAGCGTCGGCCACGCGAAGCGGAGGGCAGTGGGATGGAAACGGATTCTTAGAAGGAGGCTGCTTCTTAAAAAGCGTGGGCCTTGTCTATAGAGTTGCACGGCCGGCACCTTCTAAGAAGCAGCCTCCTTCTAGTAAGCCTTCCCCCGTCCCCCTACCCCCTTCTGCGCGCCGCCAAAAGCGTAAATGGCGCCGCAGGATGGCGAAGGATGTGGCCAGGCCGTCCAGAAAGGCCGGAACAACACCCGTGTCGAACACCACGAGGGGGACCTTTGCCGGAATTCATGGGGAAGACATCGTGGGCGGGCCCGCGGCATGGCATGGGGGGGCGGCGCCGTGGCGGCGCGGCCAGGGGGAGGGAGAGAGACGGCAAGGAGGAAGGGGGAACAGCCCGAAACACGGGCAAAAGGACAAACAGAACGACGGGCGGAGAGCCCACGCACCGTGTGAGGATCTGGGTATTTGGGTAGCCGGTGAAATCAGGGCATTCAAGGTGGGGCGAAAGGCCTAGACGCGACGGAGACCAGACGAGAGCGTGAAGGCCCGCGAGTCGAGGGCCCAGAGCCAAGCATCGGGGTGGGCAGAGGGGCGTGGGGTTCCCATGCATGGCCCTCGGGGCCGCAGGACCCTCATCGCTCCTCGTAGCGGCCTCTCTTGTCGTGCTCCCAGGTGTCGCGCTGCGCCGAGGTGGTGCCTGAGCTTCTCCAGATCGCGGTCTTGCCACCGCCCTTCCCGGCGGCGCTCTCTTTCTGCCTAGCTATGTTCTCCGATGTTCTGCGAGCCTCTTCCCAGTCAACTCGGTGGCCGCGCCGACGAGACCACTTGGTGGCATCCTGCTCTGCCTCGGCCGACTCCTTGAGAAAGTTCGCGGTATCCTCTGGGGGCTGGCCTTCGGGTCGAGGGGCGCGTTCACGGCATGCCAGGTCCAGTCGACGGTTCGGCAGTACGTGTGCCAGGCCGCCGTGAGCATGTAGCATGCCTCGTTCTGCAGCCTCTCTTGACTGCCCGCTTCTCCGATTCGCCTGGCAGCAGGTGCTAGGAGATCTGGTGAAAGGGCTTCCTTTACGAGGTGGGAGGTTGCGGCCGCCCTGTAGTTCCAGCAATCGGGCTGCCTTGCGGTGTCGGTATTGTCGTCCTGGGACCGCCACGCCATCCTGGGGCTCTCAGAGCCCCAGCCATGCCATCCTCTCCACGAGTCCTGGGGTTGCCACTGGTCCCAACTGCAGGTGGTTCATGTTGCGGCGGTGGCGCTGGCGAGCGAGAGCGCGGGCGCTCGGAGCCCGGGGGGCCTCCTGCGATGCTGCCCCTCGCTCTCGTCCTGGGGGGTGCGCCTTTCCTCCGCTCCTGGGGGTGGCGCGGTCCGTCGGGTTCCTGTGGGCTCTGCTCTTGCAGGGCAGCTGGTCCTGGCTGCTCCGCTCCGCTGCCCGTCCTGGTTCCGTTCCGATGTGGCTGGACGTTGGGAGGGAGCACCGCGCCCGAGGATCGCCCTCCGCCCACGTGGCAGAGAAAAGTCCCTCACCAGGGCTTGGCCGAGTCGCAGACAGGGGCATTCCGGCTCTGGGCATCCGATCCTGCTGGCGCGGTCGCATAGAGCCTGGCGCATGCCGTGTCGACCATCTGGGTGGCGCTTGGCCATGGTGCCCGCACAGGGCTCGTTGCGCCGAACCTGTGAGGCGAGCCTGGTAAACAGGAGTTGGCCCAGTATGCCTCCATCATCCCCAGGAAAGCAGATGGGAGCCGTTCGATGCCCATTTCCGTCCTGAGGCGAGCCCGAAGGGCTTCGGCGATGCTGGCCCAGTCGGCGGTGGAGAGAAGGACGTTCCTTGCTCCGCTCAGGACGGCGTCCGAGCACGTCTGCCCTCGGTTGTCATGCAGCCAGCTGGCCGCGCGCATGTCTTTCTCAAAGCACCCTCGGGCGGGGCTGGCACGAGGATGAATCCGTTCCAGAGCGTACCGGAACGCTATCAGAGCATCCCGGGATGCTCTGAGGAGGCCGCGCCGCCTGAGACATCTTCCAGAGCCGCCCGATCTCAGAGATTCTCGATGTATCCTCATCGGGTTTTATCCTCATCCAGGCTTCGTCTTACACCTGGTCCAGGTCTCCTCCAGGCTGGGGCCGATGCCCAGTCCGGGTACTGGAGCTGCGCCCCTGCCATAAGTTTCGAGTAGGGGATCGACCACATAATTGATATACCCCAGAATTCAATTTTTCCGCTGAATCTACGAGAAACTTGCGGAATGCTCCGTAGATCAACGGAACAGTCTATTCATTTTTGCAGATTCGAAGGGGAAGTCAATCTTGAGGTACATCAATTCTGCAGGCGATCCCCTTCTCGAAGAAGGGTCTGCAGGATCGGCCTCTTCTGCGTCGCCCAGGAGGCTCCACGGGGGCGGGGCTGACTGACGAGCGCTCGCCAGTTCCCTGTGGGGCGCCTTGGGGCCTGGGGCTCGCCCCCCCCCTCCCCTGGGGTCTTGACGCGACGCGGCGCCGCTGCGGTACCTGCCTCCACTTCTTCTCCTGGGGTTAAAATAGTCAAAACAATAGTCTGTAGACGATGTTTCTAGTATTTCTGGTAGACAATCACGTTTTTATTTGTTTTGATTCTTTTTGATTTTTCGTCCAGAGCCCGCCTGTAGGAGGACATGCCCGACCTAATCCTGGGGCCGCATCTCTCTGGGGAGGCTGGTCGGGACGGCCTGCTTGTTCAGTCGCCCTGGCGGCGGCGTCAGTCTGAGGTCAGCGGCCGCTCGCTGCTGCCCCACGGGTCGATGCGTGTGTTGCGGGCCCGTGCTGTGGGGCGGTGACGGAACGAGAAATGGAAACATGACGAGATGCCCGCGGGGGTTGCCTCCTGCTCCTGCTCCTTCTCCTCCTCCCCCCCCTCGCGGGAGCTCCTCCCCCTTCTCCTCCGCGCGTGTGTTCTTTGACTCCGCCGTTCGGCGTCCGCTCTGACAAACTGTCTCACTTTCGTGTATTACAGTCGAGAGGTAGAGGTGAGCGATTGTTTTGCGGTGCAGAAGAAACCTCCTGGCCCTCGTGGGAGCTTCAGGGTCCTTCGAGGATCCTCCCTCCAAGAACGCCTCCCGCCTCCAGCGCCACCGTGCGCCCGTGGAGCGCGCCAGCGCGTCGCCGACCCCCCACGCCCCTCCCCCCGAGAGGTGCGGCCACGAGGCGGGGAGGTTCACCGCCTCCGGAGTGTCCATGCGGGGAGCGGGGAGACGCCGCCCACCCCAGCGCTCCTTCCTCCTCCCAGACCTCCGGCGACATGCGCCCAGACATGATCGCGCCGTAACAAAAATCAGGACGGGAGGTCTTTGGCCAGTTCCGGCCTCGGGGGGCCCTCGCCGGGCCTCGGGACCGTCGAACAACGACGCAGGATGAAAAACCTGTCCCCAGGGAAAGGACTTCCAGGGGCCCGTCTCGAAAGATATCGGGAGGCCGCATGTCCGGGACCTGGGTCAGCCCGGGTGCCCGTCGCTGTTTTCCCTCCGCGACTTCTTCTGCCTCCGGGGCCCGCTGTCGGGTTCTCCGGGGCCTTCGCATGACGACGGCTCCGCGGCGCAGAGCTGACCCCCTTCGGAACGGGTCGGGAGGCCTGGGGCCGCGGATCGGAACAATCGGGCTGGAGGATGTCTGGTCGTCGTCGTCGTCGTCGCCGCCGGCGTTGCAGTCGCCGTCCCTGTCGCCATCGTCGTGGTCGTCGCCGTCGCCATCGTCATCGTCGTCATCGGCGTCCTCCTGTTTTCCTCACCCCCTCTGTCCCCGCAACTTCTGGCCAAGGATGGGGGAGGATGAGGAGGATGATGGTGGCGGGGATGGCGATGACGATGATGAATAGTGGTGGTTATGATGCTGCTGGTGGTGGCGGTGGTTCTGGTGATGATGCTGATGCTGATGATGCTGCTGATGCTGATGCTGATGCATGATGTCGATGACAAGGATTATGATGATGATGATGATGATGATGATGATGATGATGATGATGATGATGATGATGATGATGATGATGCTGATGAACGTTATGATGAGGAGGAGGACCACGAGAAGGAAGAGGATGATGAGGATGATGCTGCTGCTGATGATGATGATGCTGATGATAATGGCAATGATGTGTATTCCGGCCAGACCAAGTGAAAAGAGAAGGTGTTGGAAGGAATGATGGGGAGGAGGAATATCTGGATGATGACTGGGGGGGAGAATGAGAGCTATGATTATAGTATACGGACTTTGCAGATGGTGATCGTAGTACTGGTACTGAGCAGGATTATGGCGAGGATGCTGATGCTAATGCTCATCTCGCTGGTGATAGTGGC
>CAUYUJ010003470.1:510000-545000 GCA_963575745.1 Prorocentrum cordatum | reverse complement strand
TCATTCCTCCCATTCTCTCCCCTCCACTCCGCCTTCCCCGTCTCCATCTCCCTCTCCCCCTTGCCCGTCCCCCTCTGACTCCCTCGCTCCCTTCCCCGTCCCCCATCCCGCTCCCTCTTCCGCTTCCCCTTTCCCTCCTGCTTCCCTTCCTGCTCCCCCTTTCCCTTCCCCTTCTCCTTCTCCCTCTCTCCCTCTCCCTCCTCGCTCCGTCCCCTCACTCTCCGTTCTCTCCCTCCCCCTTCTCCTCGCCCTGCCCCCCTCTTTGTCTTCGGGGTAGGCCACCACTTTCCACGGTGGAACTTCAGTGTTCGTGTCTGCCCGCACGTCATCCCGTGCCGTTTTTTCCAGCCTCTAGCATAGGTGCGGCGGCCACGGAGGCGGCCGTCTCGACGCATGCGGTTGAGGTCTTCGGCAGTGGCCTCGTTGCTTGGCCCGTGTCATGGGATGCTAGGGTTCATCCCCGCAGTCGCCGGCCGCAGCAGAGCTTGAGGTGTCGAAAGCCTTGACCGCGACCCTAGTGACGATCGGGTCTGCCTGTGTGGAGCCGCGGGTGATGCCCATGTGCGCACCAGGCATCGTTGAGTGGACTCGGTCTCGGGGTGGTTTTTGCACGCATGCATGGGCCAGCCCCTGGAGGAGGAGGAGGAGGAGGAGGAGGAGGAGGAGGAGGAGGAGGAGGAGGAGGAGGAGGAGGAGGAGGAGGAGGAGGACACGAGGAGGAGGACGAGGAGGAGGACACGAGGAGGAGGAGGAGGAGGAGGAGGAGGAGGAGGAGGAGGAGGAGGAGGAAGAGGAGCTGGAGAAGGAGGATTATGTTTCCACCGCAACGCTTACAAGGCAGCAGACAGCTGACCTGAAAAGACTCGGCCACTACGCCTCCCTTTGAGTGTTAGTCCGAGCATCAATTATTCAATGTCCGAGAGTGCAGCACCTCCTTCCTCCTCCGAGCGCAGACGGCGACGGACAAGGGCGAGCGGTTCACTCGGATCACCGAGGCGTCGCCGTGGCGGCTCTCGACACTGGTTCTCATTCTCCTCTCGAGGCGGCGCGGAGGAGGAGAAGGAGGAGGAGGAGGAGGAGGAGGAGGAGGAGGAGGAGGAGGACGGAGGGAGGAGGAGGAGGAGGAGGAGGAGGAGGAGGAGGAGGAGGAGAGGAGGAGGAGGAGGAGGAGGAGAGGAGAGGAGGAGGAGGAGGAGGAGGAGGAGGAGGAGGAGGAGGAGGAGGAGAGGAGGAGGAGGAGGAGGAGGAGGAGGAGGAGGAGAGGGAGGAGGAGGAGGAGGAGGAGGAGTAATGCGGACGCATAAGGTATGGGCAACTAGAAGGGAGGAGGAGGAGGAGAGGAGGAGGGAGGAGGAGGAGGAGGAGGAGGAGGAGGAGGAGGAGGAGGAGGAGGAGGAGCAGGAGCAGGTGCCAGAGCAGCTGGAGGAGGAGGATGAGGAGGAGGAGGAGGAGGAGGAGGCGGAGGAGGGGGATGAGCCGCGGCAGTAGGAGGATGAGGGGCAGAAGTGGCAGGGGAAGCCAGAGGAGGACTCCCCCCTTCCGTTTTCCCCCCCTCCTGTCTCGCCTCGCGGCGGACGGCGTCCTTGGGGGCGCGCTGGCGCTCCTGCTCCACTGTTCTGCCGCCGCCAGCGCCTCCTCCTCCGCCTCCTTGTCGTCCTCGTGTCCTACTCCTCGTCCTTCGCGTCCTTGTCCGCCACCTCCTCCTGCGCCTCCATCTCGTCCTCGCCCGCGCCCTATTCCTCGTCCTTCGCGTCCTTGTCCTTCTTCTGATCTTAGCCCTGAAGTGATGAAAGGAGGACCCCTCCCGTTTTCTTGTGGGGGGGGACTGCACCCCTCGCGGCGAAAATACCGAGGGGGAAAGAATACTGAATCTTTCGCCGCGAAAGATTCATTATTCTTTCCCCCTCGGTATTTTGACCCTCGACTGGCGTTCCAGTTTTGGCTGCCTGCTGGAATTCGCGTGACGTCGAGAGGCGCGCTCCTGGCGGTCTTGGGCCGCTCGAGCACGTCTTGTGCTTGGCACCGGCGCTTGTTCCCCGGGCAGTGCTTGCACTTGGGGGTTGTTGTTCCTCTTCCAGGGAGCTGGGCCCAGGGGCGCCCCCGGCGGCCTTGTTCCCGTCCGTCGCAGCACCACCTCTCCCTGTGATAGGCCCGTGTGCGGCCCTGACAACCCCGCTCCCACCCGTCGCCCCCGCCCCGTGGCCCCCCTCCCCCCTGTTGCATTGCAGTCGCACTGCGTTGCAATCGCGGTGCGTTGTGACTGCACTGCGTTGCATTGCGCTGCTCTGCGTCGCATTGCATTGCGCTGGCATTTCACTGCGTTGCATCGCAATCGCGTTGCATTTCATTGCTCTGCATTGCTCTGCATTGCTTTGCATTGAGTTGCATTGCGTTGAATTGCGTTGAATTGCGTTGCATTCCTTTGCTTTGTATTGTTTTGCTCTGCATCACATGAGGCGTTCCAAAAAGGGCCTTGCCTTCGAGGATCGAAGGAGTTGCGAGGATCGGCGGGAGGCGGCGGAAGGTCAGCGGAAGCAAAACGAGGCCGCCTCCGCGGGCGGAAGCCTGCGGAAGGCTGGCGGAAGCCAGCGGAAGTAGCAAGTCGACCTCCCAAAGAAAACGTTTTTTGGGTTCAGGGTTCCGAAATAGCTCACGCAGACAGCACCACATAGAGGGCACCACCCAGCTTGCACCACATTGAGTGCACCACCTAGATTGCACCGCATATATGATCCAGGGTCGAGGGTTCACGGGCCCCCCCCCAGATGGTATGGTCCCAGGATTCCTCGGGCCCCCCCCCCCCAGATGGTATGGTCCCAGAGACGACGACGACGACGACGACGACGACGACGACGACGACGACGACGACGACGACGACGACGACGGCGACGACGACGACGACGACGACGACGACGACGACGACGACGGCTGCGGCGGCGACGACGGCGGCGGCGGCGACGACGACGACGACGACGACACGACGACGACGGCGGCGGCGGCGACGACGACGATGACGACGATGACGACGACGACGATGACGACGACGACGACGACGATGACGACGACGACGATGACGACGACGACGACGACGACGACGACGAGGACGACGAGGACGACGAGGACGACGAGGACGACGAGGACGACGACGACGACGACGACGACGACGACGACGACCTCTGAACCACCACAGCACCACACCACATCCACAGGGGGGGGGAGGGGGGCACCGCAGCGCAGCACCACGCCACGCCCATTTCTGAACCACCACAGCACCACACCACATCCACAGGGGGGGGGGAGGCACCGCAGCGCAGCACCACGCCACGCCCACAGGGGGGGCGGGGGGGACCATCGCGCGGGGGGGGGGGCCCAATGGCATCAGAATTAGGGGGGGGGGGGCCCAAGCCCTGGACCATATATTGCAGTACATCGCTATTTGGGATACACGCTGGTCCACATGATTTGAGAACTCTTTGACTCACCTTACTCGTTCTCCTCCTCCTCATCCTGCTCCGCGCCCTCCTCCTCCTCCTCCTCCTTGTCCTCCTCGCGCCTCTCCTCCTCCTCCTCCTCCTCCTCCTCCTCCTCCTCCTCCTCCTCCTCCTCCTCCTCCTCCTCGCCTCGGCTGCCTCCGCAGGTGTGGAACGACACAGTGTCCAACCTCACGCTGATGGCCATGGGGTCCAGCGCCCCTGAGATCCTGCTGGCCGTCATCGAGACGGTCGGCAACGGCTTCGAGGCGGGGCCCCCCAAGGGAGCGGGCACCCTCGCCGCCAGCGCTCTCGCCCCTCCTCTCCCCCTCGCCTGCTGCTGCCACTGCCTCTGGCCCTGCTCCTCGCTCTCGTCGTCCCCCTCGTCCTCCTCCACGTTCTCCTCCTCCTCTCTCTCCTCCTCCTCCTCCCCTTCCCTCTCCTCTCATCATCCTCGTCGTCGTCCCCTTCGTCCCCTCTCCTCCTCCTCCTCCTCCTCCTCCTCCTCCTCCTCCTCCTCCTCCTCCCCCTCCTCCTCCTCCTCCTCCTCCCCCTCCTCCTCCTCCTCCCTGGGGAGGTCAGAGTCTGTCGAGAACGCCCCCCCCTCCCCGCCCAGATCTCGGCGGCCCCTAAACGGCGCAGTGCGGTGGCCACACCGTGGGGGAAGCCAGTGAGGATTCGGAAGGACCGCACGGCTTTGAGACTTGGGTCGCTCTCCGAGGACGTCTCGGGCGATTGGGGCACCTCCGAGATCCTGACAAACCGTGCGGTGACGGACGGTGCGGTGAGGTATTCGGGGGTTCCGAGGTCACCGCACGGTCTGTCACCGCATCGTTTTGGGACTCCCCAAAGGCCCCTCCCCCCTAACACCCACAGGAGCGACCCCCTAGAGCGACCCCCGGCGCCCTTGTTGTCCCATGCGCCGTAGAGCCTCATGCGCAGGAGGTGTCCGACTCGTCGCCCTCCTCCCTGCCTGGTCCCTGGGCTGCGCGCGGCCATGCCTCTCTCGGAGGAGGGAGCGGGGAGGGGGGCGGGCATGATTTCCATCCATACCCACTGCGTCTTGGACTCTCTGGGAAGGGGCGCCAACAGGCCGCGGCGCAGTGGATGTGGATAAACATCTGACCTCTTGGTGCGAGATTGTCTTATCCATATCCACGGCGCCACTGGTATCGGAGGCAGGGAACCCGAGACTCCAAGACGCAGTGGACATGGAAGAATCCTGCCCGCAAGGGGGGCGGGCGGTGAGGCTGCAGCTCCGAGGCTGGGCGCGCCCAGGGAAGCCCTGCGGTGGCCAACGACGTCGGAGATCGCCTCCCGCCCCCCTGGACCCCCGAGAGGGCAAACCTTGGCAGCGCGACAGTTTCTCGTTCGTCCCCAGACAACCGGCGTGTTTTTTTTGTTTGTTTCTTTCTCTTGTTTTGCCCACGCATCGAAGAAGAAAAAATCGCCATGAACAGAAGCTGTTGGCGCTCCGCGCGGATTTCTTGGATCTGCGTTGGGCCCCCCTGGCAACGCCTCTGGCGCCGCCCCTGGCGCGCTCCGCGCGCCAGCGAGGGGGGTCTGGCGCGGATCCAAGAAATCCGCGCGGAACGCCAAAAGTTTATGTTGATGGCGCTTTTTCTTCTTCTAACGAGCCCCGGCCCTTTCCTCAGGACTAGGGCTGGACCTACACGGTGTTTTTGCGATTTCGTGGGCCGTTTTCGGATTGTTTTCGCTTCGCAGCAGAGACAAAGAGGACAGAACGAAGGACAACGAAAACAAAACGAATACGAAAAACACTGTTTGGCTCGAGCCCTGCTCAGGGCTGGCCTTTCGTACTGAGTCTCTTTTTGACTGGTGCTGGGGCCCGGCGAGGGCTCCCGGAGGCCGAGAATGGCGCAAACCTACACCTTGCATTTATTCAGGACGTTGGTTGTCTGGGACTGCGCTTGAAACTGGTTCTGCACGTGCTCTCGGGTCCGCTCCCCCCCTCTTCTGCCCCATATCACCTGACCTTGTCCGTTGCGCGCGGGCATACGTGGGGCTGTCCAGAGCGAAAAGCTTAGATCATCGGCCGGCACCGCCCTCCCCCGCATCCCAGAGAAACTCAGAGGCTCTTCAATGCTGCTGGTGTCCTCCCCCCGAAAGCTCTCGGCTGGCAATTCAAGTCGTCCTTCCCCTCCTCGTGCTTCCCCTCATCATCATCATCATCATCATCATCATCATCATCATCATCATCATCATCATCATCATCATCATCATCATCATCATCAGCATCAGCATCAGCATCAGCATCAGCATCAGCATCAGCATCATCATCATCACCATCATCATCATCGTCGTCATCACCATCATCATCATCATCACCATAATCATCATCACCATCATCATCATCACCATCATCATCATCACCATCATCTTTATCATCACCATCAGCATCACCATCATCATCACCATCGTCATCACCATCATCATCATCATCACCATCATCATCACCATCATCATCACCATCATCATCACCACCATCATCAGCATCATCATCATCATCATCAGTATCACCATCATCACCATCAGGGATCCTCATCCCTCCCCCGATCAGCAGCGGTGGCCGCCGCGGGGGAAAAAATGAATTCCCAAGTATTGTTTGGGCCCCAGCCCGTTCACAAGCCTGCGCAACAAGAAATTTGGCTTTCCAGTTTTGATCATAGCTGCTTTACAAGACACTCGGAGGTTAGCCTGGGGTATCGCCGAGAAGCACACAACTCTCCCCATGCTGGCTCCGACCACCTGGCCAGGTGGTTGTGGCAGCGGTGGTGGTCATCGTCGTCGTCGTGGTCGTCAACGTCGTCGTCGTCGCCATCGTCGTCGTCGTCGTCGTCGTCGTCGTCGTCGTCGTCGTCGTCGTCGTCGTCGTCTCAGTCGCCGTCGTCCTCGTCCTCGTCCACATGCTGCGCTCGGACCGCCTGGCCGAGGTCTGGCCGCCGGGGCGGCCCCCCGCCCTCCCCTCGGGTGGCGGGCCAGGCCGGCTCGCTGGGCCCAGCGACCATCGTGGGCAGCGCGGCGTTCAACCTGCTGGTCATCACGGCGGTGTGCGTCAGGAGCCCTTTTCCTTCTTCTCCCTCCGTCTCCCTCCTCCTCCTCCTCCTCCTCCGCCTCCTCCTCCTCTCCCTCCTCCTCCTTGTCCTCCTCCTCCTCCTCCTCCTGCTCCTCTCATCCTTTCATCTTCCTCCTCCTCCTCCGTGTTCTCCTCCTCCTCCTCCTTGTCCTCCTCCTCCTCCTCCTTCTCCTCCCTCCTCCTCCTCCTCTCCTCCTCCTCCTCCTCCTCCTTGTCCTCCCCCTCCTGCTCCTCTCCTCCTTTCCTTTCCTCCTCCTCTTCTCCTCCTCCTCCTCCTTCTCCTCCCCCTCGTCCTCTTCGTCTTGCTCCTCCTTCCTCCTCTTCTTCCTCCTCCTCACATCCTCTCTTTTCTCCTCCTTCTCCTCCTCCTCCTCCTCCTCCGCCTCCTCCTCCTCCTCTTGCTCGTCCCCTTGCACTCCCTCTCTCCTCTCCGTTCCCTCGGTAACTTTTGCACCACCCTCACTCGTTCGGGCAAAGCACATTGAGATCGCATGAATGCGGGGTTCACCCCCGAAGTCCTGAGCAAGACCGAACAGAGTCGGCGGCAAAGGTCTTCGATTGAATATGGTCTCGTCGTCACAACTTGCACTTCGCAACTGGTTCTCACTCCTTATCCTACTCCTCCTGTCTCTCCTCCTGCTCCTCCTTCTCCTCCTTCTCCTCCTCCTCCTCCCTCTTCTTCTTCCGCCTTCTCTTCCCTCCCCTCCTCCTCCTCTTCCGCCTTCTCCCTCCTGAGAGTGCGTTTTTCTACTTCTGGCGCGTAGCGGCCATTACCCGCCCCCCATCTCTCCCGTGTAACGGAACTGATCGTACGTAGTGTGGGAGGGCCTGGGCCCCCTCCACATTCTGGTGCCCGCGCGCATACGGCGGCGATCGCAGCACACCCCCGCCCCGACGTGCCCCCCCCCCCCCCGCCCAAGCGATACCATGACCTAGGGCTCCAACACCCTGGGGTACGCTCGTTACCCGAGATAGTTAAGATCAATCTCCCTCCTCCTCCTCCTCCTCCTCCTCCTCCTTCTCCTCCCATTCCTCCTCCTCCTCCTGCTCTTCCCATGCCTCCTCCTCCTCCTCCTCCTCTTCCCCCCCCCTTCCTCCATCACTGGGCACCCTACGGATGGCAAGAGAGCGTCAGGAGCCCTCGCTGTCGTCGTCTGTCGTCTGTCGTCGTCTGTCGTCGTCGTCGCCGCCGTCGTCGTCGGTCGTCGGTCGTCGGTCGATCGTTCGTCCTTCGTCGTCGGTCGTCGCCGTCGCCGTCGTCGTCGCCGTCGTCGTCGCCGTCGTCGTCGCCGTCGTCGTCGTCGCCGTCGTCGTCGTCGTCGTCGTCGTGGTCGTCGTCGTCTTCCTCCGTCGTCATCGAGCCTTGTCTACGTCTTTGCAGCTTCTCTGTTGGGCCCCACGGATACATCCTGAGGCCTCCAGGGGTGCTCTTGGAGGCCTCTGGGGACCTTGGGAGCTCGCGTAGTCGTCGTCGTCGTCGTCGTCGTCGTCGTCACCGTATTCGCCGCCGCTGTCTTGCTCCTTCTCCCTCGCTCTTTCTCCCTCTTTTTTTTCTCCCTATTCCTGCATCCTCCCCTGTTCCTCCTTCCTCCCTCCTTCCCTTTTCCCTCCTCCTCCCTCCCTTGTTTCTTCTTCCGCTCTCCTTTCTCCTGGACTCCACCCCAAGAAAGCTGGGATCACGGTCGACCAGCCAATTTTGGAGTTTGGACGGTGATGTGAAGGAACTCTTCATTTCTCCTGCGCTTTCTGCTCCTTCTCACTCTCCTCCTGCTCCTACTGCTCCTCCTCCTGATCCTCCTCCTCCTCCTGCCTCTCTGTCGCTTCCGTCTGATGGGATGCGCAATCCGTCTGTGTGGGGCGAGGAGCACGGCGAAGAGGAGTGGGGAGAGGGTCGGGAGCGGGAGCGGGACAGAACAGGAACGGATGTTGACGACGGTCACTATGTCGATGATGATGTTGATGACGATGCTGATGCTGATTGTGATGATGATGCTGATGCTGCTGATGATGATGATGTTGCTGCTCATGATGACGGTGATGGTGATGCTGATGCTAATGGCGACGAACATGATGGTGCTGCTGTTGCTACTGATGATGATGCTGATGATGATGCTGGTGACGAACATGATGATGCCGGTGTTTATGCTGATGATGATGCTAATGCTGATATTGATGATGCCGAGTCTGATGATGATGATGATGATGATGATGATGATGATGATGATGATGATGATGATGATGATGATGATGATGGGTGGTTGCGATGCTGATGATGGTGCTGATGATGCTGGTGATGGTGGTGGTGATTGTACGGGTGATGGTCATTATGATGAGGATGATGGTAATAGTGATGATGATGATAATGTTGATGATGATAATGTTGATGATGATGCTGATGACAGGAGGAGCTTCTGCTGATGACCGCGGTGATCATGACGCTCATGATGCTGGTGGTGTCAGTGGCGATTGTGATGGTGATGAGGATGTGAATTAGGATGAGGATGAGGATAAGGATGATGGTGATGCTGATGAGGATTAGGATGCTGGTAATTATGCTGCCGATGCTAATGCTGGTGACGATGATGATGATGCTGATGATGATGATTGATGCTGGTGATGATGCTGATGCAGATGGTGATGACGACGATGATACTGAGGATGAAGATGACGATGATGATGCGGATACTGATGTTGATGCTGATGTTGATGATGCTTACGCTGACACCGGCGATGATTGTGGTGGCGGTGGTGATGGTGATGGTGATGGTGATGGTGATGGTGACGCTGCTTCTGATGGTGATGCTGTTGCTCATGATGATGACGATGACGATGATGACGATGATGATGATGATGATGATGATGATGATGATGATGCTGGTGCTGATGCTGATGCTGATGACGATGACGATGACGATGATGATGGTGATGATGATGCTGATGCAGCTGATGATGCTGTTGCTGCTGCTGATGATGATGCGGGGTGTTGGTTCAAGCATGATGATGACGGTGATGATGATGCTGATGATGCTTCTGATTATGATGGTGACAGTAATGATTATGGTGATGCTGATAGTACTGGTGCTGATAATGCTCATGATGATGATCATGTTGTTGATGATGATAATGGTAGCGATGATGATGGTGCTGATGATGATAAGGATGCTGATGTTGATGCTGCTGTTGCAGATGATCATTATGATGGTGGGTGGTTGGGGTGATGATGTTGAATGACGATGAAGACAATGATGATGCTGATGTTGCTGATGATGAGGAAGACGGCGAGGACGAGGAACAGGAGCTGCACAGAGGTGGTGAGCATGTCCAGGGGAAGAGAGGGTTGGTGGTGAGCCGGAGAAGGCTGCATCGGCACGCTCCATGCCGGCGCAGTCGCCTTCAACATGCAAGCCTGTCCCCCAGCGTCATTCCAGAGGGCGAGACCCGCGCGATCGAGGAGACGCAGGTCTCCCGCCCCCCTCGCTGGACAACAGGCCACGCCAGCATGCGGTCAGGAACTTTGGCCTAGCGCGTCGACCCGTCGGCTCTGGCCCACCACGCTGCAGCGCGACACGCCATCCGCATCCCAGCCTCCGGGCGCCGTCGTCCCGAGCCTCTCCGACCCTCCCGCCCCGCGACGCGGAGCGACACGCTGCCCGCTTGCAGTGCGTGGCGTGTCGCGGGTGCCGCCGCGGCGACACGCTGAGCAACAGTTCCCGACCGTACCTCTCTCGGAGGCCCGCGTCGGTCTCTTTCGGGTCGGCCTTCGGCCCGTCTCCCCGCACTCCTGGCGCTGCCTCTGGTGCTGCTCCTGGCGTTCTCCGCGCGTCCGGGACAAAACAGTGTGTGTGTGTGTGTGTGTGGGTTCGTGTGCCGAGTTATAGCCAGGTCGAGCGAGTCAGAGGGCCCCGCCTATTCCCACCCACCCCCCCTCCCGCAACATAATAAGCAACGGTGGCGCAAGGTGATGTTGTCACCGCAGCGCGTTCCCACGCAAACGGAGGGCGCTCTCGCGCGGCCCCGCTTCCGAAGACTCGGCGAAGGAGACAATACGCGCGCCGCGCAGGGGCGGGAGCAGTTTGTGTGTGTGTGTGTGTGTGTGTGTGTGTTCGCGACCTCTCGTACACTGTGCCTTCGACAATGCTCGATCGCAATTAGCACTCCCACCTGCTGCCCGCGCTTGAGGACCCTCTGCGCCGCCGACTTGAAAAAGTGTGTGTGTGTGTGTGTGTGTGTGTGTGTGTTTTGCATTGCTTCCTAAGTGTACGATTGTCGTCTTGTTGTGCCTGCCTGGGCCTGTCCCCCTGTCTCCGTCACTCGTCCTCTCGCCGCTGCTGTGACCGCTGCACTGCGCCTCCCTCTTCCGTCTCTCAGCCCTCGCTGCCCCTGCCCGGGCGTGCACACGGCATGGCCGATCCTCGTGGATCCCTGTCCTGTCGTCTGAGGGGCCGGCCGCGCGCGCTCTTGGTTTCCCATCTGACCAACTTGCCTCGTCGCCGTTTCTGGTTGTTGTTGTTGTTGTTGTTGTTGTTGAACATTATTAATTCTAAAGAATAATTATTGTTGGGCCCCCTGGTGCGCGCCCCCCCCGCCGCGCCTAGGCCGCAGCCACGTTTTCATCATTTTCGTGAGGAAGCCTCAGGTAATTCGAGGTGATCAAGATCCGGTTGTTTTGTTGTAATCCGTTTTCCCTTGCAAAAAACACTATAAAATGACATTTCTTGTTCTAATATAATCAAATTTCAAGAATCCCTTGCAAAAAATAAGGTAAAGTGGACATTCGCGCGCGCAAGACGAAATCCTTCCAAAAGCTTAGTGTTCGGAGCGATTTCAACATAAAAACATCAAAAAACCAATGGTTTTTCAACAAAAAAATGTCAAAATCTCATCCCGCGCGCTCTTGCGGATTCGTAGGAAACCCAACACTTTTTAAACATTTCTGTCAAACGGGCTTTTGCGAGCAACTTTTTCGAACTTCTGCGACAACGGTTGCGCACCTGCCAGGGCCATCATCCCTGTCAAATAATACCATGCGGGACACATTCGTTTTTTCTTCGCGCGCGCACGCCGAAATCTCCAAAAACCATTGGGTTCTGTGGGTGTGTACCCCACGCCAGTGTAGTAGCCACGGTCGTCCGCACGCCACGAAGTGAAGTGTCCCAACGTCATAGGGCGGGAAGCTGGGTTTGGGTGGTCGCGAAGAGTCGTTTGGATATTTGGTAGAGCTTGTAATGCCCCCCCACGAAGTGGGGGTATTGCCTGGTGTCGTATGAAAACCCTGGCACTGGGGAGAACACCACGCGTTCGGGTAAAATGATTGTTGTTGTTGTTGTTGTTGTTGTTGCTGCTCTTGTTGCTGTTGTTGTTGTTGCTGCTGCTGCTGCTGCTGTGTGTGTGTGTTTGTTTGTGTGTTTCTGTGTGGTTGTGTGTGTGTGTGTGTGTCCGTGAGTGCGCGCGTGTGTGTGTGTGTGTGTGTGTGTATGTATGCGCGTGTGCGTGTGCGTGTGCGTGCGTGTGCGTGTGCGTGTGTGTGTGTGTGTGCTTTGGCAGTGCTGCCCCTGCAGCCGTGGGCCCGAACGACCCCGCAGCTTCCCCCTGCGTGTTCACGGGCCGCGCTGGCACTCCGCGCGCCTACATCCCTCCGCCCGGCTCCGCTGCCGAGCCGCTTCTCCGCCCCCAGTAGGTCCCGACCCTTTCCCCGGTGCCAGTTTTTCCTCCTGAGTCGTTTTTGTTACGGTCCCGAGGCCCGGCGAGGGTCCCCCGAGGCCGAAATTTGCCAACAACCTCCCGTACTGAATTTTCCACCCAGGGAAACGAAAAATTACATAAACACAAAAACTCGGAGGTCCGCGCGGATTCCTCGGATCGGCGCTGGAACCCCCCTGGTGGCGCCTCGGGCGCCGCCCCTGGCGCGCTCCGCGCGCCAGGGAGGGGGGTCGGGCGGCGATCTGAGAAACCCGCGAGGACCTCAGAGTTATTATGTTTATGTCATTCCTCGTTCCCTTCCCCCTATTACCGACGCGATCATGTCTGGGGATTGGACCACGACGAGGGCCCCGACGAAGACCAGCCAGCTCCTGGCCGGCTCCTGGCTCCAGGCCGCCACCGCCGCCCCCCCCAGGGGGGCGCGGCGCCGCTGCCCAGGGGCGAGGCTCCAACACAGAGACCTCTCGCCGGCTCCGCGGGTCGACGAGGCGTATATTTGTTTCACTTCGAAACATTTTTTTGTATAACAAAACGTTTCTTCTTGGAATCCCAAGATCTATTCATTGGAATTCCCCCCAAAAAACAATTTCTGAATTCAAAAAAGAGTAACCTGTCGCGGGAGGGGCCCTTGGTCTTGGCATCGCTCGGACGTGTGCAGTTTTCTCGGCGACGACCATCGAGGAGCATTCATCAGCCACGCGCAGAGGGGAGTTCAGGGAGGCGGGAAGGCTTCTTAGAAACACCTCTGCTTCTTAGAAGGCGCGGGCCGTCTCTATATACATGAAGGCCCAGCGCCTTCTAAGAAGCAGCCTCCTTCTAAGAAGCCTTCCCCCCTCCCCCTACCCCCTTGTGCACGCCGCCAAATTCTGGGCCATCTTGCGAACAACACGCGCACGAAACCGACAAATGCATGGGGGGAGGACGTCCGAGTGATGGCAAGGTGGGGTCCCGCGATCGCCGAACGCGATGCGATAGTAGCTTCTTGCGCGCTTGTGTTCCCCTGTTAAGCCGCGCACCAAGAGACACTTTTATCCAGGGTCACTCTCGCGTGTAGCCGAGCGGGGCCTGATGGGCGCGAGTCCCTTTCGCAGCTCCTGGCCGCCATGCAGGACGAGGAGGATCGGCCACGAGCAGAGGCGGGTATGAGGGAGGGGGGAAGGCTCCTTAGAAGCACCCCTGCTTCTTAGAAGGCGCGGGCCTTGTCGGTAGGTGCAGGGCGGGCGCCTTGTAAAACACAGCCTCCTCCCAAGAAGCCTTACCCCCCTCGCCTATCCCCTTGTTCGCGCCGCCGACTTCCGCAGCTCTTGGTCGCCATGCAGGACGAGGAGGGCCCGCAGCGGTGCGGAATCCCCCTCCCATCTCGGGCCACCTTCGACAACAGGCTCTGAGTCGGCGACGGGCCCAGCACCTTCAGCTGCGACCTCTGCTCCTGCGGGGGCGCAGGTGCTCCTGCTGCCCGTCCCCGGACGGGCTCGGCGGCCCGGGTGGTTCGTTCGTCTTCCACCTCGCCGTCGACCGTGGCCTGGTGCTCATCGATGGTCTGCCCCGACGGGACGACCTCTCCAAGTCATAGAAGACCGACCTTCACACTCTCCGCTGGGCGTGCAGCCGCAGCTGCGCTGAGCTCTGGATGCCCAGCCCCGACGACGCGACGGCTGTGCTCCACTCCGGCGCGGCCGAGATTGCCCCACGCGGGTGCGGGGCGGTTGCCCCGCATCATGATGCGCGGTGCTCTGCCGCCCCCCCCCTGCCGCCGACCCCCCCGCCCCGCCTGCTGCCGCGCCGCCCGCCCGCGCCCGGTGCTCCCCGTGCCCGCGCCTTGGACCCGCTGCTGCCCGCCTTGCTGCCGCCCCTGCTCCCGCCGGCCCGGCCGCTGCCTCTGCCGCTGCCCCCTTGGCTCATTTTCCATATGAGTCCGCCTGGTTCTGCTTTAATGTGCCCTGTGCGCTTCTCTACCGCTTTTCATTCGGCGCGTTGGACATCATTTTAGCGTTGAAGCAAGGAGGAGGTGGACACGCCAAGGCGGTGGCAAGCTGCTGCACTCCCAGAAGTTCCTCTGAGGGGCTGGTCACTTTCTTTCCATTTGGCGCGCGCGCGCGTCGGCGACTTCTTTGGACGGCGTGGCGCTGCGCCCGCCCGCGGACGACGGAAAAGTGTGTGTGTGTGTGTGTGTGTGTGTGTGTGTGTGTGTGTGTGTGTGTGTGTGTGTGTGTGTGTGTGTGGGGGGGCCAACGCGACCCGCTTGCCCCGCTCAGACATCCTCCAATGTTTCTTTTGTTCCCCACCTCCAAAGCGGGTTTTTTGTTTTCTCTGGACACACTCCGCGCAGGAACCTCACCTCTCCCCCACTCTCCGCCTCACTAACGCATTCACCCCGTCATCGGTTATCCTCACGATCGGCCACCATCATCACCACCACCACTCATCACCACACCCAGTCACTCACCATCGATCACCACCACCATCGGCCATCGATTATCACCATCATCATCAGCATCCCCACCACCGCCATCATCATCATCATATTCAGTCGGACTTCGCACACCCTCTCTCATCACTCAGCATCGTTTTCTCTGGACACCCCGCGCAGGAACACACCACCACCACATCCCCTTCCTCCTCATCATTTTCATCATCATTCATCAGCAGCATCATCACCATTCGATCACTCATCATCATAGCATCATCACCATCATCATCACCACTCATCATCATCACTCGCTCACTCATCACTTCCTCATCACTCACCCCCTGGCCTGAATATGGAGGAAGTCTCGAGCGGAAGCGTCGTCTGTGAGTGAAGTGCGAGGAAGTCTCAGGCGGGAACCCTCTCCTTATGGGGCCCGCACTTCATGCCGGTAATCCGAGCGGGTCATCCTCGAACTGTCAATTGTTGTCACTTTTAGGCTCCTGAGGCCTGACGCTGGGGGAAGTATCAGGCGGGAGGAAGTCTCAGGCGGGAGCCCTCTCCCTATGGGGCACGCATTTCATGTTTCTAATCCGAGCGGGTCATCCTCGAACCTGTAACTGTCGTCGCTTTTGGGCTCCTGAGGCTTGATTACGGGGGAAGTATCAGGCGGGAGGTTCGTCTGCGAGTAAATTGCGAGGAAGTCTCATGCGGGAACCCTCTCCTCAATGTGGCCCGCATTTCATGTTTCTAGTCCGAGCGGGTCATCCTCGAACCTGTAGCTGTCGTCATTTTTGGGCGCTTGAGGTTTGGATATGGGGGAAGTATCAAGCGAGAGGCTCGTTTGTGAGTGAATTGCGAGGTAGTCTCAGGCGGGAGCCCTTTCTGTATGGGTCCCGCATTTCATGTTTTTCATCTGCGTGGGTCATCCTCGAACTTGTAACCGTCGTCACTTCTGGGCTCCTGAGGCCTGAATATGGGGGAAGTATCAGGCGGGAGGTTCGTCTGTCAGTGAATTGCGAGGAAGTCTCTGGCGGGAGCCCTCTCCCTGTGGGGCTCGCATTTTCTCTTTCTAATCCGAGCGGGTCATTTGTCGTCGTTTTTGGGTTCCTGAGGGCTGAATACGGGGGAAGTATCAGGCCAGAGCCTCGTCTGTGAGTGAACTGTGAGGAAGGCTCAGGCGGGAGCCCCCTCCCTATGGGGCCCGCACCTCTCGTGTTTTCTCCAGGTCGTCTTCCGGCGCGCGCTTCCTTTGGGTCGTCCTCCGGCGCGTATCCGCCGGGACGCACGTCGTGCGCTTCCTCTGGGTCGTGTTCCGCACGAGGAGGTGGAGGAAGGAGGAGGAAGGAGGATGCAGGACGAGAAAGAGAAGCAGGAGGAGGAGGAGGAGGAGAAGGAGGAGGAGGAGGAGGAGGAGGAAGCAGAGGGCGAAAAGGACGAAGAGGACACGGAGGCAGAGGAGTGCTCTAGGAGGCCCCAGGATGTCCAGGGAGGCCCATAAGGCTCCAGGATGCCCCAACAGGCCCCAAGAGTCCCCAGGAGGAGGCAGGAAGCTTAAGGAGGAGGCAGGAGGAGGGGGAGGCGGAGGAGGAGGGGGGGGAGGATGGAGACGAGGAGGAGGAGGCAGGAGGAGGAGGAGGAGGAGGAGGAGGAGGAGGAGGAGGAGGAGGAGAAGGAGGAGGAGGAGGAGGAGGAGGAGGAGGATGAGGAGGAGGAGGAGGGAGAGGAAAAGCAGGAGGAGGAGGAGGAGGAGGACGCAGGAGGCAGGAGGAGCATGGGGAATCGGGGAGGGAGGCATAACGAGGAGGAGGAAAAGAAGGAGGAGGAGGAGGAGGTGGTGGTGGTGGTGGAGGAAGCAGGAGGAGGAGGCAGGGGTTGAGGCAGGAGGAGGAGGAGGAGGAGGCAGGAGGAAAAGGAGGAGGCATGAGTAGGTGGGAGAAGCGAGGGGGCAGGAGGGTATCCACAGGCAAGCTACACAGATTCTCATGCGCGGTCCTACCGTCGGAGTAATCGTTAATTAGCGGCTCCAAAGTTCCGGACCCCTTGCCGACAGAGTTGCTCCTCGTCCCGGATTCATTTCTGACGGCCCCGGGGTCCGATAAAGGGCGCCAGGCGCCGAATTTGAGGAAGAACGCCAGGATTGAACAAAAACACATCGCCTGAGATCTGGGGACGGACGACTGACGACGGCGACGGCGACGGCCGACGATGGCGACTGCGACGGCCGTCGACGACGACGACGACCACGACGACGACGGCGACGACGACGACGACGACGACGATGACGCCTGCGGCGGCGGCGGCGACGACGGCGACGTGCCGTCGGAGAGCTGGTCCCGAGGGCTAAAGGTCATCCTTGCCTGGGATCGCTCGCGCGTCTGGGCGCAGGACGGTCCGGACGTTCTCAGCGACGGGCGAGGAGGAGGCCGACTGCGCCGACCTCCGCGCGCGGGCTTCCCGCGTGCGGCCGCGCGCAGGCGCCCTCGTTCTTCGCGCGGCGTGCCGCGCTGGCAGCCCGCGTCATCCGCGGCGAAGGCCGCCGTGCCATCGTCGTGCGTGAGACCCCGCTTGGTATCGCTCGGACGTGTGCATTTGTTTCTCGGCGGGGATCACTGAGGAGCATCCTGGATCACCCGACGAACAAAACCCACGCGCGAGACCGACAAAAAAGCACAGGGAATGGACGTCCGGGCGATGGCCAGCCCGTTCTCGTCGTCGGCCAGTGGAGGGGCGGGCGGGGGCACTGGGCGCGACGGGGGGGGTCAGGCCGCCCGCTCGCCCCCCCCCCCCCCCCCCAAGGAGGAGGAGGAAGGAGGAGGAGGAGGAGGAGGAGGAGGAGGAGGACGAGGACGAGGAGGAGGAAAAGGAGGATCGCCCCCCCCCCCCCCCCCCAAAAAAAAAAAACATCTCCCACGGCATGGCGTTTCAGTCCCGACGTTTCTCGTCGATCTCGGCCACCGGGGGGCCCGTTGTCGGGCCCTGGGGCCTTCAAGAAGGCACCCAGGACTACGACTGTCAGGAGGGGAAAAAACACACAGACACAATTAATCGGCGATCCCCAGAAAATATGGGAAAATATGGGAAGTGGGGGGGAAGACAGAAACCGAGAAAATATGGGAAAATATAGGGATTATTTTTATTTGTGTGTATTTAGTTGTGTGTCCCAGTTCCCCTTCAGACTACCCCAGGCAAGGGGGGACGGAACACAGGGGCCGCCGGTTGAACCATCATGTTGGAGGATGTCTGGGCCCATCCGTGCGCGCAGGCAAACGTGACATCTTACCCCAAGTTGCAGTCGGCCCCGATTGGTAGGTCGACCCTGCCAGCTCAAGGGTACCCTTGTATCCTGTGTCTCGCGACCCATGCTTCCTACATTCCTGTGGCAATGTGGCCCTCGGAAGGGTCTTTTGTCTTCTCGCGTGTCCTATCCAATGAAGTCCGACTGTAGGGGGCTGGGGTGGTAGGGGGGTCCGGGGGGAGGGGGCAGTGCAAGGGATCGCCGCTCGGGCGCGGCGGGCCCCCCGGTACAGTGGCCCGCGGGGCCTCTTGGCCGCCTGCACAGTCCAACGGTTTTTCTCCAAGGAAAGCTCGTTCTCTTCCTATCTGTTCGTCTCTCTCCGTCTCTGTCTGTTTTTATATGTGTGTGTGCGTGTGTGTTTTTCATATGTTTTTTTTCCCAACCCTCCTTGGTTGGGTATTCGTTTTGAATAGAGCAGTGTGGTCGCGTCCTTCCTCCTCCCGCCTCCCGCCTCTTTCCTGCCTCTTTCTGTCTTGCCTGCGGGGGGCTGTGAAACTGTCGCCAGTTTCGAGGCCTGCTGGGGGGTCCAGCATAGAGGGTAATCGCGGCAGATCCAAATTAGACCTCGCCATTCCTGGGGGGCTGCGATCTGTGAAACTGTCGCCACTTTCGAGGCCTGCTGGGGGGCTCAGCATAGAGGGTAATCGCGGCAGATTCAAATTAGACCTCGCCATCCCTGGGGGGGGGGGGGCTGCGATCTGTGAAACTGTCGCCACTTTCGAGGCCTGCTGGGGGGTCCAGCATAGAGGGTAATCGCGGCAGATCCAAATTAGACCTCGCCCTCCCTGGGGGGCTGCGATCTGTGAAACTGTCGCCACTTTCGAGGCCTGCTGGGGGGCCCAGCACAGTGAGGGCCACGCGCGGATTCAAATTAGACCTCGCCATCCCTGGGGGGCTGCGATCTGCGAAACTGCCGCCATTTTCGAGGCCTGCTGGGGGGCCCAGCACAGTGAGGGCCACGGGCAGATTCAAATGAGACCTCGCCATCCCTGCGGGGCTGCGATCTGTGAACCTGTCGCCACTTTCGAGGCCTGCTGTGATCCCCGTTTTCGAAGTGGCTAGGAGTGCTCAGGAATTGTAAATCATCAGCTTTATCAAGCCCTTTTCCTGTAGCCAGTGTCCTGCGAGTCTCCCGAATTCCGTCTGCAGACATATGTAACCCTCGCTCCGTCATCGCCCCCTTATAAAGTATCCTAAACTATTTGCGCCCCGCTTTTGCGCAGGGGTTGGGTACGTCGCCAGGGTAATGTCGTCTCTCTCTCTCTCTCTCTCTCTCTCCTTCTCTCTTTGTATATATGTATGTGTTATTATCGCTCTTATATGGTTTGCTCTCTCTCTCTCTCTCCCGTTCTCGCTCTCTCTCTCTCTCTCTCTCTCTCCGTCGATGTTTGTTTGCCATTGCGCTGCGCGGCAGGGCAGCATGTCAGATGGACCGCTCCCGAACCAGACGTCCTCATCGGTCCTGTGGTGATCGATCGAAGACGCCTGCGGCGAGTCACCGCCGCCCCCTGCCTTTCGGAATCGCCCATGTGGCCGAGCGTTGTGGCAGGAGCTCTGCCAAGCTATCGGACCATGTGTTCCGACAGCGGTTGCGGAAACCCTTCGCGGAGCACTCGGGGGAGCATGGCGGGGAAGATCAGGAGGAGGAGGAGGAGGAGGAGGAGGAGGACGAGGAAGAGGAGGAGGAGGAGGAGGAGGAGGAGGAGGAGGAGGAGGAGGAGGAGGAAGAGGAGGAGGAGGAGGGCATCTTGGGAGCCTCTGGGGGCACTCTTGGGGCATCCTGGGAGCTTCCTGGGAGCCTCTTGGAGGCTTCTTGACGGCCTCCTTAGGCCTCTTGGGGGGCCTTTTGGGGCTTCTTGGGGGCCTCTTTGGTAGTCTCAGGGCATTCCTGGCCCGTCTGGCGCCGTCGGAAGCCGTCTTGGGGGCCTCTCTGGGCCGACTTAGGGTGCTCGATGACCGTCTTCGAGGCCGTCTTGGGCGTCTTGGAAGCCTCTGGGGCCGTCTTGGGGTCCTCTTGGGGCCGTCTTGGGGGCCTTGAGCATCTGGGGCCATCTTGGAGGCCGTAAAGGCCATCTTGGGGCGATCTTTGGGGCCTCTTGGGCCGTCGGAAGGCCGAAAAGAAGCAAATGCCCAAATGCTTCAAACACTAATGGAAAATACATGGTATCGGCTTCTTCGGGCTTTCCTGGGAGAACTCTTGGATGCCTCTTGGGCCGTCTGGGAGGCCTCTTGGGGGGCGTCTTGGGCTGTCTTGGCCCGTCTTGCGGGCTTCTTGGGCGGACTTGGAGTTATCTTGGACCCTCTTGGGCCCTCTTGGAGGCCATCTTAGACCTCCTTGGGCGAACTTGGAGGCCATCGTGGAGGCCATCTGGAGCCGTCTTGGTTGATTATTTTCAGACGTTGAGGTGGTTTCCGGGTGGCCAGCGGCATGAACCGAATCCCCCCTGTAGTGATCGATCTCCAGTGGCTTTCGGTCCATCCCGCCACCGTGCTGGGCTCTGAACAAGAGGCCTCTTGGAAGCATCTTAGAGCCTATTGGAGGCCTCTTTGGTGCCTGCTCAGGCCCTCCTTGGGGCCTCTTGGGAGCCTCCGGGAAGCTTGCTGGCTGTCTTGGGTGCTACAGGCCTCGGAACAAATTAGCGAACACTCATGCCAAATTCATCTGTCAACGCCTCCCCCCTCCCCCCAATGTTCAACGTCGGCGGTGGGTCTGATGAGATGCACTTCGACCGCAGTGTTTTCCGCGCGTGCCAACATTGAGTTGGGGGGAGGGGGAGTGTTCAGTAATTGTTTCCCTCTACCGTCTCATGTTTTAGTTTACCCCGTCAACTGCGAGTTTGCCGAGCGCTTCTGCGGGTAAGGATTTCTGCGAGACCATCATGATATATACATACATTTGTATGTATATTTATGTGTAAACATGTATGTATAAATCCCCCTTTTTAGTGTTTTGGCGCCCTGGTCGTCCCGCGCCTCATTCGTCATGTATTACTCGTATCACTCGTCCCATCACTCCTTATTTCTCATATATTACTTGTTTCACTCGTAGAAAGAAAATGAGATTCTTGTTTTTTTTACGAGTGATACGAGTAATATGTAAAACATAGGGAGTGCTGGGACAAGTGGTACGAGTAATACGTGAAAAATAGGGTGGGATGCGCGAAGCGCCTCCAGGGGGGCCCGGGGCCGTTGGGTAGGCGCTATACATGACAACATGCAGCCGCTTGCGCCGTTTCTTGCTTGTTGCCCGGACGTCGTCGTTGTCAGTCGGCCGCCGCCGTGGTTCGTCGTAAAAGTCGAAAAGCAAAGTGTCAAGTTCGACTTGCCCCTGTTTGACTCAGTCCGGGGTAAGTCCACGGTTGACGGTGTGAGTTTCGCAGTGATTGAGACGACTCCTCCCCAGTCCACCCCTCGAACATTTTCCCGTGTACAGCTCCTTGTATTTCTGCACCCCAATCCGTTCGAGCGCAGCCACGTGCCGGGCAACATACCCACAGGCCTCGGAACAAATTAGCGAAGAGCGAACACTCATGCCAAATTCATCTGTCAACGCCTCCCCCCTCCCCCCAATGTTCAAAGTTGGCGGTGGGTCTGATGAGATGCACTTCGACCGCAGTGTTTTCCGCGCGTGCCAACAGTGAGTTGGGGGGAGGGGGAGTGTTCAGTAATTGTTTCCCTCTACCGTATCTTGGGGTGGAGGGCTGCGGATTGCAGTTCGAGGTCCCCCGCTTGGGCCCTCTTCGGGGACGTGCAGGCGGACCTTCGGAGCCTCTTGTGTTGCCTTGGACGCTTACACGACAAAGAAACCGAGCATGCGAGATCAAACAACGAAGATGCGGCGTTTCATTGACTTTGGCGTCATGGGCCAGGCCCCATGGCCTCCAAGACGGCCCGAGATGCCCCCAAGAGAGCCCCAGCACGATCCATTTGGGGTTACTGGAAGTTCCTGCGCCTTTTTGACTGCTGCTTGAAAGGCTATTGGGGGACGTTGGAGTCGGTTTGGGCGCTTCTGGCTACCTGGAGGCCCGCGTCGGCAATGCAGGAAGCGTCCAACAAGCAAACGAGCACGTGACGGGCGCCCGACGGGTGAATCCAGATTTCTAGAATCTTCTGTGCTCTACAAGTGTTGCTTGCGCTTACCATGCTTGGGAATTCCTCGAAGAGTGCTTGCACTTAGGGATCCTTACTTCTGTTCTCAGGAATTTGGCCGTGTCTTCGGTGTGGCGGCTGTGTTGCCGCCGTCGCCGCCCCGTCGCCGCCTCGTCGCCGCCCGTCGTCTGGGTCTGTTTGCTGGTCTGTCGGCTTTGTTGCCTTTGTCGCCGCCCCGTGGCCGCTTCGTCGCCGACCGTCGTCTGGGCTTCTCTGCTGGTCCGTCGGCTATGTTGCCGCAATCGCCGCCCCGTCGCCGCCCCCCGCCCCGTCGCCGCCTCGTCGCCGCCACAGATAGTCCTTTCTAAAAAGAGACCCGGACTTAACGCTTCCCCCTGGGATAGTATAATTTCATATATATATATATATATATTCTGCACACTCGTCCATCCTAAATATGAAATCGTACCATCCCAGGCAAGCCAGCTTCCCCCCCTGAGGATCCCTTGTAAAAAACACTGTGCGGTGACACTTTTTGTTTTAACATAGCACTTTTTCACGAATCCCGTGCAACAAATGAGACGATGTGCACACGCGCGCGTCGTCGCGCGCATGCCGAAATCCTTCAAAAACCTTCGGTGCCGGAAGGATTTCGCAATCGAGTTTCCAAAACACATACAAAACCACTTGGTTTCGCAACACTGGTTTGCTAAACAACTTCCGCGCGAGCTCTTGCGAAATCTTTGCAAAACCATAGGTTTTTCAAGATTTTCACAAAATGCTACCAAACGGGCTTCGCGCGCGCATGTCGAAATCTGTCGAACGCCCTTGCGCGTGTGCCGTCGCGAGACTCCTCTGCAAGAAATGGGACGAAGTGCAGACGCGCGCGTGGTCGCGCGCGTACGCCGAAATCCTTCAAAACCTATCGGTTTCGGAAGGACTTCGAAATCGCGCGTCCAAAAAACCTACGAAAATCCAAGGTTTCGCAACACGGATTTTCAACAAAAGCGTGCGCGCGCGCTCTTGCGTCGTCGTCGTCGCCGTCCTCCCTCCTCCCGCGTCGTTGTCGTCGTCGTCGTCGCCTACGTCGTCCTCTGTCTTTCCTCGTGTTCGTCGTCGTCGTCCTCTTTGGCGTCGTGGTCGTTTCCGTCGTCGTTGTCGCCGTGGTCGTCCTTCCTCCTCCTCCCTCGTCGTCGTCGTCGTCCGTCGTCGGCGTCTCGTCGTCGTCCCTCCTATTTCGTCGCCGTCGTCGTCGTCGTCGTCGTCGTTGTCGTCGTCGTCTTCCCTCCTCCCTCGTCGTTGTCGTCGTCGGCGTCGCCGTCCTTCCTCCTTCTTCGTCGTTCGCGTCGTCGCCGTCCTCCCTCCTCCCTCGTCGTTGTCGTCGTTGTCGCCGTTGTCGCCGTCGTCGTCCTCCCTCCTCCCTCGTCGTCGTCTTCGTTGGCGACGTCGTCGTCGTCTTCGTCGTCGTCGGCGTCGGCGTCGTCTTCATCGTCGTCGTTGTCGGCGTCGTCGTCGTCGCCGCCGTCGTCGTCGTCGTCGTCGGCGTTGACGTCGTCGTCGTCGGCGTCGTCGTCGTCGTCGTCGTCGTCGTCGTCGTCGGTCATCGTCGTCGTCGTCGTCGTCGTCGTCGTCGTCGTCGTCGTCGTCGTCGTCGTCGTCGTCGTCGTCGTCGTCGTCGTCGTCGTCGTCGTTGTCGGCGTCGTCGAAGTCGAGACGTCGTCGGTGTCGTCGTAGTCGTTGTCGGCGGCGTCGTCGTCGTCGTTGTCGCTGTCGTCGTCGGCGTCGCTGTCGTTGGCAAGTGCCATTTGGTACCCACCGTCACGGTCTTAAGAGATTTTGCGAACCAAGTTGCGGGTGGGTGGGTGGGATGTTTGCGCGAGCAGTGGAGTGGTCAAGCGCGGTGCAGGGTAGCCAGTTGCACCACATAGACTGCACGATATAGATTGCACCACATATATTGCAATGCATAGTTTGCACCATACAGTTTGCATAACATATATTACACACTATATATATTGATCCATGTGTGTATATATACTATGCACCACACGTGTGGCAGCACATATACTGCGCTATACATGCAGTACCACAGAGTTTGTACACCATCAACATAGGTTGTACAACACATATTCCTATTCTGATATCTTTATTACCCGGAAGCCCCCCCCACCCCCAACCCTAAACCGGACTCCTCCCCCAGAGACGCCCTGGACGCCTTTTCGGACGTCTCAGCGGCCCCCTGGACGCCCTTGGGAAAAGATCCGCTGGCCCTTCCGAGCCCCCCAGGGCGCTTTGCCGGGCCTTGCGAGCAGACTCAGGGCGATCAGAGGGGTTCTCGGAGAGGCGCAAGAGAGACCCAAGACAGCACAAGAGCGCTCCAATAGGAACCTCGATGGTCTGAAGACGGCCCAAGAGGCCCCCAAGACACCCCAAGAAGCTGTTAAGAGAGCCCCGAAGAAGCAACAATCGTCCCATTCCCTCGCGAAAACGTATAAGCTTGACATATCCGCGGTTTGGGATTTCGCAGCGTTCACGACGGCCCGATGGGCCCCCGATATCGCCCAAAGACGGTCCAAGAGGCCCCCCAGAGGTGTGACGACGGCCCAAGAGGGCCCCAAGACTGCACCAGAGAGCCCCGAGACTGCCCGCAAGAAGCCCACTATGCCCCCAGAAGGCTCCCAAGAGAGACCCACGAAAACAATGGGAGACCCCCAAGAAGGCCATTGGAGGCCCCAAGAGGGCCCTAGATGGCTTCAGAAGGCCTCTGGAGGGCCCCAGCTCCCCAGGACGGCCAAGAAGTCCATGGGACGGCCCAAAAGGGCCCCAGGACGGCCCAAAAGAGCCCCCCAAACGCCCAGACGGCGTGTTCCTACGATGTATATCGGGCCGACCTGACGATCTTGGTTCCACGCTTGAGGCTCGAGGCTTAAGTTCCTCGATCGAGAGAGGCAGGCAATGGATCTAGATTCGAAGTTCGACGACCGAAGATTTCCTGAGTGCCTGGAGCCCCCCAGGCATTCGGGAAGCTATCAAAAATCGATGTGTTCGGAGCTACTGTGACTTCTTCGGCGTGTCATGGGAACACTCTTTACTTCCTCAAAGGACCTTCGCGCGTGAAGAAATCATCATTCTTTCCCCACTCCTGCGCACAAGCGTGCAAGCGCATCGGGCGAACGAGGTGTCAACAGGCACAAAGGATATCAGAAAAATGAGCCGGTCGCCCGTCCAGGCTTCGAGGTCCCCCTCGCTGAAGCAAACGATGATGTATTGCTTTGCCAGGGAGGGTCTGGAACAAAGCGCATGGCGCGAAGCGCCAATGCAGTCTTGTATATATATATATATATATGTATATATATATATATATATAGTTCACCACATCTGTTGCACACCATATATTGCAACACGTATGTTGCACCAGACAATTCAACATGTATTGACCAGCTAGATCGCACCACCTAGATTGCACCACAGCGTAAGTTGCCCGCCATATATTGCTCCTCGTAGATGGCTCCTCGTAGATGTGCCGTCGCGATAATCCTCTGCAGAAAACGGGGCGAAGTGCAGACTCGCGCGTCGTCGCGCGCGTATGCCGAAATCCTTCAAAACCCATCGGTTTCGGAAGGATTTCAAAATCGTGCGTCCAAAAAACCTACAAAACAAAAGGTTTCGCAACACGGATTTTCAACAAAAGCGTGCGCGCGCGCTCTTGCGTCGTCGTCGTCGTCGTCGTCGTCGTCGTAGTCGTCGTCGCCGTCCTCCCTCCTCCCGCGTCGTCGTCGATCGTCGTCGTCGTCGCCTGCGTCGTCCTCTGTCTTTCCTCGTGTTCGTCGTCGTCGTCCTCTTTGGCGTCGTGGTCGTTTCCGTCGTCGTTGTCGCCGTGGTCGTCTTTTCTCCTCCTCCTCTCTCGTCGTCGTCGTCGTCCGTCGTCGGCGTCTCGTCGTCGTCCCTCCTATTTCGTCGTCGTCGTCGTCGTCGTCGTTGTCGTCGTCTTCCCTCTTCCCTCGTCGTTGTCGTCGTCGGCGTCGCCGTCCTTCCTCCTTCTTCGTCGTTCGCGTCGTCGCCGTCCTCCCTCCTCCCTCGTCGTTGTCATCGTTGTCGTCGTTGTCGCCGTCGTCGTCCTCCCTCCTCCCTCGTCGTCGTCTTCGTTGGCGACGTCGTCGTCGTCTTCGTCGGCGTCGTCGGCGTCGGCGTCGTCGTCGTCTTCATCGTCGTCGACGTCGGCGTCGTCGTCGTCGTCGTCGCCGTCGTCGTCGTCGTTGTCGTCGTCGGCGTCGTTGACGTCGTCGTCGTCGTCGTCGGTGTCGTCGTTGTCGTCGTCATCGGCGTCGTCATCGTCGTCGTCGTTTTCATCGTCGTCGTCGTCGTCGGCGTCGTCGTAGTCGTCGTCGCCGTCCTCCCTCCTCCCGCGTCGTCGTCGATCGTCGTCGTCGTCGTCGCCTACGTCGTCCTCTGTCTTTCCTCGTGTTCGTCGTCGTCGTCCTCTTTGGCGTCGTGGTCGTTTCCGTCGTCGTTGTCGCCGTGGTCGTCTTTCCTCCTCCTCCCTCTCGTCGTCGTCGTCGTCCGTCGTCGGCGTCTCGTCGTCGTCCCTCCTATTTCGTCGTCGTCGTCGTCGTTCGTCGTCGTCTTCCCTCCTCCCTCGTCGTTGTCGTCGTCGGCGTCGCCGTCCTTCCTCCTTCTTCGTCGTTCGCGTCGTCGCCGTCCTCCCTCCTCCCTCGTCGTTGTCGTCGTTGTCGTCGTTGTCGCCGTCGTCGTCCTCCCTCCTCCCTCGTCGTCGTCTTCGTTGGCGACGTCGTCGTCGTCTTCGTCGTCGTCGTCGTCGTCATCGTCGTCGACGTCGGCGTCGTCGTCGTCGTCGCCGTCGTCGTCGTCGTTGTCGTCGTCGGCGTCGTTGACGTCGTCGTCGTCGTCGTCGGTGTCGTCGTTGTCGTCGTCATCGGCGTCGTCATCGTCGTCGTCGTTTTCATCGTCGTCGTCGTCTTCGGCGTCGGCGTCGTCGTCGTCGGTGTCGTCGTCGTCGTCGTTGTCGGCGTCGTCGATGTCGTTGGAGACGTCGTCGGTGTCGTCGTAGTCGTTGTCGGTGGCGTCGTCGGCGTCGCTGTCGCTGCCAAGTGCCTTTTGGTACCCACAGTCACGGTCTTAAGAGATTTTGCAAACCAAGTTGTGGGTGGGTGGGTGGGATGTTTGCGCGAGCAGTGGGGTGGACAATTCACTGCGAACATAGATTAATTCAACCGCATAGATTACACAACGTATATTGCCGCACATAGATTGCACCACAAAGATTGCGCAGCGTATGTTGAATGACATAAATGGCGCCACATCTATATGTATACATATATACACAGATGTGGCGCCAGATGTATACATATATATAGATACAAATGTGTGGTGCTATAGATATATATATGTATATGTATAATCATACATGTAGCACCACACAGGTGGCACAACATATACACATATACATATAACATGTATATATATATAAATATGTATGTATGTATATATACATATATATATATATATATTACACCCCATATATTTGCACCACATACACTGCACCACACATTTTGCACCACATGGATTGCTCAATGTAAAGCGCACCACATGGTTCGCTAGAATCAAACAGTTTGGGGTCTACGCTGGCTTCACCTATGTAATTTCGTATTGTACTCTGGAGTGGATTTCGTGTGTTCTAAATCGCACGTGGCGGTTATACGATTTCACTCTGCTTAGGCCGTAGGGATCAGGCCGGCGGGGTCGGCGTCTTTATGGCTAATCATGGGGTTCGGTGGGGTACCACGTACTGATCATACCATCAGCCGCCATTCACGGTGCCGACGTTTTCACATCATTCTTGTGTGGTCTATGACTAGTTGTTGATGCTCAATTTAGAAACACACACACATATATATAGAGAGATATGACCAGTCTTGGGACATTCGTATTTGTTCATTCTGCGAGTGGGCAGCAATTGTCCAACCCACCTTGTTCTCACATGCACTGCCAGAATGTGCGCTGCACGCGCACGGGTGAGGCCAGATTAGGAGGTTGGGGACTGGCGTTCCGTGGCCCGCATCCCTCAGCCGTTTTGGCTCGAGCCGTGCAGCCTGGCCTGCTCAACTCTCTGGCGACTGCGCCGGCTCGCCCCGTTCCGGACGAGGACGAGGGCGAGGCGGCGCCGCCGGGCACCAGAAGGGTGGTCCGCGGGCCTGGCCATCCAGCCAGCCCGCGGCGCGGCTGAGTAGCTGCCCGGTTGGGCGCGGCGGTTGCACTCGGCGGCGTCTGTAGGCCAAGCTGGCCACCGCGCGCGAGACGACGAAGAAGAGGAAGCGCAGCAAGAAGGAGGCGGAGGCGGAAACTGGGGCGGGCGGTGCTGGGGTGGGGGAGGGCGAGACCGAGGCGGACGCGCCAAGGGTTCCCGCCGCTGGCAAGGGCGGTGCGCAGAAGGCACCAACACCGCAGCAGAAGAAGCAGAAGGGCAAGAGCAAGAAGAGGCGGGCGAAGGAGAGTGTGGAGCGCACGGCCTCGAGCGTGGCCTCTGCGGCGGTTGCGGCGAAACCGCGGCCGCTGCCGCCGCACCAGCTTGTGCTCGCACCGATGGTTGGCGGCAGCGAGCTTGCGTTCCGACTGCTGGCGCGGCGGTACGGCGCGCAACTGTGCTACACGCCGATGATGCACGCAGATCGCTTTGCCGCCGACGCGGCGTACCGGGCCGCTGAGCTGCAGACGTGTCCCTCGGACATGCCGCTGGTGGCGCACTTTTGCGGCAACGACCCGGCCACGCTGCTTGCCGCTGCTTGCCTGGCCGAGCCGCACTGTGTGGCCGTTGATCTGAATTTGGGCTGCCCGCAGCGGGCCGCGCACTCGGGGTGCTTCGGCTCGTTCTGCCGCCGCCTCGGCGACCCAGGCGATGCGATGGACACCGCGCTGGTTCTCGACATCGTGTCGACGCTGGCCGCTGGGCTGACGGTGCCGCTCTTCGTCAAGATTCGGCTGTTCGACGAGCTCGACGACACGCTCCGCTTTTGCCGGCAGCTTGAGGCCGCTGGCTGCGCGTTGCTCGCGGTGCACGGCCGCTACCGGGGCTCGCCCACGCACAAGCGCGACGGCGCGGCACACTTGGATCAGGTGGCGGCGGTCAAGCGGGCCCTCACCATCCCTGTGCTGACCAACGGCAACGTCAGCAACGCCGAGGACCTGCTTGCGGCGCTCGAGCTGACCGGCGCCGACGGCGTGATGAGCGCCGAGGGCGCGCTCGACGATCCAGCAATCTTCGGCAGGGCGGTGGCCTTGGCCAGGCAGCGGCGACGTGCGATCACCGCCGAGCTAAACGCGGCCAAGGCGCTTCAGGCCGAGGCCGCGGCCGGCCGAGCGCTCGACTCCGCGGAGCAGCAGGCGGTGGCCGGGATCCAGGCGCTCAAGAAGCAGCGGCGGGCGTTGCCGGCCTTTGCCAGCGGCGGCACCGCGCCAGGGCTCGGGACTGGCATGGCCGAGCCGCCCGGGGCCCTGGATCTGGCCGGGGAGTATTTGGCGCTGGCGCGGAGCCACCGCCCGACGCTGCGGTGCGTGCTGTTCCACCTTCGCCGGATTTGCCGCGACCCGCTCCGCCGCTTCGGGATGCGTGAGGCGCTGGAGGCGCTGGGGTCGTCCGTGTCCGAGACGGTGCGGGAGCAGCCGATCAGCAACGGCAATCTCAAGGCCGCCACCGCGCTGCTCCGCAAGCTCCGCGATTACGACGAGGGCCGCGCCGCGCCGCCAGCCCCTGCCCCCGCTGACGCGGCACCCACCGCCGCCGAGGCGGCCGCCGCGGCGGCGACCGCGGCAGCCGCGGTGGCGGCGGCGGCAGCCCGGGCCCGGGCGGTGACCCAGGCTGGCGGCGCGAAGCAGAGCGCAGCCGCGGCCGCGGCGTGCGCGGCGAAGCGCCAGGAGTTTGAGCAGATGCAGCGCCGGAAGGCGAAGCGGAAGGGGCTGCCTGACGACCACTTCCTTGAGCAGGGCCGCGCCCCGCCTACTGTGGCCGACGTGGCCCGGGTTCGGCGCATGGGCGAGGCGGAGCGGATGGCGTACTGGCGGGAGCGGTGCGGGCAGCACTGCATCATGCACCACCTGAACGGGCGGTGTGAGGTCGCGCTGACCTGGGGCTGCGGCTTCCTCCACGAGGCCGCGGTGCCGTGAGACCGCGCCGCGCTCTCGATCGATGCACGTGTCCTCGAGGTTTGGGCCACTGCTGGCGTGTGCCTTTGGGACCGGCTACCTGTTGGACGCCCGCGTCAACCGCCACCCTGCTGGAACACCACCCATTTGTCTGGGTCGCCCCGTCGGATGTAGCCCCCTCCCAGAGCTGCCGTCGAGGCAAGTGTCACCTGAGACTAATAGAGCAGAGAACAAGGAGAGGGGATGCGGGGGAGGTGCATCTTCTTACGGTGGCACACAAGGGCTCGGGAACACATCGGTATTATCCTCGTTCCAGGGGCGATGACATGTTTCGTTCCGCTTTGCGTGTGCCTCCTTGGCCTACTCACCAGATGGGTGCGCCAGGTGGTTGCGTCATCATAATACGTCATGCCTCAAGGTTGCGTGACTGCCCTTCCAAGGAAAGAACCAAGAAGGAGGAGGAGGGCGGACAGCTAGAATTGATTTGAGATGGAGCCTGCTTTGATTGAATGGGGGGGCAGGGAATAAGAGAGAAGTGTTGACGAGGGAATGCGAGTGGTCTGGCTTGCCCTGTCGCAATCTTGCCTGGCATCCTTCTAACCTGGCTTGCCCGTCATGTACCTATTTCTACATGCGTGTGTGTGTGGTTGTATGTGTGTGTGTGTGTGTGCGTGTGCGTGTGCGTGTGCGTGTGCGTGTGTGCGTGTGCGTGTGTGTCTGTGTGTGTGTGGTCTGAGGCGTGGCAAGCAAAAGGACACATCGTTGCCCATGGGTGCTGACCACCCCGACGCCCGTGTGGCCTGTTCCCGGAGAAAGCCGAGGGGGCCACGAGGGCCGAGCAGACGAGCAAGAAGTGATGTCAACGTTGCCAAGGAGACCTCCAGAGGTCCTGGCCTGCCTCCGTCGGCGGCGACCCCAGGGGGGAAATAAGAAGGAGAAGGCCTTCTCAGAAGGCTCGGGAAGTCCCCTGGCCTTCTGAGAAGTTTTCTGAGTCTTCCCCAAAGACACAAACTCATGAGAAGTCCTGCCGCCGTCTGAGGGGGCCTTTCTCTTCTCTTTCCGCCCTCTCGCTCGCCGCCGACTCCAAGATGTTTTCAAAAAGGCCTGCAGCATCGGCCCGTGAGCCAGCACATGTCGAGGAACAGCACGGGCGCTCTGGCTCTGCAGACCCGGCTGGCCCCAGGGGGCCGGGAGAGTCTGCCCGAGACTGCTGGCACCTGGCCCCGGGCGCGCCCGACGAAAAGCGTGGCTATTCCCAAGACGAGTTCAAGCCAGCTCAAGATCTGCCCAAAAATGTTGAAGGTCGCCCGCAGGTGTTGGTTACATCACCCCCAAATGGTTCTTAGACTCCCTTTCTGCGACCTTAGGATCCTGTAGAGACCCCAAGACCCCTCCAGACAGCACAGCCCTCCAGCATCCAAATGACCCTTCTTGGAGTCCCCCAAGCCAAGAGGCCTTACGGAGACCTCGAGAAGGCTCTCCACGAAAGGGGCATTACGATATGCACACGCACTCAAACATGTGACCATAGGTTAAGCCCGTGCCTCCAGTTCCATGTGCAGTGAGCCCTGAGGATCCTTTAGCAGAACATGCGGAGGTCAAAACAAAGGAGAAGGCTTGTGGGAAGGAGGAAGAGGATGAGGATGATGACCTCGACGACAACCACGGCGATCATGAATCGCGGAAAGGAAGGAGACGAGAAGGAGGCCGACTCAGATGGCAAAACAGGAAGGAATGACGCCACACATGCTGCTACCGTGACCCACCCAGTAACCCACGTCCCGCTGTGCTCGGCATGTTCAAGAAATTCGAAGGAGCGTGCAGTCTTGAAACACACAAGTGGCTGTTGACGAGGAGGGGAAGGATGGAGGAGGAGGAGGAGGAGGAGGATGTGGATGACGAGGAGGAGGAGGAAGAGTAGGTGTACTCACAGCGGAGTAACAGAACGACGGAACAGAGAGCGCCGCTTGGATAGCAATACATAGGGATGATGTTTCGAACATGCCCCAGAGATGCATCGTGGCAGACTCCCATTGTGTTTGAACTTTGCCTTGTTGCGCACTTTGGATGCAACCTTTGAGGGCGATGGAGGAGGAGGAGGAGGAGGAGTAGAAGGAACACCTTAGCGAAGATAATGGCTCGGGCGAGGAGGAGGAAGAGGCAGGTCTGGAAGATGACGAGAAGGAGGAGGAGGAGGAGGAGGACGGGCAGAAGGAGAACGGGTGGAGGGTTGAGCATTGTGGCTTAGTTTCCAGAGTGAGGGAGGGCGACGGCAGCATGGACAAGGGGAACACCTCCCCATGCATCGCGAACATGTCATGCTTGTATATACACAAGCGTATATGTATACATATACATATCAGCCAGCGGCTCGAATCCAGGAATCAGAGGAATCAGGCATGCTTGGAATCCGCAACTCATCAAGCAAGCGTGCGTGCAAGCACGCGCGCAAGCAAGCACGCAAGCAAGTAAGCAATCAAACAAGCGAGCAAGCAAGCACGCACGCGTGCAAGCAAGCAAGCGTGCAAGCGCGCAAGCAAGCACGCAAGCAAGCAGGCATAGGCATAGGCATAGGCGAAGGCATAGGAGTTAGGGGGGAGGCATAGGCATAGGCATAGGCATAGAAATAGGAATTAGGGGGGGGCACAGGAACGAGGGGGGGGGGGGGCAACGGACCAATTAGTGGGGTTTGAGCTCGGACTCCTATAGGGCAGTCCTATTTGGAGAATCTAGCGGTAGCACATGTACACACATACATGTATATGTATGTCTGTATGTATGTGTGCGAAGGTATGTATGCATGTATGTATGTATGTATGTATGTATGTATGTATGTGTGTATGTATGCATGCATGCATGCATGTATGTATGTATGTATGTATGTATGTATGTATGTATGTCTCTATGCATGTATGTATGCATCCACCGATGAATGTATGAATGCATATGTTTGTATGAGTGTATGTGGGCATGCACGTATGTGTGTATGCGTGTACGGATGCAGATAAGTAAGTATGGATGCATGTGTATATATATATATGTTGACAAGACTGCATTGGCGCTTCGCGCTATGCGCTTTGTTCCGGACCTTCCCCAGCAAAACAATAAGTCATCGCTGGCTTCGGCGGGGGGGACCTCCAAGCCTGGAGTCCGCACAGGGCCGCGCCGCGGGGGGCCCCGCCGCGCCCCCTGCGACCTGCCGCGTCGCAGAGATCCGCAGCCACTGCTGGCTCTGGCCGTTTTCGGGGCTAGCCCGGCGTCCCAGGGGCAGCGACCGCGTTCCTTACTGCAGCAGCCCGACTGCAGGAAGGAATGCAGTCCGCGCGCATGTCAAGGTTGGGTGGCATTCCCAAGGGTACCCTTGCATCCTTGCCGAAGGGGCCTGTCCCCAGGCGATCCTCAGCTCAAGTAGCTCCAACTTAGGCGTCAAAGGGGCCTTTGTCCTCACCGCGCATCCTTATCATGCGCGTTGACTGTAGGCTCAAGGGGGGAATGCATCGACCCCCAATCGCCCTGTGGTCGCCGATAGGGGCCTGATGGCCCAGACCCGCCAAGGAAGGTGCAGTTTCGCTGTCTGGGGCCTATCTCGGTTCTCTTGGCGACGTGTCGCCGATTCCAGGTCGATGTTCCCTTCTCCCCTGAGCTGGTCCCCCCCCTAACGTTGCCCCTCAGGTTCACTCAGGCACTTGCCGCAGCATCTGTAGGGTTGACGGTCTCCAACCGTGGCGCCAGCGAGCAACTCCGCCACCCTCCTGCCATGAGCGAGGAGATGATGAGTGCGAGCTTCGCGGCCACTACTTCTGCCGTGAACGAGGCAAGGACGTGCTGTCGGGCCCGCTGTGGGGGCAGCTGCAGGCCGCGTGGCAGCAGAGCTCCTGTGTTAGCCACCGGCGCAGCGACCACCGCGGCCGTTCCTGGCCCAGCGGAGCGCGAGAACGAGGCCGGGGATCTGGTTGAGCCTGGCGATCGCTTTCAGGCCAGCGTGGACGGGGCAGAGAAGCCCTCGGGAGGAGACCAGAAACTACCGCCACGCGACCCTGGAGCGCTTTGGAGGGCGGCCAGGGGCGTCGTTGGCATGACCGCACCCTCGCCCCCCTACCAGCTACGGCGGACCATCAGCCTCACTGCAGTCAACGACGCCCAGCGTTATCTGGGTTCGGAAAGCCCAGGGAGTCCCAAACGCGAGGGAGGGGGCGGGTCGAAGCTAGACGACTCGCAGATCCAGCGCACCTCAATGCGCCTCGAGGGCCTCGAGAGCTTCAGCACCTTGGCAGCCTTATTCACTGGATTCTCGCTGCAGCTACTTTCCTCAGCCATCATGACGGATCCAATCGATGGCCATTCTGCCATGATGTTCCTCGTCATCAGTTTCAGTTCGTTCGGCACTCTTTTGGCGTTGTATGCAACCATTGTCTTTGCGCTCTGCAGTCTCTACGGCAAGGCAAGCTTGGGTCTGAACAACGACGACGGCTATTTGTCTTTCATCACGTTTACGGCAGTGTATCGGGAGAAGGCTTTTTTGTCCCTTCTCGCTTCCATGCTGAGTCTGTGTGCCACGTTCATGGCTTTACTAGCTTTGAGGTGCCCTTTGATGACGTCTTGTACCATCAATGCAGGCGTTGCGTACTTCTGCTGGCAGTCTCAGGACCACGTGCGGAGAATCATGGGTGCTGCTCAGGAGCATGTCTACTGATATTCAGGTTACATGGTTTTCACACATTGGGTCCACCCCTGCAATTGTTTTAGCATAGCTGCAATGCCGTATCTTCGCCCCACACTCGC
>CAUYUJ010003470.1:407500-507500 GCA_963575745.1 Prorocentrum cordatum | reverse complement strand
CCAGCCGTGGGAGAGCGCCGTCACCCTGGCGCTGTTCCCCGCCCTCGTGTTCCTCGCCTGGCTGGCCGACAAAGGACCGCCGGCGGCGGCGACGGCGGCGGTCACAGGCCACGGCGACGACCCCGGACGTCCAACTCAGGGGAGGAAGGGATACCGATGACGCTGCTCGTCCTGGAGAGCCTTCATCTCATGACGCCAACATCGCGGCGCGGATTTCGTTCGGAAAACAATGGGATGGGCCCGGATTGTCCTGGAGAGTTTCGTTCCTGATGTCGAAGTTAATCTCGTGCAGATGTTTTGGGCCAGGAAGGGAGGCCACAACACATCCATGCGACATTCACTCTCTTGTTCGCTCTCCGCTTCGCGGTCTTGCAGTGGCAGAAGTCCCCGCACAAATCCGCTGCAGCACGCCTGTAAGGTTGGTGCAGTGCCTCATCGCCACGGCTGGGTTCTTCACCACCCACCAAACCACCCCAACCCAACCCGAAGGCTCAGATTTACCCTCGATTTCCAGTGAGGGGGGGGGTCCGGGAACATCGAAAAAACACTTATGGAGCCCATACCCCCCCCAACCCGAAATTCGGGTCTTCGGGTTGGGTTGGGGTGGTCTGGTAGGTAGTCAATGCCTCATCGCCACGGCTGGGTTCTCCTCCAGATTCTGGCCAGAGCGCGCCTGCGGAGAGGTCCGTGGAGCAGCGGCGTCGGCATCAGCCGGGGGGCCCTGCTTGCGCAGGGCCCCCTCTGCTGACCCTGTTGCTTACTCCAGATTTCGTAATAAAAGGGAGGGGGTCTGGACCCTCCAAGACAAGCCATTTCAGACCTCCCCCGTGGGAGAACCCTCCAAAACATCGTCCCCAGACCCCCCAGGCCCTCCAAGATAGCCTGGAAGAGACCCCCCCCCCCCCGAAATGAGACCCCCCTCCCTCTATTACGAAATCTGGAGTATCTGTTTTATCTCAGGTCCCAATGTCCCCGAGGATGTGATGACGGTGCCCAGCGCGGTGCTTTAGCATGTCGCTCCTTGTGTGTCCTCGGCCTGCTGCTGGGCAGTGGAAGCATGTTATTCGTCTTCTTCTTGGCGTTGAGGCGCATGCCGCGGGCGCGCACCCGCGATGCGACCATCTGGAGCAGGGCCGTTGCGGTGTCGATCGGGTCGTCAGGGGATTGGGTGGCGTACGCAGTCAGGTCGTCAACGAAGCTGGCCTCGGTGAGAGCTGTTCCCCCGTCTTGCCCGTCTTGGTGTCGTCGCCCTTGTGCACGGGTGGGTTGATGGTCACTGTGCTGGGGCATCTCGCGGTGGATCCCCTTCTTGATCACATGTCCTCCGCGATCGCCTAGGTGATCCTGGCGAGAGCTACATCGAAGGAGAAGTCGGACATTGATACCCCTGGCCTTGTTCCGTTTCTCGGCTGCGCTATTCTTTTGGACCCCTGAGTTGTGGCCCAGAGGTTGGTATGTGCATCTTGTAGTCGTGTTCGTCGATGTTGCTGTCGATGTAAGGCGCTCCTTGCATGGCGTCTGCCAGCATGGGTAGTATGGCCTCAGGATGTCCATGGTGTCGAAGAGGTGTTTCAGGTCGTGGTCGTCTGTCGGTAATGTTTAGACGAACCCGAGGACAACGGAGTATACAGCGCCACTCAAGTCCATGGATAGAACTACCCCGCGGTCTCTCCGATTCTTCAGCATATTGATGTAAATGAGGGTGGTGTGCGTTACGAAGTCGGTGCTTCGGTGTTATCGGACTTCGCATGGTGAATCTCGAAGTCAATTGACTGCGAACTTCTTAAGGCTGGTCCTTCGGAATCCGTGGCGGTGCTTTGCGATAACGTTGTTCAATGAGATCATGTGCCTGTCGCCAAGATGCTTGCTTGTGGTGTTCTTTGCGAATGACGCTTACCACCCGCATTTTCGTGACAATGGTTCTACACTTGTCAGCTGGGCTTTGACCGGCAGTGGGTAGTAGAGCCTGAATGTTTGCTTGCTGGCTGTTCGGCGCATGTTGTCGGTGATGAGGTCTGGTCCTCCCTATCTGCTTCGACTGGCAGACTGGAAGTCGTCCTGGAGTTCGCTCTTGGGGATGATGTTGTTGACCGGGGTATCTCGATAGGTTTGGTCTCGGATCGTTTCTTCGGCGTTCAAGCTGTAGTCGATAGCGATTTCTTCCGGTTGTCGTATGAGGGCGTGGTCCGCCATAGCGAAATTGTCGAGCTCGGTTTCGGCCTTTGCCTCTTCGCTGGTGATTGGCCTTCCGCTGGCATAGACGGTGTACTTGTGCTCGTCTGTGATCATCCTGGACGGTCTTCCTCCACGTAGCTGCAATTGATTCACTCCTTGCCACTTCTGTTTGGCATCGCGGTCGTCGATGGCACCTTTGAGATTGTCTGCGAAGTTGTTTAGGGATTCGTCCTTACCCTCTTGGATCCTGTTTGCCAGGTGGTACTTGGACTCCCGTAGAAATTCAGCCCAGTGTTGACCAGGTTGACCAGGTTGAACTGGGTGCTCGGGTCGTTTATGGTGTGGGCTGTTAGTATCACAGGTGTGGTTCCCTCTGTTATTTGGTATTCCAGTTTCGCCATGACAGTTTTGGTCTTGGCGTCGTGTGGGTCGTCGCGGCATGCTTGGTAGGGTCGTTGGCATCCGCGCCGTACCCGCATAAGTGCGAAGGTAATGTTCGTGATGTAGGTTTTGCGTATCCGTATGGCTTTCTGTTTGTATGTTGTTTCGGCAGCCTCCCTGACTTTCTTGTCGAGCTAGTGGGCGTGCTCGTTGATGTCGATGTCCCAGTCGCCTAGTTCGATCTTGTCAAGTTCCCTAGGGAATGTAGCGTGGTCATCAGGGTTATCAGCTCGTTTGGGGTCAAGCCTCAGTTTCGACTTCTTAGTGTGGGGTATTGGCAGGTGCTCTCGTGGATAATGGCAGGGAGGTGGTCTTCGTCGTCCTGGACCAGGTCGACTGTGTCGATGGTGGCCGCTTGTGAAGTGTATCCATGTTGATTGTGGATATTGCGACGTAGTAGATGCGCTCTTTTCGGTCCCTGTTCTTGTACGTGCAGTTGGGGCCACTACAGAGGGTAGCGGCGTTGACGGCCGTGAGGTTGTATGCCGTCAAGCACTCGTAGAACTTGTTGCTTGCGTTGGTCTCCTCGAGCCTCTCTCCGTAATTGTCGATGGAGTCTGGTGTGGACGCTCCCGTGGTGGCGTTGGCGTCGATCATCAGCAGGTCGATGTGGAACTTGCGTGACATATTGCTCAGCTCGGTCCAGAACATGACGGTCTTCGTTTCGCCCCAGTGTGCATGAGTGGCATGTGCTACCGTCACCGTCCTTCGAAGTCCAGGCGCCGTAATGCGTACTGCTAGTAGTCTCGGGTCCTGGTAGTGTACCTTGGCGTGGTTGGGTTGTAGGCGTCTCTCCACCCCGTTCCCTGTGGAATACGGCAGGTCTGTGTTGATCAGAAGCGAGTACCAGTGGCCGTCGTGTCCGTGTCAGAGGTTGTGGTTGTCGTGGTTGGAGTTCCTGGAAAATTCGGCGGAGGATAATTTGCCTGGCGAAGGACCCAACCATATACAGTTGTAAGGTCTGCAGTTGTGAGGACGCTCTTCAGTTGGGGCTACAAGACGTGTGAGGAGCGTACCGATTTTGGGAGGGGGGGGGGGAGGCGCATGTGAACCCTCTCACTGGGACCTTTGGAGCTCCTCCTCCTGCTCCTCCTGCTCCTCCTGCTCCTCCCTTCCTCCTTCTCCTCCTCTTTCTCCTCTTTCTCCTCCTCTTTCTCCTCTCCTCCTCCTCCTCCTCTCCTCCTCCTCCTCCTCTACCTCCTCTACCTCCTTCTCCTCCTCCTCCTCCTCCTCCTCCTCCTCCTCCCTCCTCCTCCTCCTCCTCCTCCTCCTCCTCCCCCTCCTCCTCTCCGCCTCCTCCTCCTCCTCCTCCTCCTCCTCCTCCTCCTCCTCCTCCTCCTCCTCCTCTCCTCCTCCTCCTCCTCCCTCCTCCTCCTCCTCCTCCACCTCCTCCTCCCCCTCCTCCTACTCCTCCTTCTCCTCCTCCTCCTCTTCCTCTTCCTCCTCCTTCTCCTCCTCCTGCTCCTCGTCATCCTCCTCCTCCTCCTCCTCCTCCTTCTCCTCCTCCTCCTCCTCCTCCTCCTCCTCCTTCTCTTTCCTCCTCCTCCTCTCCCTTCTGCTGGGGTCAAACCCCCAGCTCGGGGCCCCCAGGCCCCCTCCTTCGCTCGCCGCCCGGCTCAGGGGCTGGGGCCGGAGGCCCCTGCGGCGGCGGCCAGAGTACCGCGTCGGAGCGCGGGCGCCAACGCCGCCGCCGCGGGGGGGCGACACGCGGTGGTTGAGTTCTCAGCCGCGTCTTTTCGTTGGCCCTACACTCGTGCTAAGTGTTAGGCTGACCAGGATAGCAGAATCCTCGTCGCAGAATCCTCCTCCTCCTCCTCCTCCGCCTTGCTGGGTCAGGTCCCTCGCCTCGGCCTCGCGCGCTCGCCGTGGGCCCGATGCTAGGGGCAACAAACGGACGCCGCGCCGCCCTGGAGGCGGCCCGCGGCGCGCTCCTCGCCTCGCACGTGTCCTCTGGGCTGGCTGCCGCGCGCTCCCCTGTGAGCGTGCGGCTGCTGCGAGCGCCCGAGGGACTCCTCCGCACGGCAGTGGCCGTGCTCGGCGCCCCCGAGGCGCCGCCTCCGCTTGCGCCCGACGCTGCCAAGGCCACGGCCCGCCCTCGGCGGCGCCGACGGCGGCGCGGGCGCGGCGGCGCTGGCGGCACTCATGGCGGGCCCGTGCAGGGCACTGGCGACGCGACGGCGGTCGAGAAGGTGGATGTAGCAGTGGCGGCGGTCGTGGCGATGGCGGCGGCTGCGCCTGCCCCGGCCTTGCTGGCGGTCGACGACGGTGTCGCGGAGGGCGGTGGCGCGGTCGCCCCGCCGTCGCCTTTGGAGGACGTCGCCTGGGCGGACGAGCTCCCCGCGCTGCCTGGCAGGCAGATGGCGGCGGGCGCGGCTGATGCGGCTAACGCGGGCGGGCTGGTGCTCTCGGCGCGGCTGAGGGCAGAATTCGCCGCAGCGCCGGCGGCGCACCACGCGCGCCGCATCACCGCCATCATCACAAGGATGCCGCCGGCTCGGCGTGGGGTGGTGGCAGTGGTGGACGATAGGGGCCTGAGCTCCTCCTCCTCCTCCTCCTCCTCCTCCTCCTCGATCCGTGGGTGGGTGTCTGGCACCTGTTCTCATAGTGGCAGTGCCACGCACTCCACGGGGCACACTGTCAGGAGAGTTATCTGCCAGCTGGGTGAGGCCCGTAGCACTAGAGTTGGTTATCAGGCGCGGGGGTCGCGCATTTGGTGGAGACGTGGGGCCATGTGGCCCGTTAGTCCCATGTGACCTTGTGCCACTCCCCCTGGGGTACAAGCCCAGTGGCGCGTGCTAGGTGTTTCGGCAGGGTTGAGGAAGTTTGAGGTCTCCCTACGCACTAGCCGTCACGCGTAGGCTGCGAGTCGCCGGCGACGTGGTCACCCCGCCACGCCCTGACTGGTTTGTGATTGAAGCCGCGTGCGTGGTTAACGACATTCTCACACTTGCTCCCTCCTCCTTCTCCTCTTCCTCCTCTTCCCCCCTTGTCCTTCTCCTCCTCCTCCTCCTCCACTTCCTCCTCTTCCTCCTGCTCCTGCTCCTCCTCCTCCTCCTCATCCTCCTCCTCCTCCTCCTCCTCTTCCTCCTCCTCCTCCTCCCCATCAGCCTTGCTGGATTAGGTCCCTCGCCGCTGGGCCGCGCGCCCCCTTGGCCTCGCGCGCTCGCCACAAACGGACGCCGCGCCGCCCTGGAGGCGGCCCGCGGCGCGCTCCTCGCCTCGCACGCGGCCTCTGGGCTGGCTGCCGCGCGCTCCCCTGCGAGCGTGCGGCTGCAGCGAGCGGCCGATGAGACTCCTCCGCACGGCAGTGGCCGCGCTCGGCGCCCCCGAGGCGCCGCCTCCGCTTGCGCCCGGCGCCGCCCAGGCCACGGCCCGCCCTCGGCGGCGCCGACGGCGGCGCGGGCGCGGCGGCGCTGGCGGTGCTCATGGCGGGCTGGTGCTGCAGGGCACTGGCGACGCGAGGGCGGTCGAGATGGTGGATGCGGCAGCGGCGGCAGACGCGAGGATGGCGGCGGCTGCGCCTGCCCCGGCCGTGCTGGCGGTCGTCGACGGTGTCGCAGAGGGCGCGGGCGCGGTCGCCCCGCCTTCGCCTTTTGGAGGACGTCGCCTGGGCGGACGAGCTCCCCGCGCTGCCTGGTGGGCGGATGGCGGCGGACGCGGCTGACGCGGGCGGGCTGGTGCTCTCGGCGCGGCTGAGGGCAGAATTCGCCGCAGCGCCGGCGGCGCACCACGCGCGCCGCATCACCGCCATCATCAAGGATGCCGCCGGCTCGGCGTGGGGTGGTGGCAGTGGTGGACGATAGGGGCCTGAGCCGTTTTGCGGCTCCTTCTCCTCCTGTTCCTCCTCCTCCTCCTCCTCTTCCTCCTCCTTCTCCTTCACCTCCTCCTCCTCCTCCTCATCCTCCTCCTCCCCCCGTCTTCCTCTTCCTCCTCTTCCTCCTCCTTCTCCTCCTCCTCCTCGTCCTCCTCCTCCTCCTCCTCCTCCTCCCCCTCCTTCTCCTCATCCTCCTTCCCCTCTTCCTCCTCCTCCTCCTCCTCCTCCTCTTCCTCCCCTCCTCCTTCTCCTTCTCCGCCTCTTCCTTCTCCTCCTCCTCCTCCTCCTCCTCCTCGTCCTCCTCCTCCTCATCCTCCTTCACCTCCTCCTCCTCCTCTTTCTCTTCCTCTTCCTCCTTCTCTTCCTCTTCCTCCTCCTCCTCCTCCTCCTCCTCCTCCTCCTCCTCATCTTCCTCCTTCTCCTCCTACTCCTCCTCCTCCCCGTCCTCCTCCTCCTCCTCCTCCTCCTCTTCCTCCTCCTCCTTCTTCTCATCCTCCTCCTCCTCCTCCTCCTCCTCCTTCTCTCTCCCTCTTTTCCCTCCTCCTCCTCCTTCTCCTCTTCTCCTCCTCCTCCTCCCCTGCTTCCTCCTCCTCCTCTTCCCTCCTCCTTCTCCCCCCCGTCCTCCTCCTCCTCCTCCTCCTCCTCCTCCTCCTCCTCATCTTCCTCCTTCTCCTCCCCCTTTTCCTTCTCGCGGAGGGGCGACGTGTGCGGCGGCGTCGTCGACCGCGAGGGGCGGCGAGGGCGGCCGCCGCCCCCCCCCCCCCCCCCCCCCCGCAGGCCTCTTGGGCTGCCGCGGGAGCGCCCGGGTCCACCGGGAGGGCTTCGCCGAGGAGGCGCCCCCGCGGCGAGCCCCACGGGGGCCTGCGCCGCGCGGCCGCGCAGGATCGAGGATCGAGGATCGAGCGTCGAGGAGGATGGAGGATCGAGGGTCCAGAGGGATCGACGATCGAGGGGCGAGGACGATCGAGGATCGAGGAGGAGGAGGGTCGAGGAGGGTCGAGGACCGAGGCGGAGGACCGAGGATAATCGAGGCCCGGGGAGAATAGTCAGGATTATCGAGGATCGAGGATGATCGAGGATGACTGAGGATCCAGGCTCGGGGTTGGGCGATTGAGTTTTCTTGTACATGTGCGCCGACCGAGATTCGGTCGACTTGAGTCAACTTGGAGCTGTCGCGGTCGGCTTTGCGGGGGGGCGAGCCGATGTCGGCCAGACCGGGCGCCCCTGCAGGGGCCTCAGATCCTCGTTTTTTCCTTCCCGTCTTTTCCGAACAGCGCCGGCGCCGAGAATTAAGCTCTGCGCGCACCAGATACAAAAAAGGCTTGCTTCGCTTCGCCTCTATCGGGATTATTTGTCTCTGCGCGATGCTGGGCGTTATCGTCGCACCAGCGAATGGCGTGAGGAGCTGACGAAGTTCCAGCACAAACAATTGCGACGTGCGTCCGTGCGTGAGTTTGCAACATTTGGGACCATGTTGTTTGTGTGTACGTCACCATTTCCGAGGCTCCAGGGGTTTCGTGGGCTTCTTCTGGAGTTCCTCACAAACATATGGAGGCCCCAGGGCCTCCGCCAGAGGGGATCCAGGTCCTCTTCCTCGGCTCTTCGAGACCCTTGATCACTGAATGATGGTCGAGACCTTTCAGGCAGAATTTCCGTTTGGGCGGGTCGGCGTGTCTCTTGACAGAGCCCCATGATCGATGCGATGTAGCAGGCGTCGCAGTAGGCCTCAACGGGAGGGGGGGGGGTACTACACGGTCCGTTCGCGCCCAGATTGTCCGAACCTCTACAGTGGAATATACGTTTTTAGAGGAACCGCCGTGCCTGTTTTCGCAGTCCCATGATGCCGTTCTGTAGCAGGCGTTGCATTCGGGCGCCCCGAGGGGGGACTGGGCCAGTAAACGGGCGCGTTTGCGACCAGCTTTTGGTGGGACCTCTCAGGTAACACTGTGCGTGTGTGTGTGTGTGTGTGTGTGTGTGTGTGTGTGTGTGTGTGCGCGTGTGTGTGTGTGTGTGTGTGTGTGTGTGTGTGTGCGTGTGTGTGTGTGTGCGTGTGTTGCAGGGTAGACGCGTCTGTCTGCACAGCCGCGCGATCGGATCGCCGCGCGTCGCGCCAGGAGGGAGCCACCCAACGGGGGGGGGGGAGGAGGCGAGAGCCTGCTCGCGCCCGGACCTGGTGGGCCCCGTCGAGACGAGCCGCACGTCTTGGGGCGGGGGGGCGGGGGACGTCTCTCCACTCACGGAGCTCCTCCTCCTCCTCCTCCTCCTCCTCCTCCTCCTCCTCCTCCTCCTCCTCTTTCTCCCTCCTCCTCCTCCTCCTCCTCCTCCTCCTCCTCCTCCTCCTCCTCCATTCACGGAGCTCCATGGTCACCGCGATGCCGCGGGCAGGACGATTCGGTTTCCCACGGCCGGGTCGACCAGATCTTTCGCCGGCGTCCAGAGACCCAGGGAGGGAGACGGAGGGGATGGGGAGGGGGGAGGAGGGAGAGGAGGGAGGGGAGGGAGGGGAGGGGAGGGAGGGATGGGGGAGGGAGATCCAGACATCCGACGAGCTGATTCTGTCAGGTCGTGACTCCAGAGGTCCCGTCCCCTTTCCTGGGGCCAGTCCCTCGCCCCGGATCGGTGCGCTGTTGGTGGCCGCCGCGCAGAGGCCGACATCGACAACACGCCCGGATGGAACAAACGTGTTGTCGAAGCTCCGATCTTTCCAATTTCGGGGTCCCCAGAAGTTCCGACCACTTCCCCAAGGCAAGCTGTCCTTGTCAGTGCCCCCCCAGGGCCTGGCGAGTGTCCCCAGCACGATGATCTCCCGTCGCGTCTTTCCATGATCCGAGGGGGTGTGGGAGGTTCTCGGCCTCCCGGGTGGGGTCGGAGTAAGTGGGGTCGGAGAATCGCTTCGCGTCGTCAATGCATCGCCAGTGCGGCTCGATGTGGAGCCCGATTTCCTCCACGACGGCGCCGACGGCGACGATGCATCGCCGATGCATCGCCGACGCACCGCCGATGCATCGGCGATGCTGAGCGATCCTGCGACCCCATCTGTTCCGACCCTATCTGCGGGGACTCTGGAGGTCTGGGTACGAAGGACGCCTCCCTTGGTCGGACGGGGCTAGTACGAGGATAAATCCGTTTCAGAGCGTTCTGGAACGCTCTCCAAGCGTTCCGGAACGCTCTGATAAGGCCGCGGCGCCCGAGACAACCTCCAGAGCCGCCGGATCGCAGAGACTCTCGACTTCTCCTCACCCGATGTTATCCTCGTCCTGGCTTCGTCTTACAATCGGACCGAGGTATAGGGTATAGGATCGAGGTTGTTTGGGGAGGGTGCCCCAGTGTTCTTTGTGTTTGTTGGATGTTCGTGTGCATCCTGGGGAGGGTACCCTTGGATGTTCTGTGTGTTTTGGCCGGCGGAGGTTCTCATGTTCTTGAGGGATGTTCGTCTGGTTGGATGCTCTGTTTGTCTTGGCCGACGGAGGGCCCCATGTTCTCGTGGGATCTTCTCCTGGCCCAGGCCTGACTGTACCTGGGGGGCCCCCGCGCGGCGGAGGCCGGCGGCTTGGCCCACCTGGAGGCGGAGGTGCTGCAGCGCTTCGCCACCTGCATGCCCGACGAGGATGCTTGCCCTGGGCTGGGCATCGCTCGGGCGCATGCATTTTTTCTCGGCGAGTGCCCTCGAGTCAAGCAGTGGCGAACCGTCCTTGCTCCTATTGGTCTACCAAAGAAAGTTCTAAGATTTGTTTGTGGTTTGCACGACGTGTTCTTAGAACATTGCTGGCTGGGACCGTCTTGTTTTAACACATCGGGCATCATGCTCCAAGAACGCTGTCTTCGCTCTGAGAACACTTCTGGCTTCCATGACTACTTCGCGGTAGGCCTACAGGGATGCTGGGACGGCTGGTCCCCCGCTCAGTCGAGGAGCACCCTCAGCCATCGAGCCCCAAGTCGGAGGGCACCAACTATACACCAGCACCGATCCTGGCCCAGGATCACCCTGGGCCCAGGATCGGTGTATATGCCTTCTTGCGCAAGGCAGGAGGGCGTATACACCGATCCTGGGCCCAGGGTGATCCTGGGCCAGGATCGGTGTTGGTGTATAGTTGGTGCCCTCCTACCCAGGGAGCGCGCACGGAGCCGACCAGACTGCACGGGGGATGGGCGTCCGAGCGGTGGCGGGTGGGGTGGCGGCGGCCTCGGCCCCTCGGCCCCTGGCCGATCGACGAGTCGGGCAACTCGAGGGGCGGCGCTCGACTACACGCTCAGTGGGACCGAGGCACGAGATCGAGGTATCGATCTATTCGTCTATAGGTTTTGTCTATACATTACAGATACCAAACAATATATATATATATATATATATATATATATACACATCGTCATATGGTAAGGGCTCCTCCTGTGATCTGCCTGTCCTGGTGTTTTGCTGAAGCGAAACGTGAACGTGCAACATGGCTTCTTGCACAGCACCTTTTGCACAGGCTTAGAAATGGATTCCTATTGCGCGGCCTTCGCATGGAATTCTTTTGTGGGGCATCACATATTGATTCCTAGTGTCTGGGAGACAATTGATAGCAGCTTATTTAGACATGCGCAGTCCTATTGCGTGGCCATCAAATAGAATCCATTTGCGCTTGGCTCGGGGGGAGAGGGGGGCCTGGCCGACGAAAAAGGCAAAACAGACCAAGCATACAAAAAGACAATCTGGAGAACCCAACACGCAGGGCGCTTTGTATTGTATATATTTTTACCGTGTAAATCAAAAAAGCACAAAAACGGCAAGTTGGAATCACCAAAAACCTGTGTTTTCACAATGTTTAGACATTTACACATTGATTTCCATTGTGGGGCCACCAAGCATACTTCCTTAATCGGAATCAATGTGTATATTCCCACAAAGGGATTCTGTTTGATGGCCGTACAGTCGGAATCAATGTGTAAATGCTGTTGTGGGGCTCTACACATTGATTCCGATGAAGGAATTCTGGTTGGTGGCCTCGCGATGGAAATCATTGTGTAAATGCCCAACCACTGAAAATACAGGTTTCCTTTGCTTCCATATTGTTTTTGGTGTGTTTTGGCTTGCGAATAAAAACAAGGTTACGCATAACAAACACAGCGCTATTGGTCCCGCATGTTGTGTTTTTGCCTTTGTTGTAGGTTTTGTCTTGTTCGTCGGCCAGCCCCGCCCCCTCTCCCCCCGAGCCATGCGCAAAGGGATTCCATTTGAAGGCCGCACACTAGGAATCAATTTGTAAGTGCCCAGGCACTTTGAAAACACTGGTTTCCGTTGCTTTCAGTTTATTTTTGAAGAAAGTTTAAAAGCCAATCTCAAATTAGAACCATAACGCTTTATGTCCCCCATGTTGTTTTGTTGTCTTCCCCCCGAGCCAGGCGCAAAGTTATCCCATTTGATGGCCACACACTAGGAATCAATTTGTGAGTCTGTACAGAAGGATTTCGTTTGTTCTCCACACACTGAGAAACATTTCATTTTGTAGTACCCCACAAAAGGGGTTCCATTGGATAGCAGCACCAAACATGTTTAACCAATTCGCAATCATGTGCACCAGAATTGCAAGTGTATCCTGCATTCTAGGAGTCAATTTGAAGGTCTGCACACAGGGATTCCAATTGTGTTCCACGCAATAGCAATCAATTTGCAACACCTCCCCGATGAGATTATGCTTGAAAGCCGCGCAATAGTGATCAATTAGCAAACCCCGCACAACAGGATTTTGCTTGTATGCCGCATAATACTCATCCATTGGCCAATTCCCGTGGAGAATGTCCAAGTGTGGGGCGCGATGGGTTCCTCGGTGACTAACGGTTGTCTGGGCCAGGCAGCATCGCCGCAAGCGCGCGACGGGCAACAATGCTACGCAAGGGATCCCGGGTGCTCTTGAGGGCCCTTCTTAGAAGGGGCCACAGCAATGCCGAAAGCCTAAAGGGTTCAAGCCAGAAGGCGTCTAGACTGATCATGGTGGCTCTCAAGGATGTCTTTGGTTTCCCTTGCGTCCAGGATCTTTCCGGTCAACAAATAAAAAAAACTTTACACATAAAAGCACAGCGTTTTCGGTCTTACCTAGTGTCCTTTTATCTTTATTGTCTTTTTTCTTTTACTTCGGCCAGGCCCCCCCCCTCTCCCCCCGAGCCAGGCGCAAAAGGATTCCATGTGGAGGCCGCACAGTCGAAATCAATGTGTAAATGCCCAGGCGCTGTGAAAACACAGGTTTCCGTTGCTTCCAGTTTGTTTTTTGGCTTGCAGTTAAAAAGCCGATATACCATACAACACAACGTTTTATACCACCCGGCTTTTTTTTAGAAAAAAAGAAAAGGAAAATAAACACAACCCGAGCCGGGCGCAAAGTGATTCCATTGGAAGGCCGCGCAATAGGAATCAACTTGTGAGGCTGTGCAAATGGGTTTCGTTTGTTTCCCACACAACGGGAACCAGTTTTGTAGTACCCCACAAAGGGGTTCCATGGGATAGCCGTACAACAAATTGTAATCAATTCGTAAGTATGCACGCACGAAGTGCAAGTGTATCCTGCATTCTACAAGCCTCGTCAAAAATAAACAGAAACGCAGATGGAAAGCACAGCGATCGATCTTCTCGGGCACTCGCTAGAAATTGCGTTCTTCAATGCTGCGGAGGGGTCGTCGGACTTTCGAAGCCCTTGCGTCCGCGTCAGATATCTAGCGTCAGCATTGGAGTAGCGCTGACCATACAATCACCGAAAACAGAATCCCTCAGTTTATTTTTGACGAGGGTTGTTCGCTTATAGGCTTCTAAGCCGCTTTCTTTCGCTAGTGCGCAGCACGTGTCCGTCCGCTCGGCTGGATAATTAGTTTGCGTTTAGCGACTAGCTTGCCGCCGCCCAGACAGCCGCCCACCCCTTGTCGCGCGGCGCTGATCTGAACAGATTCGGGGGGGCGAGACAGATAAATCATCGGCATCGTCGTCTGCGCCATCGACACCTCAGCCATCGACGCCACAATCACCTGGTGTAAGATAGCGGGTAGACGTTCCAATGGTATGGAAGTTCGTGCGTCTGGGAGCTTTCGCGCGATTCTCGGCGTCCGCTGTAGCGTAACAATTAGCAAATCGCTAGGTCGACAACGCGGAAGACCGCATAGGTCGTTGAATCGGATACGGCACAGCTAGGGAGAAGGAGTTCGTGCAAAATCACGGGTAGACGTTCCAATCTTATGGAAATTCTTGCGTCTGGGAGCTTTCGCACGATTCTCGGCGTCCGTGGCAGCGTAACAGTAGCAAATCGCTAGGTCAACAACACGGAAGACGCGTTTAGGTCGTTGTGTCGGAACCGGCGCAGCTTAGGAGAAGGGGCGGTGCAAAATCACAGGTAGACGTTCCAATGTTATGGAAATTTGCGCGGCTGGGAGCTTTCGCGCCGCCGCCGCCCAAAGGAGGGTTGTTACAAAGGATGATGGCGGGTATTTGTCCAACTACCCCGCCGCCGCCCACTCGGCATGCGCTTTGATTTAGCGCGGCGGACACTGCAGTCACTTCGACGTATTATTTGTACAACAACTACCCACCCTTGCCCACCAGAGTGTATTTTTTGCAAAGGATTATGGCCGGGTAGTTGTTGGTACTAACCAACAACTACCCGACCGCCGCCCACTCGGGTTGTATTTTTATATAGTACGGCGGTCACCGACGTCACTTCGACATATTATTTGTATAACAACTACCCACCCATGTCCACCGGAGTGTATTTTTTGTCACGTATGATTGCCGGGTACTTGGGTAGTTGCAAATTTCCAAAAGAAATGAAAGGGGGGCATCTTATTCTTTTAGAAAAATGCAACTACCCAACTACCCGGCAATAATCAGTAACAAAAAATACACTCTGGTGGACATGGGTGGGTAGTTGTTGCACAAATAGTATGTCGAAGTGACGTCGGTGACCGCCGCGCTATATAAAAATGCAATCCGAGTGGGCGGCGGCCGGGTAGTTGTTGGTTAGTACCAACAACTACCCGGCCATAATCTTTTGCAAAAAATGCATTCTGGTGGGCAAGGGTGGGTAGTTGTTGCGCAAATAATTTGCCGAAGTTACTACGGTGTTCGCCGCGCTGCATCAAAGCGCATGCCGAGTGGGCGGCCCCCAGGTTGCCGCGGGGGGGCCCAGGGGCGGCTGCCAGGTTGCCGCGGGGGGTCCAGAAGTAGATCTCCTTGATAGGACCAAGTAGATGGGTGCCTCCCCCCCGCCGTCGGCCGCGCCGCCGCCGCCGGCCCCGCGCGTCTTCCGCGGCTGCCGCGCTCGAGTTTCTTGGGCGCCGCGCGTGGCAGTTTAGCGCGATGTACATTGCACCGCACATATGGTGCCAAGATAATATGAGAACCTATTGTTTGGGGTGAACGCTGATTTTTACAGCGGCCATTCGCTTATAGGCTTCTAAGCCGCTTTCTTTCGCTAGTGCGCAGCACGTGTCCGTCCGCTCGGCTGGATAATTAGTTTGCGTTTAGCGACTAGCTTGCCGCCGCCCAGACAGCCGCCCACCCCTTGTCGCGCGGCGCTGAACTGAACAGATTCGGGGGGACGAGACAGATAAATCATCGGCATCGTCGTCTGCGCCATCGACACCTCAGCCATCGACGCCACAATCACCTGGTGTAAGATAGCGGGTAGACGTTCCAATGTTATGGAAGTTCGTGCGTCTGGGAGCTTTCGCGCGATTCTCGGCGTCCGCTGTAGCGTAACAATTAGCAAATCGCTAGGTCGACAACGCGGAAGACCGTATAGGTCGTTGAATCGGATACGGCACAGCTAGGGAGAAGGAGTTCGTGCAAAATCACGGGTAGACGTTCCAATCTTATGGAAATTCTTGCGTCTGGGAGCTTTCGCACGATTCTCGGCGTCCGTGGCAGCGTAACAGTAGCAAATCGCTAGGTCAACAACACGGAAGACGCGTTTAGGTCGTTGTGTCGGAACCGGCGCAGCTAGGAGAAGGGGCGGTGCAAAATCACAGGTAGACGTTCCAATGTTATGGAAATTTGCGCGGCTGGGAGCTTTCGCGCCGCCGCCGCCCAAAGGAGGGTTGTTACAAAGGATGATGGCGGGTATTTGTCCAACTGCCCCGCCGCCGCCCACTCGGCGCGCGCTTTGATTTAGCGCGGCGGACACTGCAGTCACTTCGACGTATTATTTGTACAACAACTACCCACCCTTGCCCACCAGAGTGTATTTTTTGCAAAGGATTATGGCCGGGTAGTTGTTGGTACTAACCAACAACTACCCGACCGCCGCCCACTCGGGTTGCATTTTTATATAGTACGGCGGTCACCGACGTCACTTCGACATATTATTTGTACAACAACTACCCACCCATGTCCACCGGAGTGTATTTTTTGTCACGTATGATTGCCGGGTACTTGGGTAGTTGCAAATTTTCAAAAGAAATGAAAGGGGGGCATCTTATTCTTTTAGAAAAATGCAACTACCCAACTACCCGGCAATAATCAGTAACAAAAAATACACTCCGGTGGACATGGGTGGGTAGTTGTTGTACAAATAGTATGTCGAAGTGACGTCGGTGACCGCCGCGCTATATAAAAATGCAATCCGAGTGGGCGGCGGCCGGGTAGTTGTTCTTTAGTACCAACAACTACCCGGCCATAATCTTTTGCAAAAAATGCATTCTGGTGGGCAAGGGTGGGTAGTTGTTGCGCAAATAATTTGCCGAAGTTACTGCGGTGTTCGCCGCGCTGCATCAAAGCGCACGCCGAGTGGGCGGCCCCCAGGTTGCCGCGGGGGGGCCCAGGGGCGGCTGCCAGGTTGCCGCGGGGGGTCCAGAAGTATATCTCCTTGATAGGACCAAGTAGATGGGTGCCTCCCCCCCGCCGTCGGCCGCGCCGCCGCCGCCGGCCCCGCGCGTCTTCCGCGGCTGCCGCGCTCGAGTTTCTTGGGCGCCGCGCGTGGCAGTTTAGCGCGATGTGCATTGCACCGCACATATGGTGCCAAGATAATATAAGAACCTATTGTTTGGGGTGAACACTGATTTTTACAGCGGCCAAGCCTCGTCAAAAATAAACAGAAACGCAGATGGAAAGCACAGCGATCGATCTTCTCGGGCACTCGCTAGAAATTGCGTTCTTCAATGCTGCGGAGGGGTCGTCGGACTTTCGAAGCCCTTGCGTCCGCGTCAGATATCTAGCGTCAGCATTGGAGTAGCGCTGACCATACAATCACCGAAAACAGAATCCCTCAGTTTATTTTTGACGAGGGTTGTAGGAGTCAATTTGAAGGTCTGCACACAGGGATTCCAATTGTGTTCCACGCAATAGCAATCAATTTGCAAAACCTTCCCGATGAGATTATGTTTGAAAGCCGCGCAATAGTGATAAATTAGCAAACCCCGCACAGCAGGATTTTGCTTGTATGCCGCATAATACTCATCCATTGGCCAATTCCCGTGGAGAATGTCCAAGTGTGGGGCGCGATGGGTTCCTCGGTGACTAATTGGCGTCTGGGCAAGGCAGTATCGCCGCAAGCGCGCGACGAGCAACAGTCACTGAGGATGCTACGCAGGGGATCTCGGGTGCTCTTGAGGGTGCTATCGAGAGCCTCCTTTGGCGAGGCTGGCATGACGGCAAGAGCAAGCCAAGTTGAGCCAAGAGGGGCTACTGAAGCGGGAGGGTGGCAGAGGGGGAACACGAAACGACAAATCAAGCCTTTAACCCGGAGACGCCCCCAGAACGCTAAAGCACCAAGAGGCCCCCACGAAGCCCATGAAAGTCCCCCAGGCGGCCCCCAAGAGGCTTCAAAATGCTTCCACGAGGCCCCCAAGAAACCTCCCACGATACCTTAACGATCACCATCATCACCACCATATGCATCACCATCGTCACCATTATAACCATCATCTTCATCGTCATCGTCATCATCATCATCATCATCATCAGCATCATCATCATCATCGCCATCGTCATCATCATCGTCATCGTCACCGTCGTCATCATCACCATCATTTTTATCATGTTGTTCATCTTTCGTGGGTGCCGTCTCCAGTGTCCCCTCGAACGAGAGCCGCCGAGCATGCTAGAATAGCACCGTAGCAGGACTTGCCGCAGGCAGCTAAATAATAAACAGGCAGCCCGAAAGCGAAGTAGCATAGCTGAAGTGAGAAAGGCAAGCATATGGAACAACAACCCTGGGGAAGGTCGATCACAGGAGGAGCTCTTAGCATTCATATGTATTTATGTACGTATGTATGTATGCATGTATATATATGTATGTATGTGTGTGTACGTATGTATGTATGTATGTATGTACGTATGTTTGTTTGTTTGTATGTATGTATGTATGTATGCATGTATTTATGTATGTATGTAAGTAAGTATGTATGTATGTATGTATGTATGTATGTATGTATGTGTATATCCGTAAGGGCTTCGCCCCCTGCCGCCGGCCCCCTCTCTCGGAGAATGGGCCATGGAAGAGCTAAGTCATGAGGCCTTGGCGCTGTCGTGAAGCAGTATCGAAACTTCATGCGAAGCCGAGTCGCAATCAGCAAAACCAACTGATCACAAGAGGGGTTACCACACCTGGCGATTGGTAAGACGTGTATGGTTTAAGGGCTTGGTTACCACACCTTGCGATGAAAGGGCCGAGGGAGTTCTCGCAGTTTGGGTTACCACGCCTTGCGATGGATGTGCGTGATGGGTTCGAATTTCAGAAATGTGGCAAATCCCATGTGTTTTTGGACCCTGACCCCGCGGATCTGCGTGAGGGGTGGCACCGAATTTCAGAAATGTGGCAAATCCCCTGTGTTTTTGGACCCTGACCCCGCGGATCTGCGTGAGGGGTGGCACCGAATTTCAGAAATGTGGCAAATCCCTGTGTTTTTGGACCCTGACCCCGCGGATCTGCGTGAGGGGTGGCACCGAATTTCAGAAATGTGGCAAATCCCTTGTGTTTTTGGACCCTGACCCCGCGGATCTGCGTGAGGGGTGGCACCGAATTTCAGAAATGTGGCAAATCCCTTGTGTTTTTGGACCCTGACCCCGCGGATCTGCGTGAGGGGTGGCACCGAATTTCAGAAATGTGGCAAATCCCTGTGTTTTTGGACCCTGACCCCGCGGATCTGCGTGAGGGGTGGCACCGAATTTCAGAAATGTGGCAAATCCCTTGTGTTTTTGGACCCTGACCCCGCGGATCTGCGTGAGGGGTGGCACCGAATTTCAGAAATGTGGCAAATCCCTTGTGTTTTTGGACCCTGACCCCGCGGATCTGCGTGAGGGGTGGCACCGAATTTCAGAAATGTGGCAAATCCCTTGTGTTTTTGGACCCTGACCCCGCGGATCTGCGTGAGGGGTGTCGATTTCGAGCCCCCCCAGTAATTCAGACAACGCGCCCAGGGGACGCTGGAAAATCCTGTTTGGGCCTCCCCCCCACTCGCGCGGTCACTCAACTAGTTACAGTAACCAGTAAGAAGTCAACTAGTTACAGTAACCAGCAAGAAGCAGAACTGTAACACTGGAAACTAGAAACTACAACTGGTACAGGAAACTGCGAATCACGCGCCTCGCAGCCTGGTGGCCCCACAAGGGGGCCGGCGGATATACATATAGAAATCTATGTCCACCGCCCGCTGGGGCGCCAGGACGTCGGCTCCTAGGCGGTGGAGTGGATGTATGGACAAATCCCCGCCTCGTAGCCGAACGCGTGGCGACATCCGAACCCTACGGCCGGACCAAGGAATACGGTCGGACCGAGGTGTAAGATCGATGTTTTTCGTGTTTGTTGGGTGTTCTTGTGCATTCTTGGGAGGGCACCCTTGGATGTTCTGCTAGGGTTTCATGTTCTTGAAGGGTGTTCTCCTGGCCCAGGTCCGACTGTAAGAGTGACCTTTCGCCAGGGTGACCCTTGGTGCGGGCCCGATAGGGTACCCCTATCGCTGAACGCGAAGCGGTAGTAGCGGCTTGCGCGCACGGGTTTGGAGACCCCGCGTCTCCCGCAAAGACGCGCACCGAAGTTCAGTCACTCTTGCCAGGGGTCACTCGTACGTGTAGCCGAGGCGGGGATGGGGTTCGGAGTTCGTCGAACACGTGGGGCCTTCCAGAAGCGGCCTCGCCTTCGAGGGTCAGAGGAGTTGGGATCTCTTCCTCGGCGGAGGGGGGCGAAAGGTCGGTGGGAGGCGGCGGAAGTAAAACTGGGGCGGCTCCGCTGGCGGAAGGCGGCGGAAGGCAGGCGAAAGTCGGAAGTCAAACGTAGCCCCCCAAGAGATGAGGCTGGGGTTCGGAGCTCGTCGGGGATGTATCCACAACTACTCGCGGACCTCCACAGGCGGTGGACATGTGTCTATATATGTTTATGAATATACACATGCACATGTCCGGCTCTCCCGGGGTTTACATATATACATATATCTATATACATATCTATATTTACATATGATTATGAATATGCTTATGCTTATGCATATGTATATGATTATGTATGTGTAGGTGTATATGTATATGTGCACGTTTGTGCAAATTCATATGTATATGTTTATGTCTACATCTAGAAATACTTATATGTGTGTGTAGATGATTGTGTAAATGGCTTTGTATACGTATATGTGTTTTCATATGCTTTATACATATATGTATGTGTACGTGTGTACGTTTATGTATACTTGTATGTGTATGTGTATGGATTTGAATACGTATGCATATGCGCAGACGTACATTTATATGTATGTGTATATGTATAGGTCTATGTATATGCAGATGTATATGTATAGGTGTATGTCTGTATCCATGTCTATCGCCCGCTGGGGCACCAGGGCATCGTATCCCAGACGTTGGATCATGTCCTGCTTCGCGAGGCCCTTGGCCGTGGGCCACGTCCTGCTTCGTGAGGCCCCTGCCCTGGGGCCCTCCGCTTTTGGTGACAGACCCTCTCGATGGGCCCTCGTCCTTGGGCCCTGGCCCCCCAGGGCCTCGGGCTGCCTGCCGAAGGCCTTTGGCCAGGTTGCAGCTGCTCTGAGGCTCGCCATTTCATGCGCGGCTCGCCATTTCATGCGCGGGCCTGGGGCCCAGCGCGCGGGGCTGAGGTCCTGGCGTTTGAAGCTTTGCGGCCACAAGGCGAGGCCGAGGGCTTTGGGTTTGGGGCTTCAAGCTCGGCGTCTACGCCGCAGGGCTTAAGGCGCAGGGCCAGGGGTCTGAAGCCGCGGGGCCAGGCCCAATAGCTGAGGTTTTCCGGGACTGAGGGCCCAAGGCTGAGGGCTGAGGGCCAGGGGCTTCGGCCCTCAGCCCCTGCGCTTTCGTTTTTCCCTCATATTCAAAGGATGGGGTGCTTGCAATTACAGACCGCGCAGAGAACTCACCTCCACCTCCCTCCTCCTCATGTTGATTCATGTGATGCCATGGCATGCTATGCTATGCTATGGTCTATGCCATGTTCTGTTATGGTATGGCATGTTATCGTATGATATGGTATATGATGCTACGAATTGATGTGGCCTGATATGGTATGGCATGCTATGCTATGATCTGCTATGTTATGTTATGCAGTGTTGTGTTATGCTGTCTTACGTTATGCTATGTCATGTTATGGTATGCTGATGGTGGTGATGATGCTACGGATGCAGATGATGCGGATGATTATGCTGCTGGTGATGATGATGCTGATGATGCTGCTGATAATGATGGTGATGATGATGCTGATGATTAGTATACGAATGATGATGGTTTTGATGATCCTGATGCTGATGCTGATGATGCTGCTGACGATGATGATCCTGATTATGATGATGCTGTTGATGTTGATGAGGATGATGATGATGATGATGATTATTGTGATGATGGTGATGATGATGGTGATGGTGATGGTGATGGTGATGATGATGATGATGATGATGATGATGATGATGATGATGATGATGATGATGATGATGATGCTGATGCTGATGCTGATGGTGATGGTGATGGTGATGGTGATGGTGATGGTGATGGTGATGGCGGAGGAAATTCAGAGGATGTCTCGAGCGAGGCGCGGGTTTCAGCACCTCCAAGGGGGAGTCGCCAGGGGGTATATCACTCCTCCGTTGGCGCCAAAATGGCGGGGCTGTCTCGAGCGGCTTGCCTGTTTGCTGACCCATCATCCTCTGCTGTCGGAGCAAATTTGGAGAATGTCTCGAGCGAGGCGCTCATTTTCGCCCCCAAGTGGGGCCAGACTTTGAGGATGTCTCTCTTGATCGGTTTGCCTGTTTTGGTGGCCAGACTCGTGGGCACAGATCCCCCCTCAGGATGCCACCGGAGGCTCCAGCAGGCTCCAGAAGGCTCCAGGAGGCAACAGGAGGTCACAGGAGGCATCAGGAGGCCGCAGGAAGACTCAAGAGGCCACAAGATGCCTCAAGAGGCTTCAGGAGGCCCAAGGATGCTCCAGAAGGCCCCAGGGTGCTCCAGGAGGCCACAGGAAGCCACGGGAAGCACCAGGAGGCACCCGGAGGCCCTGGAAGGCACGAAGGGGCCCCAAGAGGCCCCGAGAGGCCCCAGGAGCAGGAGGCCTCAGAAGGCCGCAGGAGTGGCTCCAATCCCATGTGTTATACATATGCTCATATAGATTGTGCTTTCCCTGGAGCACAAATCCGTAGTGTTTTACATATGTTTCTATAAGTTGTCCTTTTCCTGTGTATCCAATCCTTACGTGTTTCACGTATGTTGCTATGGGTTGGGCCTCCCCTGGGCACGATTCCTCGGTGTTTTACGTGTGTTCCTCTTGATTGCCTTTCTCCTGCGGCTCCAATCCGCAGTGCTTGATCTACGTCTGTTCCTATAGAATGGGCTTCTCCTGGGGCACGAATCCTCCCCAGGATGCCCCAGGAGGCTCCAGGAAGCCCCAAGAGGCCCCAGGAGACTACAAGAGGCCCCACATGTCCTCATTCAGGAACCAACATGAACATCCAGGACCCTTGTTGGGCTGACAGGAGTCCACACGAATTTTGAGAAATCTCCATATCCAACCGAATCCTTCGGGGTCTTCAGGAATCGTGTAGGGCTCCAGTGGAATCCTCCAGGGATTCTTGGGAATCCGTAGGGATCCGTAGGAATCCTCCAGGGTTCCTCGGGGTCGTTGCCGAATCAGCAGGAATCTGTAGAGGTCCGCAAGGATCCCCTGTGAGAAACATAAGAAATCCAAAGGATCCCCAGGATTCCTCCCGAATCTCAGGAAATCGCAGGAATTCCTCATTCATCTTGTTGGGGCCCAGTGGAGTCTTCAGGATCATTGAGACACCCGCAGGGAACTTTGCGAATCCGCAGGAAACGCATAGGGGTTCTCACCATATCGGCAGGAATTCGAAAGAATCCAGAGGGATCGCTCCCGTGGAATTCCTGGGGGGTTCAAATAAGTATCAGGAACAAGCAGGATCCCGAAGACTTTTTTAGGAATTCGTCCGGATTCCGCTGAATATCCTTCGTGAAACCGTGGGGGGTTGTTCAGGTATCCGCACGCCTCCTCAGGTGCCTTTCAGCAATCCTCAGGGGTCCTCAGGAACCCGCGTTTCGGAAATCTTCCGGAGCCCGCGGGCTCTTCAGGAGTTCCCCCTGCAGGAAGCTCCAGGATCAGGAATTCCGAGGAATCCATAGGAACCCTTCGGAAACCGACTCGCGGGTGCCTGGGAATCTTTCCGGAATCCTCCAGGGATCCATGTGGGGAGTCCTGAGGAAATGTCCAGAACCGTCCCGGATCTTTAAGAATCTCAAGGAACGATCAGGGGACCGTGGGAATATTCCAATAATCGGTCAGAAGCCATCAGGAACCATCAGGGGACTTCAGGAATCCATGGGGAATATTCAAACAATTTGTCAGACATCTTCAGGGCCCTCAGGAAACCTCAGGATTCCATTTGGAATCTTCAGGACTCCATCAGGAATCTGGTAGGAATCCTGTTGATATTCTTTCAGGAAGCTTCCCAGGTCCATCAGGAAACCAGAGAAACCCTCGCAGAACCCGCAGGAGTCCCGAAGAGTCTGGAGGACCTTCCAGGAATCCGAAGGAACTAGTCAGGAATCAGCAGGAATTCCGAAAGGTATTGAAGGATATTCAGGAATCCTTGCCGGATCTTTTGGAATCTTCAGACAGTTTTGGGAACTTCAGGAATGATCCAGAATTCTTGTGAATAGTCATGAATTTGCAGGAACCCGTAGGAATCCTCCAGGGATCCGTCAGGAATCCTGCAAGATCCTTCAGGAATATCCTTAGGAAGGGGCAGGACCCCCGAAGAGTTTCCATGATGTGGGGATCCTGATCTTCAGGAAACATGAATCTCCAGAAGGTTATTGCAGGAATGCTTCGGGAACGCTTGTGGCTGCCCCGGAAAAAAACCAAAGGATCTTTCTGGAATTCGCAGGTGGCTCTGTCGGAGCCCGTCGGAATCTTCAGGGAGCCCAACGAAACCTGCAGGGCACCTGAGGTATCTGGTAAGAAAGCGGAGGAATCCTCCATGAAACCTCTGGAATCCAGAGGAACCTTCAGGAATCTCCAGGAACCTTCTAAGGATCTACAACACATCAATGGTTTTCTCTTTGGAATCTGTCAGGGATCCTTCAGTGATCCATCAGAAGTCGTCAAGAATTATTCAGTAATCTTCCGGATTCTTTTGGGATCCGTCAGGAATCCCCCGGAATTCGTGCGAGTCCTTGGGGACATTCGGGAATCCTCAGGGATGTTCGACAATTCCTGGGAGTTTTATATGAACCTTTCCTAGGAATCCCCAGTAATCCTTTCTGGGATTTTCACGCACGAATCCTAGGGACTCCCCCTGCAGGAACTCTTGCGGAATCCCTGAGGAAGCTTGGGCGGCGCTCAGTCTGCGCCATGTTGCGTGGGAAGTAGGCCAACACGACAAGGAAAACAACGGATGCGATAGATGCGAGGTGGAGAAAAGGCCAGGCCGTAAGTTGGTTTTGAGCAAGGCCCGGGGCGGGGTGGAGGGGGGCGAGGACGAGGCGGGGGTGGGCGTTGATTCGGCAATCTAAGAAAATTGATTTGGGTCCAAGATTCACGAAAACGTGGTTCAAAAGTAGCCAGGGGTGCTCAGATTACCCTTGGGAGAGGTAGAAAACAACGGCGCCGATTCTGCCACCTCTGCTGCCTCGCCCTGGTGATGCCCGTTCCTGCGGGCCCCCCGACGCCGATTTGGCGAACGCCTCGCGTCCGTTGTGGCTGCCGGCAGAAGAGGGCAGCGACGCCGAACGCGAGTTCGTCGCCAAGTCGGCAAGCTTTTCCAATGTGCAAGCGTGGGCCCTTCTGGAGCGCGTCGGGGGCCCCAGGGATAGGGCGCCGCGATGGCGAGGCCGCGTGGGGGTCAGAACTGGCGCTCTCGAGTTGTTTCCGAATTTCTCTGGCGAACCTTATGCGAACTTATTTGTTTTTGGATAAAACAGTCAGTTTCAACTCTCTGCCACAACATCCACGTTACAACTGTAGCTGTTCGTAGGCCAAAGTACAGAAGCACCCGAACAACAAAGCTGAAGGTGTGGTCTGGAGTTTTTCCCCTCCACCTCCCCATGCGGCTGCTCGTCCGTGACAGCCGCCACTGTGGTGGAATAGCCTGGGCGCTCTGAGTGGCCAGCGCACCTGCTCGGGGGGGCCTCTTTCCCTGGCCATGGGCGGGCGGACGGTGCGGCGACCTGGAGCGGCGGGCCGGGGCGGCGACCCGGAGGGCGTTTTAGAGGACCTCCACAAGGCCACAGCCACTGATCCCCCGTTGGCTTCTCAGTGCTCCGAAGCGTCCTCGCCTCCTCGGGCTTCCGGCGCTCCGAGGTGGCCGCATTGCGCGCCCGGGGTCGCCCTGCAGGACGGCCCAGGAGGCCGCCCCGGGGGGCCGACGATGGAGGCCCCGCGGCCGAGAGGGGAGGAGATGAGCCAGCGAGTGGGCGGTGGGCGACCAGGCGAGGGGCTCAGGTATTCAGACGGCTCCGCCCGCTCCTCTCTCCTTGTCCGGTCCGCCATGGTGCAGAGGCGAGGCCAGAGTCGTCAGAGCTGCCGTCGTCGGCTCCGGCAACAATTTCCTGAGCCTCGTGGTTCGTTCCCCCTCCGCTCGCGTCGTGTCCGCCCGGGGCCGAGGAGATCGTGAAGCTGGCGGAGAGCGAGTTCGGCGCGAAGCGCAGGACCTCTTTCTTCCAGGGGGCCCCATCTGGCCCTCGCCTGGCGCAGTGGAGAAAGTGAGGGCCACATTTTGGTGTAAGACGGCGTGCTCGAGGAAGCGATGGTGAAGGGCAGAAGGGCGAGGAAGAGGCTCGCCGTCAGGATGATGGTCGTCTTCAGGCAAGAATAGACGGACGGATTGAAGGATGGCAACGGCGCTACGCACTTGGGCATTCTGTCGGGCGTGGTGTGAATGGTGTGGCGTGTTGCGCATCGCAGGGAGGCTATATCATGTCGTGTCAAGTGTAGCACCCATGCGTACGACGAGCGCCGTAGGCAACCTGCACTAGTTTTCGTGCCATTGCACTCCTCATAGGGACGCAGGTGTTTGCGGGCTTCAATGTCATGAGGTGACGCGAGGGGTTGCAGTGCGCGGTGTGCACCCCGTGCCGGCCGTAGCCATCAGCCAGTGGCACGCGTCATACACCAAGTAGTAAGTGGCAGCGCAGTCGGGAACAACTACGTGCATGTTTGTGCATGCTGCGTTCTGTTCATCAACCAGCACGCGGGGTTTGCGATCCGCACCCAGCAGATGGGTCGTACTCGTCAGTGGGTATCGAGAGACAGGCTTCGGCTACGAACAGTAGGCATGGACTTGCGAGTGTGATCTCGTGGTGCGTCTGGTTGGGCAAGCTGCGGCGTCACACACTAAATAACATCATTCTGCGACAAGTGCAGCGTGTAATCAGCATCAATCGGTTGCCAGTGCGTAACAGGGGGTGGCCAGTGTGTAGCGGCTCGGCGACCAAGCAGAGGTTCTACTCTGGCAGGCCATCCGCTTTTTCTGGGCAGGGATCGAGTCTTGCAGTCATCACGAAGCGAACATGAGCACTGAGCGTAAGGCAACCCCATGACACGTCGTAGTTTTTGCTTCTGGACGTGAGGTAAGAATCGTACAATGAACGTAGCGCGGCCGATCAATCAACCGCACATCAAGCAAGACAGCAAGATAGAAGAGTCGTGCACGTACCGCAAGTCGGGTTATGTGCTCCGCCCCAGCCTGGCGATGTACCGAGACCGGGCCACCATCAAGATGATCAGCGGAGGTTTGCTCGCCTATTTCTATTTGGGTTTGGGGTATGGCGCAGAGGAGAGGATGGTCGGACGATGGGTTATCACAAATGCCAGGAGCACTGTGGTCGAGGGAGGAGGGCCTGCCCGGTTCTGACACTCATCGCTTGCCGTCCCCGCTCGTGTGCGCAGGCGGTCCCGTAACCTTGGCTCAGCGTGTCGCGCTGCTGGTTCTGGCCCACCACGCCTTGGATCGACACGCTATCCATCACCACCCACCAAACCACCCCAACCCAACCCGAAGGCTCAGATTTACCCTCGATTTCTGGTGGGAGGGGGTCGGGAAACATCGAAAAAACACGCGTGGACCCCTTACCCCCCCCCAACCCGAAATTCGGGTCTTCGGGTTGGGTTGGGGTGGTCTGGTAGGTAGTCAATCCACATCTCAGTTCCCGTGCGTCAGTGTCCCTAGCCTTTCCCAGCCTCCCGCCCCGCGGAGCGGAGCGACACGCTGTCCGCACGCAGGGCGTAGTGCGTCGCCAGGGCCGCCGCCGCGATACGCCAGGAACAAGCTCCCGACCATGTACGGTTGCATGCGCAACGTGTAGACAGCATGTGCGAACACGTGCCTCCTCCCCCAGCTTCCACCTCCCTCCTGCTCCCTCCCTCGGTCTCTGAGCGGGCCGATGGGGAAGACGAGACATGGGGAGTGTTGGATACTGAGGGAGCATGAGAGAGAGGAAGAGAGAGAGAGAGAGAGAGAGATAGACACAAACATGAGAAGAGCGAGGAGGAGGAGGAGGAGGAGGAGGAGGAGGAGGAGGAGGAGGAGGAGGAGGGGGAGGAGAGGGATCTGGGAGGACAAGGGGGACGACGAGAAAGAAGTGGCGAACGACCAAGGGGACCAGGGGGACGACGACGACGACGACGACGACGACGACGACGACGACGACGACGACGACGACGACGACGACGACGACCGACTACGGAGGCGGCGACTGCACCGACGACGACAGCGACGACGATCGCGACTGCATCGAGGGCGCCGTGGCGGAGGACCGCGCTCACGACGGCGACGCCGGCAGCGACGAGGACGACGAGGACGACGAGGCCAACGAAAACGACGACGATGCCGACGACGAGGACGGCGGCGACGACGACGGCGGCGGCAGCGAGGACGGCGAGGGCGAGGACAGCGACCACGCCGACGAAAACGACGGCGAGGACGAGGACGAGGGCGGTTTCGACGACGAGGGCGACGGCGACGGCAAGGACCGCGGCGGCGGCGGCGTCGCTGACGACCGCGGCGGCGGCGAGCAGGACGGCGGCGGCGCCGAGAGCCCACAGGCCTGAGCGCCCTCGAGCCGGGCGGGCGTGCGGGCAGCAAGGAGAGCAGGCTTAGGCACGCCGCGCAGGCCGGCTCGCCACCGCTGCCGCCGCTGCAAGCCGCCGCCACTGGGGCCGCCGCTCCCGCCGCCGTCGCCCTTCGTGCCGCCTCCGCCGCCGCGGCTGCCGCCGCCGCCGCGGTCGCCGCCGCGGTCGCTGCCGTCGTGCGGCGTCGTGGCCGTCGTCGCCGCTTGCCGCCGCTGCCGCCGCCGCCGCCGTCAAGCGGCGTCGTGGCCGTAGTCGCCGCTTTCCGCCGCTGCCGCCGCTGCCGCGGTCGCTGCTGTCGTGCGGCGTCGTGGCCGTCGTCGCCGCCGTCCGTCGCTGCTGCCGCTGGCGCCGCCGTCACAGCGGCGATCGTCAACCGTTTTGGGCGTCGTGCCCATCTTGCCGAGGCCTCTTGGCCGCCCCCTGGGGTCTTCCAGGAGGGGGAGAATGAAGAGGCGAAGGATCGCGCAGCGCTCACCGAGGAAACGTAGGCATGCAGTGAGGCGCGTGTATTAGCGACGGGTCCCGTTTCCATATTACGTCGACGCGCTCTGCCGCCAGCGCAGGCTGCACTGGCGCTATGTTTTTGGGGCACTTTCCCCGAGCCATGTAAGCGTGTGCCTGGGGGTCGCCACTGGGGGGGTCGCCGGCTCCGTCTGGACTTCCCGGGTTGAGGAGGAGGGCGGATCGATGTTCGAAAAGGTTCTGGGCGTCTTGGGGCCTTTTGGGGGGCGTCCTGGGGCTTCTTGGAGGTAGCAGGAGGCTCCCTTTCCCGGAGTTCTTGGCGACTCCCTCAGTGGTGACCCCTTTTGGCGCTACCTGTGAGGAGGGGGGCCAGAGAGAGGATCAGGAAAGTCGAGGGGGATCTCGGGAAGAGCTGGTCCGATGGTCGACACGCCTAGACGCGGGTGGTGTAGATCAATCCTGTCCTAGAGTACCTCCGCGGGGAAGTGCCCTCAGGTCCTCAGAGGCTTCTGGAGGCCTCTCGAGGCATCTGCTGGCCCGAAACGGGTCAGAGACGTACGGCAGGTTCGCATCGTGTCGACGCTCCGTCGACACTGCCGCCGGCGTGAAACTGCCCAGCAACGGGCAATACGGAACGATTTGGCGATCGGAAAGTCGCTCGTTCAAGGTTGACCGGTCCACGCGGTGACAGGAACCAACGCCGGAGTCGCCACGACACGAATGTGCCGTTACATCAACTACAAGCAAACACATACATCGATCCCTGGCTTTGACAGCCTTTCTTGGCGAAGAAGGTCTTGGCCCCCACCCCCTCCTCGAGGGTCCCCCCCTCAGCCTAGTTAAGGGGCACGCCCCTGCCAGGATTTCGGGGCGGATCCAGCCGTGACGACGATGGGATTCCTTGAGGCCCAGATTCGGGGAAACGTAGGACTCGAGTACGCCGGAACTCGGATTCGCCTACGCTTTTTGAGGAGCGCGTCCTGGATTTTGACTGTCCAGTCTTCGTGGGATGTCTGCAAGCGGGAGCTCGCGTCAAATCTCAGAGCGGGCCTCGTCGTCTTCACGATGGCCCCGTCAGGCCACCCGGAGTCCCCCGAATCCGAGTCTCTCGTCTCCCCGACAAGTGAGGCGAGCCGCGTTCAGTCGGGGGCCCCCACGCGGTGCGGTGACCACACCGCGTGGTGAGCCGGTGGGGATGTGGGGTGACCGCACTTTTTTTTGTGGGCCCGAGTCCTTCTCCGAGGTTGTCTCGAGCGGCCAGGGCCTCCAAGGTCCCCAAACCCTGCGGTGATCATGTTGCATCTTCGGGGGCCCTCGCCTGTCCCCCCAAATTGGTGTCTGTCCTTGCGCCCGACGCTGGCTCGATGCGGACTCGACGCGGATTTGGCGTGGATTCGACGCGGATGCGACACGGATCCGACGAGTCCGACATGGATTCGACACGGATTCGACGCGGATGGGCCCATACGGGACAGACAAGGTCCGTGGAGGATGCAACATAATGTGCGGTGAGGTCCTCTGGGATTTCGGAGTCACCGCGCGGGCCTTTCACCGCACGGTTTCGAGACCTTCATGTCCAAACGCCTCGATCCTGCTGAACCCTCTTCGTCGCGAAGGAGCTCCAGGCATCCATCGGACGGGGCTAGGACGAGGATTGATCCGTTCCAGAACGTTCCAGAACGCTGTCAGAGCGTTCGGGAACGCTTTGAGAAGGCCGCGGCGCTCGAGACATCCTCCAGGGCCGCCGGATCTCAGAACTCCTCGAATCTGCTCCACCTCATCTTGTCATCGTCATGGCTGCGCCTTCAAGAGCCTCGATCCCGCTCGAGCCTCTTCGTCGCGCAAGAGCCCTGGGCGCGCGGCCTGCCGGAAGAGGTCGCACGTCAGGCCGGCGAGCTCCGCGGGGGCGGCGGCAGGCGGCGCCCACATGGAGGGCTCCCGCCCGCCGGGGGCCTGCCGCGCGGGCGCCGCGGGCGGCGCGCGAGGCAGCTCTCGCGGGCGCGCTCCTCTGGGCAGGCCGCGCGCCGCCGCGCTGCCCCGGCCTCGGCCTCCCACTGCAAGGGCGCAAGGGCCGCCGAGGGCCTGAGCTGGCTGCGGGCGCAGGAGGCGTTGCGAGGGCGGCCGCCCGGCAGGGCTGCCGCGCCCCTAGGCGCGCGACCGTGCGCGCGGGGCCGGCGCATGCCCGGCCAGCCCGCAGGTGCCATCGCGGCTCGGGGCAGCTGCGGCTCTGGGCGGAGTGGTCGGCGCCGTGCCGGGGCCGCCCTGCCGCGCGTGGGGCGTCGCGGCAGGCCGGAGCGCCCATGGTTCCATGCGCTCTGTCCGGGAACCGTGGGGCTCGGCGTTCTGAGACCCCGCAGCCCGTCAGCAAGGAGGGCTTCGGCGTGGCAACCTCGTTGTCTGCTCCGCTCTGACCTTGCTTCGCCTCCTGTGCATGCGCGGTATACGGGTGATCCTCGAAACTCCGATTAGTTCGAGAATCTGGCACACTCCCGGGCTGTTGCATGTCTTTCGCCGCTGTCGTGGCCACGCACGTGGTTTTGACCAGCGTCGTTCGGCATGTGTGCGATGCAGAACAAACAGGGCGGTCTTCACCGACATTGGCGCATAAGCGTCCCGCGCAAGGTCGCGTGGAAACGCCCTCGTTCCCGATGGGGCGTGCCGCGCTGGCAGCCCGCGTAAGCCACCGCGCAAGGTCGCTATGTCAACGTGCGTAAGACTCGTCCCTTTTCGTCGCTCGGGCGCTTGGGGAAGCGCGCGTAGGAATCATTCATGCATGCGACTCTTCGCACTGACTGGGTCGTGCGAGTTTCGGGCCTCTTTCTCTCCCCTTCCTCCTCCTCCTCTTCTCCTCCGCCTTTTCCTCCTCCTCCTCCTCCTCTTCTCCTCCCCTCGCCCCTCCCCTCTCCTCGCTCCCGGCGCGGCGCTGATACGTTTTGTGAGCCCATTCGTCCCGCCATCTCCGCCCGCAGTTCCGCCCCGTCGCCTTTCTATGTGCTTGTCCAGGGCCGGGGGCCATTCCCAATTTCAGGGGCCTTGGACGGCGTAGTTCCCCGACTCGTGGGGCAGCTTCCTCCTCCTCCTCCTCCTCCTCCTCCTCCTCCTCCTCCTCCTCCTCATCATCATCATCATCATCATCATCATCATCATCATCATCATCATCATCATCATCATCATCATCATCATCTCCCTTCTCCCTTCTCCCTTCTCCCTTCTCCTCTCTCTCCTCTTCCTGTCGCTACTGCGTTGCACACTGGTTGTCCAGGCCATGGTTCATACCATGAGTTTGTTTATTGCAGGTCGGCTTGTGCGGTGCTCCCGCTTTGCACCCGTGGGTCTTGTACGAGCAGAGAGAGGTGCCATTCACCCGTGTCGTTCACTTGTGTCTGGAGATATGGCAACACGTGCAAAGGATCTGGCGGCCTCCGTAGCAGAACGGGCCGCCCCCGCTCCGTTCTGGGGAGGGGTCGCCTCTTGCCCTCCCGTGCTGTGTAAGGCCATGGTCCAGACCCTGCTGCCCCACGCTCGTGTTAAGTCGGGCACGTCCCTCTACAGGAGGAGTACTCGAAAGGAGTCAACAAACTAATCAGGGGGCGATTCTGATGTTGAGTGACAATGTTTTTCATCTTTCTTCCAAAAGCCGCCTGTAGGGGGACGTGCCCGATGTAATTCTCGCAGTAACACTGCCACAGTAGCGCCTGGCTGGCGCTGGCCGTCCGCTTCGCCCGTTCCTCTCCCGTGCGCCCTGCCCTGCCCTGCCCCGGGGACCGCCGGTCCCGAGCTCTCCCCCCGTCGGGTCCGGGGTGGTGGCCCGGAGCCTGGATTCCAGTGGAGGCTCGCGCCGGACGAAAGGGGAATGTTGCTCGCATGCCCCGACCAGGGGCCGACCAAGAGGAGCGGGCCAGGCCAGGGGCAGAGACAGGAAGGCGAGGAGCCAAGAAGCGAGAGAGGGAGGGGAAGAGGGAAAGAGGACGACGGGAAAGGGACAGACCAGGCCGACGGACGGAGAGGGACAGCGGGGGGGGGACGGAGAGGGGGGCAACCGAGCAAAGGGGGGGGGGGAGAGGGAGGGAGAGCGCGCCACGACCAGGGGCGGGGAAGCAGATCATGTTCAGGGGGAAAGGGGGGGTTACGGAATTTGCTGCATGTGGCCGGTTTCGGCCCCACCGAGGGGCCCATTCCTCGATGCGTGGCCGCCTCCGGCGCTGGGAGGCGCCGGGAACATCAGCTACGTGAGCTGATTCTCAACCTCCCCCTTTGCTATCCCCCCCTTTCGCCCAGCCCGAGAGGCCCATGCCAAGAATCACTTTGCTTGCCTCCAGGGTGCCCTGGGGTTCTTGGGCCTCGATGGTCTTGCGGTGGAAAGCGTGACGCTCATGCACCAGCAATCGATGGACGCCGTGGGGTCTCAGGGTCGGGCCTCTTGTGGCAGGTCTCTTGTGGTCGGGCCCCTGCTGTAACGAAGCTCCAGCCAGTGTGGCTACATATTGGTGGGTGATGCGCTCGCTGTGGCGCGTGGCACCTCTCTGTCAGAGCTCGGCGCCCCCCACGGATAAATCCACGTCGTCGCCCGTGTGCGCTTGCGCATCGGCGCGGCCCGCTGGCTCTGCAGTCGCCCTCGCGCCCGCCAGCGCTGCCATCACAGAGCGCGTGCTTGCGCGGGGAGGCGAGGGGGCAGTGTGCGGGTGATGTCTCGTGTTGCTCCAGATCTTCCTGTGCTCGAACCTTCTTCGCGTTCCATCCCTCCCTGGCGGGTGCTGCGTTCTCTGTGACGCGTGGCACCTCTGTGTCAGAGTTCGTTCCCCACGAGCAGTCTAGTTTGTCACCTTTACCTGCTCTTCCAGTCTCCGCTATGGCCCCTTCTGTGCAGTCGAAGGCTGTTGAAACAATTCCTTCTCCTCCTCCGCCTCCTCCTGTGTGTTCATGCCATGGTATCTGGTTGCTGAAACTACGGCATCGCATGCCTTCAGGTTATTCGAAGTGGGGGCCCTGTCTATTCCGGTGGCCGCTTTCTTCCTGCTCACGGTGCGTGGGATCGTTTTCTTCGGTCTCCTCACTGACTTGGGGTCTTTCTCTGTTGAGGCCAAACAGGTCGTGAGCGTTTTTTTCCTCTCCGGCGTAACGCTTGTTACCCGGGCCAACTCTCCCCCCCTTCCCCGGGGTAGCGCTAACGATCGTGCCGTGGGGAAGGGGGGTGCCTGCCCCCCCCCAAACATGCTGGGAGCGGACCCTCCGCAAGCATGGTGCTGTGCTCACAGGAATGGCGTGGTCTGAGCGGCACGCATTGGTGTTCACAAACGTGTCGTGGCGCTCGCAGTCGCCGTCGTCGTCGTCGTCGTCGTCGTCGTCGTCGTCGTCGTCGTCGTCGTCGTCGGTCGTCGACGTCGACGTCGTCGTCGTCGTCGGTCGTCGGTCGTCGGTCGTCGGTCGTCGGTCGTCGGTCGTCGTCGTCGTCGTCGTCGTCGTCGTCGTCGTCGTCGTCGTCGTCGTCGTCGTCGTCGTCCAATGCTGCTGGTGATGGCTCAGCTACCGCAAGCTGGTTCGACCACTCTTTCGCAAGTGCAAAATGCGGTGGTTCTCTCTCTCTCTCTCTCTCTTCCTTCTGGCTGGTGCTCGGTCGCAGTGCGATACAGTCAGTGTGCCTAATCAAGACGCGTGTCTTCTCCAAGGTACCTTTGTGTCCTTGCCTCTGCGGTCTGTCCCTTGCCGCTTTCGTTTGCTAGTTTTTGCAAGAAAATCCCAAGTTCGGCTTCCAAGGGTCTTGCGTTCTTATGCAAGTATTTATTGTAGACCCACCGTCATGGATAAGATGAAGACTGGGCGGCCCCGCGCCTTCCCCCGCGGGCGCTGTGGTGTGCGCAGGCGTTGTGGTTCACGCAGGCAGCGAGCGTGGTGCACACTGGCGCTGCGTTGCACACGGCTGCTGCGGTGTACACAGGCGCCGTGGTGTACGCAATCGCTGTGGTGCACGCAGGCACTGGTGTACACCGGCGCTGTGTTGCACGCGGCTGGTGTGGTGTACACAGGCGTTGCGGTGTACGCAAGCGTTGTTGCGCTTGCGTGTAGAATCTTCAGGCGTTCCAATTTCCAGGGGATTCTTTCAAAATGTGTATGTAAAGCGTTTTTTTCTTTTGTGGAATACAAAGGCGCCCCAATATCTAGAATTATTCCTTTATCAAGCAAAGGCATTCTGTGAAATCCAGAGGCGCTGCGGCTTTCATAGCGACTCCTTTTCACATTCTATATCAGAGCGGGGCTCTGTGGAATCCAGAAGCGTTCCGTTTTCTATCTGGCTTCTTTCAGTCACCCTACTAAACAAATAGTTGTTTGTATGATCCTATGAAAAACACGGGCTGCCGCAGTATACGCAGGCACTGCGGTGTGCATGGGCGACGTGGCGCTGCAGTGCACGCGGCTGTTGTGGTGTGCGGAGGCACTCTGGTGTATACACAGGTGGCGCTGTGTTGCACGAAAACATTGGGCACTTTCGTGTACACAAGCGAATGACGCGCCGGTGGCGCGGACGCACCCTGGCGGGCGCACGCCGCGCCAAGGCCGCGGCTCGTCTCCATAGTTTTCACCAGCGTCGAGGTCATTCTCCTCCCCAGTGCAGCCAAGCTGTCGGCCAGCTTTCGGTCGCGGCTCGGATGCCAGACCTTAGGACGAAAAGGAGGAAGAGGAGGAAGAGGAGGAGGAGGAGGAGGAAGAGGAGGAGGACGAGGGCCGTTCCTCTTTCCTCGCTCCCTCCCCCCCCTCTCCCCCTCCCTTCCCTCCCCTCCGCCCTCTCCTGCCGCGAGCTGGCCGAGAGGCCAAGGCCGAGCAGGGCGCGCCGGCGGAGCCCAGGCGCCCTTCGGCCGGCCCTGCCGCCGAGGCCGCCCTCGGATGGCCTGCCGGTGGGCCGCCGAGGGGCCGCCGACGTGCCGCGGAAAGTCGGACGGGGAAGAGGAACGGCAGGTTCGTGTCGTGTCGACCGGCGGCAACCCCGCCGCTGGCGTTCGATGTTGAACGCCGCCGGCGACCCAGAATCGGTCGTTGGTGGACGATTTATATCGTTTCGGAAGCCGCCGATCGTTTTCAAGGTTGAAGGGTCCTCGCGGCGGCAGGAACCAAAGCCGGGATCGGCACGACACGAACCTGCCGTACACCCATGAAGACATTTTGAGAAAGTGCGTCGACTTTCATGGACTCCAGTCTGCACTTCAGACCGTGATCCTGGCGAAGGACTCAACCAATGCAGTTGTGTGTACCGTCGTTGCGCGTATCTCCTTGGGGGGATCTCTTCATGCGGCCATGAATCATGCGAAGGGTGTGCCGACATGGGCTGGGGCCGCCATGTGGGCGCTGCCACTGGGGCTTTAGGTGGGACCCACTATGGCGCCGCGAAGCTTGCGAAGGGTGTGCCGCAACGGGGCGGGGCCGCCACCGGGGCTTTCGGTAGAGCTCCCTATGGGGCTGCGAAGCGCTGTACTGGGTGGAGGCGACGCGTGGAAAGCCACCACCGAGGCCTTCGGTGGAGCTCCCTATTATGCCACGAAGCGCTGTACTGGGTGGAGGCGACGAATGCGACAGCCGCCACCGAGGTCTTCGGTGGAGCTCCCTATGGGGCCACGAAGCGCTGTAGTGGGTGGTGGGGAGGAGACGCATGCGAACACCACCACTGGGGCCTTTGATGGTGATGATGATGATGATGATGATGATGATGATGATGATGATGGTGGTGATGGTGATGGTGATGGTGATGATGATGATGATGATGATGATGATGGTGGTGATGATGATGATGATGATGATGATGATGATCATGATCATGATCATGAGCATGATGATAATTACAAAAATAATGATAATGATAATGATAATGATGATGATGATGATGATGATGATGATGATGATGATGATGACGATGATGATGATGATGATGATGTTGACGATGCTGATGATGATGATGATGATGATGATGATGACGATGATGATGATGATGGTGCTGATGCTTATGCTGATGCTGATGCAGATGCAGATGCTGATCCTGATGATGATGCTGATGCTGATGCTGATGCTGATGCTCATGCTGATCCTGCTGATTATTACACTGAAGGTGCTGATGATGCTGATGATGATGATGACGACGATGACGATGACGCTGACGATGATGCCGCTGCTGCTGCTGCTGATGATGATGATGTTGTTGCTGCTGATGATGTTGACGCTGATTATGATGCTGATGATGATGCTGATGCCGATGACGGTGATGATGATGATGATGATGATGATGATGATGATGCTGATACTGCTGATGATGCTGTTGATGATGAAAATGCTGATGCTGATGCTGATGCTGATGCTGATGATGATGCTGCTGATTATGATACTGCTGCTTATGATGCTGATGATGTTGTTGATGATGATGATGATGCTGCTGATTATGATCATGATCATGATCATGATCGTCATCGTGATCATGGTGAGGGAGGAACAGGAGGAGGTGCAGGAGGAGGAGGAGGATATCTATGAGGAGGAGAAGGGGGAGCAGCAGCAACAGGAGGAGGAGGAGCAGCAGCAACAGGAGGAGGAGGAGGAGGAGGAGGAGGGAGAAGAAACGATTTGGGCGGAAGGGGGAGGGGTGGGAGATGGGAGCCGGATCATGCCTAGGAGGGCGGGGCGGAGGCGGCAGGCCGGATAAGAGGACGGCCTGGAGCCCGCGGCGACGGTGCGCGGCCCTAGGTGCGCCGTGGAGTTCGCGAGCGCCCACTACTCGGTGCTGGAGCGCGCCGGCGCCACCGCGGACATCGGGGGGCTCGTCGTCGTCTTCGTTATCTTCGTGGTCGTCGTCGCCGTCGTCGTCGTCGTCGTCGTTGCCGTCGTCGTCGTCGCCGTTGTCGTCGTCGCCTTCCTCCTCGTTCTCCTTCTTCTCCCCCTCTCCTCCTCCTCCTCCTCCTCCTCCTCCTCCTCCTCCTCCTCCTCCTCCTCCTCCTCCTTCCTAACATGGGGAAGGTTCCGCAGACTCCCGAGCAGGTAACCAGGAGGATTCCACCCAGGGGACACTCTGCGTCCTCCTCGTCGTCGTCCTCCTCCTCCTCGCGGCCTGTGTGGAGCGCCGCCGCCGCCCGTCCAGCCGCCCGTCCAGCCCACCAGCCTGCCCATCAGGACGAACTCGTCTCACAGGGTGTGCTCTTCCTCCTCCTCCACCTCCACCCCCTCCTCGTGCCCTTTCTCCTCCTCCTCCTCCTCCACCTCCACCTCCTCCACCTCCACCTCCTCCTCGTGCCCTTTCTCCCCTGCTCGTCCCGCGTTCCTCGCCGCCTCGCCCCTCGTGGTCGCCCGCCCCCCTCCCTGGCGGGAGCGGCAGCGCGGTGCCGCTGCCGTGGCCGATCCCGTCCCGCGTCGCTCGGGCCAGGTCCGCCCCGGGGCCCTGGCCAGAACGCGCCCTGGGGGCAGAAGTCCCGGGAGCATCGGGCCAGTTGCCTTGGATCTCATAATTCTGGACGCCCGAAATGGGTACTCCAGATTTCGTAATAGAAGGGAGGGGGTCTGGACCCTCCCAGACGAGCCATTTCAGACCTCCCCCGTGGGAGAACCCTCCAAAACATCGTCCCCAGACCCCCCCAGGCCCTCCAAGATAGCCTGGAAGAGACCCCCCCCGAAATGAGACCCCCCTCCCTTTATTGCGAAATCTGGAGTACTTTGGATCTCATAATTCTGGACGCCCGAAATGGGTACGGAAAGAATGGGCACAATGCCCAACAGCAGTTCCTGTTCATCTTGAACAGGACTCGCTGTCCACGCCGCCGCGGCATGTGTCCATTCGAGACAGGAGGCCGCCTGCCCAACAGCGGCCGCTGTTGGTTTGGGACAACATTTGTTGTTGTGCATTGTACCCATTCTTTCCGTGCCCATTTCGGGCGTCCAAAATATTATTGGGGGGGATCTACTTTTGTGGGGTGTCGAACGGGCCTCGTCAAACAAGATTGTTTGGAGGTCTCGACGCTGGACCCGTTTTGCACCGCTCTCGGGGGGGTCCCAGACGCGCTGTCAAACACTTTTTGGACCCGCCCTCCGCTTTTGTAAGATGTTGGGGTATGTTTTTGATCCCCCACCTCTGGCAGCTCTCTTTTTTTTTTTCTCTCTCTCTCTCTCTCTCTCTCTCTTTTTTTCCGGACGGGGCCAGGACGAGGACAAAAATCCGTTCCAGAGCGTTTCGGAGCGCTCTCATTGCGTTCGGAACGCTCTGAGACGGCCGCGGCGCCCGAGACATCCTCCAGAGCCGCCAGATCTCAGAGATTCTCGATTTATCGTCTCCCGATTTTGCTCCAGCTTCGTCTTACTCCGGCAGCCCTCTCTTTTCCCGCTCCTCTTGCTTCTGCTCCTCCTCCACTGTGCTCCCATCATGGTCGGTGCCCTACGGTTGTTGCGCCCCATGGGCGGTGGCCTGTTGCTCCCTATGGTGCCCTCCGTTGCCCCATGGTTGGTGCCCATGGTTGGCCCACATGTGTGGTGCCAGCTACGCTGCGACCCATCGTAAAAAAATAAGGATTCGCATCGCCAAGGATGCCTGCCTGGCTTGCCGATGCCGCAATCCCTCGTCAACAAAGCCGTAGGATTCGCGTCGCGAAGGCGAGCTTTCTGCCCTCCGAGCATGCTTTCGCTCGTGCACGCTCACACGGAGCGCTTGTCGTGCTGCTTCGGCAGCGCCCCCGCTCGTGCAGGCTCGCGCGGAGCGTCTGTCGGGCCGCTTCCATGTGGTTGGCGCCCCAAAGTGCGCCCTGTCAATCGTAAGCGATTTCTGGTAGGCAGCCTGCACGCCGGGAGTGCAAGAACCTTCTATTTTGGCCCCACGCGCTGGCATGACCATGCCCTCCAAGGTGGTCGTGGGCACGGTGGCCGGGCGCATATGGACAGGCCGTGAAGCCAATCTCTGTGCTAAGACATACAGACGCACACTCGCAGCAGGCTTTGGCGAGAAGGGGCTCCCGTCCCATCCCCCAGTCGTCCTCTCCCTTATCCCCCCCTTTCCTCTTCCTCCTCCTCCTCCTCCTCCTCCTTTCCTCCTCCTCCTCCTCCTCCTCCTCCTCCTCCTCCTTCCTTGTTCCTCTTCCTTTTCTTCCCTCATCTCTCCTCCCTTCCTACCTCTCTTCCTCTCTCCTCCCGTCTCCCCCCTCTTCCCTCCTCCCCCCCTCACCCCCTTCGCCGACGTGTGCGCGCACGTGCGGGACAAGGGCTTGCAGATCGCGGGGCCCTCCTGGGACATGCTCGAGCTGGGAGGTGCCTGCCCTGCATGCCGCCGGCTTTGCCCAAGGTGCTCGGTGGCCTCCTCATCTCTACTACTGTCAGGAGGGGAAAAAGCACACAGACACAATTAATCGTCCATTCCCAAGAAAATATGGGAAAATATGGGAAGTGGGGGGGGAAGACAAAAACCCAGAAAATATATGAAAATATGGGGAATCTTTTTATTTGTGTGTATTTATTTGCGTGTCCTGGGGCCCCTTCATACTGGGGCGACTGGAGCTCCCCCCCCGGCTCGCTCGGGAATGCGGTCTTCGCAGGCGGCTCGGGCCCGGCGGCGGCGCTCCTCGAGCTCGGGCGCTGGGGCCGGGCGGCCGTGCAGCTCTCGCTTGCAGGGCACGCCTCGGCGGGCGGCCTGCCGGGCCCGTGCCCTGCCCTCTCCGGGGGGTCGGGACCTCGCAGCGGCACGCGCTCCTGCTGGCGGTGCGGCTCTTCGGCCCCAATCTGCAGTAGGTACACATGGTTCCTTTCTAATTCTTCGAGAGGTCCTTGGTTTTTGGGGGGCCAGGATCCTTCCATTGCTAATTCTTCCATCCTGGGCCTCTTCCTGGCCACTAGGGGGCCAGGAACAATTAGAAACGAGCAGAGTTAGAAATGAGCACGATTAGAAATGAACGACGTGTATGTCGTCACGGACCTGCCTGCGCTGGAGATGCGGGCTGCTTCGTGGGGCCCTGTGCTCCAGGGCGCGGCTGCCGTTCACGCCGCCGTGAGGCGCAGCCTGCGGTCGCAGGTGTCGCGGCCGCAGGGGATCTGGATACCTGCGCAGGGTGGTTTACAGGACTGTCCGGACCGCTCGCTCAGCCCCTTTTCTTTTCCTGGGCAATCTGTGGGCAGATCGGTTCGCTAATCGTGGCGCTGACGTCTACGCTGGGCCCAAGGTGCACCAGGAAGTCTACAAGCTTGAGCTGCCGTTCGCGAAGCAGTTGTCGACCTGTACATCGGCGGGGTGATGCAGCGCATTCCCGAGAGGCGGCAGAGATGGGAGCCTGATTCGCCGGTGGTTGCTGGTCGGCTGCTGGATCCGAGGCCCGCGCCAGAGCAGGTCACGATCAATCGGTGGTCCAAAGTTGGGGTCCTAAAGGGGACCTAGGGATAGAAAGGGATCCGAGTGAGGATTTACGTTGTTTGAGGCACCCCGTCCATATGACCCCATCCCTCAGGACCCCATCTTGGAAACACCGGACCCATACTATCGCGAAGCTGAGCGACGGTACCTACATCTGCAGGGGTGGGGATGTTGGTGACACGCCGGTCTCAGGGTGGCAGCAGTCCGAGTTTATCGAGTGTAATGGACACCGTCTTCGACAGGCTGGCCAAACCATCTTGCGTGTGGCGTGTGTGACTTAGTCAGGAGGCGGAGTGTCCAAGCAGCTGATTGAAGGATGCGATGGGTCCCCGAGGGGCGAGGGCAAGGGTAAAACCATTCTCTCGAACATCAATTCGCGCACGAAGAGGCTCCTCAGGGGTGTGTACCTCAAGGACACGGTTTCCCCGACGCTCCGTCCGTCTTGATTTGGAGGTGTGCCCGCACAGATGCAGCGAGTGGGCGACCGATTCTACAATACTTTAGAACAGGTCGAGACTCTTAACCAAGCACTCTCCTCTGCTGGCCAAGTGGATTCGTCGACTTGTATTGATTGTCGACGTGTTTCTGTGCACTGCCTCTGTCTTGGAGGACCTGTTGCCCGTGGCCCTCGACTGCCCGAACGCCGCGGCGTGGCCCTCCCCGCGCCTCCTGTGCGAGGGCCTGGCGGGCTTCGGCTTCGTTGCAGTAGTTGCCCGTCTGACCCTCCTGTAGGCGGCGAGCCCGTGGGGAGGTGAGAAGGAGGTGGCCTTCTCCGAAGGCTCTGAAGTCTCCCGGCCCTCTAAGAAGTGTGCCAAGCCTTCCCCGAAGGCACAGAAACCGTTCAGAAGGAGCGAGTGCTTCTGAGAAGTCCCGCCGCCTTCTGAGAAGGCCTTCTCCCTCTCTCGTCCCCCCCTTCGCTCGCGGCCGATGTTTTTTGTACGCCGCAGTGCGGCAGAGGCTCAATCCTCGCCCTGGCTTCGCCTTACTCCGGCAGCCCTCTCTCTTCTCCCGCTCCTCCTGCTTCTGCTCCTCCTCCACCGCGCCCCCATCGTGGTCGGTGCCCTACGGCTGCTGCGCCCCATGAGCGGTGCCCTGTGGCTCCCCAGGGTGCCCTCGTGGTGCCCCACGGCTAATGCCCAGGCCAAGACCCCCCCCCCGATTACGCCAAAGATCGTACGGGTGGGGGGGGGGCTGGACCCCCCCCCCTCCATGCTGTGTCGCACCCAGGCGGTTGATGCGCGGGTGGCGCGGCCGCGCCCTGGCGGGTGCACGCCGCGGTCGCCGTTGCCGTTGCCCTCTCGCCCTCCCCCCCTCCCCCGGGGCAATGACCGTTACCTGGGGATGAAAACAAAAAGGTCACTAACACGCTCGGCGATGTGCTTTTTTGCTTATCGGCGGCGAGGGAGGGGGAAGCGAGGAGGAGGCCTTCTCAAAAGGCAGCGGGGCTTTCAGAAGCCCCGCCGGCCCTCAGAGGTTTGTCTATGCCTCGGGGGAAGGCTTAGAAAACTTCTCAGAAGGCCGGGGAACTTCCGAGCCCTCTGAGAAGGCCCGCCCGTTCTCGCTTCCCCCCTGGGCTCGCCGCTGATTTTCGCAACGCGGACCCCTTTCTGAGATCGGCTTCTCGTCTTGAGTTGTTTATGATGGTTCTGGGGCCTAGCAAGGGCCTCAAGAGTCCGAAAACAGTCCCAGCCGACCCGTCGTGTGCTTGTTTTCACGGCGCAGGGGGAGCCTGTGTCAGCTTCCCCCACCAGGGACCACTGCGCAAGCACGATGCGGCACTGGGGCAACCGAGAAGTTCTACGCTGGCATACGTTTGCTCGGCGGCACCCCAACATACTGATACTATGTGTGCGTCGCCCCTCCAGGGGTGACGCTCGCACCGAGAAATTTCATAGTACATGCTTGGTGGCGGGCGCTTTCTGGCCGTACCGCTCGGGAAACGATCTACTACAAAATGGGTATACTACATGTTCGGGTCGGACGCGCGCCTCCGAGGAGGACATATAGCATTAGTAAGTCTCTGTGCGTCGAAGCGGATCCAGCCTTGGCCGCAAAGAGGCCCAGTTAAGGCCACCACGCGTCTCAGGCCCAAAACCATTGCCGCCCACCAGCTTCCCCCACTGGGGACCACTGCGCGAGCACGATGCGGCACTGGGGCAACCGAGAAGTTCTACGCGACGTGCGCTTCTTGCAGAGCGGGGGGTCGCTTTCTCGTCGCCCCGGGCCCGCTGCCTGGTTGCCCCGTGGCCCGAGGACGGGCACCGGAGGCCGAACTCCTCGAGGCACACGCGAATCTCGATGGAGACCATCAGATCGTCGGAGACCTGGGCAGGGAGGAGGAGGAGGAGGAGGAGCAGGAGGAGGAGGAGGAGGAGGAGGAGGAGGAGGAGGAGGAGGAGGAGGAGGAGGAGGAGGAGAAGGGAGGAGGAGGAGGAGGAGGAGAAGGAGGAGGAGGAGGAGGAGGAGGGAGGAGGAGGAGGAGGAGGAGGAGGAGGAGGAGGAGGAGGAGGAGAGGAGGAGGAGGCAGGAAGGAGGAGGAGGAGGAGGAGGAGGAGGAGGAGGAGGAGGAGGAGGAGGAGGAGGAGGAGGAGGAGGAGGAGGAGGAGGAGGAGGAGGAGGCGGAGGAGGAGGAGGAGGAGGAGGAGGAGGGGCAGGAGGAGGAAGAGGAGAAGGAGGAGGAAGCGGAGGAGGAGGAGGAGGAGGAGGAGGAGGGAGGAGGAGGAGGAGGAGGAGGAGGAGGAGGAGGAGGAGGCGGAGGAGGAGGAGGAGGAGGAGGAGGAGGAGGGGCAGGAGGAGGAAGAGGAGAAGGAGGAGGAAGCGGAAGAGGAGGAGGAGGAGGGAGGAGGAGGAGGAGGAGGAGGAGGAGGAGGAGAGGAGGAGGAGGAGGAGGAGGAGGTGCAGGAGGAGGAGAGGAGGAGGCGGAGGAGGAGGAGGAGGAGGAGGAGGAGGAAGGGCAGGAGGAGGGTCAGCAGGAGGAGGAGGAGGAGGAGGAGGAGGAGGAGGAGGAGGAGGAGGAGGAGGAGGAGGAGGAGGGGCAGGAGGAGGAGGAAGCCCCCCCTCTCGCCGCAGGACCTCGTTGTCTGTCGCCGGGGGCCCTGGCCCGGCTACCCGGTGCGTGCCCGCGTTGCAACGCGCGACGGCACCGCGACCGCTGGCCAGGACCCCCCTGCGGCGTGCGCGCTCGTGGTCCGGCCGTCGCCGCCCTTCGCAGGAGATTTCTCTCCCCCAGCCCCTGATTTTTTCGACGAAAGCTGCAGCTGCTCAGAAAAGGAGGGAGACCCTGGCATACACCCCCAGGGGCCTATTCGGACGCACCCCTATCGCCCCCATGATATTAGTGTATCCCAGGGTTGGGCCTCAAATGTTTGGTCCATTCTGAAACCCGACGCAGCCTGGGATAGGGGGCGACATATCCCCGGGTAACCGTGGTCGTCGTCGTTGCCGCCTTCGTCGATCAGGCTGGCCAGCGTTGGAGGGATCAGATAGGAAAAAATGTCATGAGTCTTCGGGCGATGTGTCCTAGATGGAGTCGGAGGATCGCGCTGCATCGCTGATGCATCGGCGATGCGGCTCGATGCGGAGCCCGATTTTCTCCACGCCGACGTCGCCGATGAGACGCCGACGTCGACGATGCGGCGCGTTCTTCCGACCCCATCTACTCGGACCCCATCTATAGGAGGCCTCTGGTTGCCGCCGTCGTCGATCAGGCCAGGCGGCGCTTGGGGGGGATCAGATAGAACAATCAAGTCCCGGACCCTCGGACGACGTGTCGAGCTCTTGTTGTTTCAGCCTGGGCGCTGTTCCTCGATGTCGGCCTCCAGGGTGCGCCCTCGGGCCCCGCGGGGGCCATCACACGCGAGTCCGGGCCGGGGGCTGGCCCCGGGGGAAGGGGGCGGGACCTCCCGGGGGCCGCGCACCGGGCAGAGCACCTCGGGAAACGTCTGGGGAAGCTGGCGGCGCGCGGGAGGGGGTGCTTCGGGAGGGTGGGCAGCCTTCCTGAGAGGGCAGGAGGGGGGGCCCGCTCGGGAAGGCGCGTGGGCTTCTCAGAGGCCCCCCAGCAAGCCTCTCAGGAGCCTGCGCGCCCTTCTGAGAGGGCCCCCGCCTTCCCAAGAAGCCCTCCGCCTCGTTGGGGGGCAATCCCTCTCGAGGCCAAACCCGCGTGCCGCCGAAGAGTGACCGACCCGTCGAAGAACAGGACCGACGACCGACGGACGCCCCACGAAGCCTCGACGTCCTTGAGATCCTCGACTCGAGCCCTGACCCTCGGTCGATGGACCGACGGATCGATCCAATGGTCCGTCGGGTTCTGGGGGGACCGTTTTCGGGTCCCGGGGCCGTCAGGTGTGGATCCTGGGAGACGCAGGCCCCGGGGGAGGGGGCGAGACTTCTGGGGGCCGTGCGTCGGCGTCGGTGTCGTCGTTGTCGTCGGCGTGGGCTTCGGCATTTTCGGTCTCTGGTGGCTGCTTCCCGGCTCCGGGACCGCCAGACATGGATCTGGGATAGGAAGCTGGCCAGGACAGTCTCCAAGAGGAGTCCTGGCATTCATTTTGGTCACCGTCGTCGTCGTCGTCGTCGTCGTCGTCGTCCTCGTCGTCGTCGGCGTCGTCGTCGTCGTCGCTTTCGTCGTCGTCGTCGTCGTCGTCGGCGTCGTCGTCGTCGACGTCGACGTCATCGGCATCGTTGTCGTCGTTGCCAGCTGTCTGGCGAGGCTGGGAGACAGAGGAGGACAGAGCAGCAGCTCCTCTCTGTCGCAGCGCCGCGGAGGCGATCCCTTGTCCGCGCCGCACGCCGGCGCCCCACTGGGCCACGCGCGCGCGGCTGCGGGACGCACCCACGCCCGGATGCGTCGTTTCCGTTTGGAGGAAAAAGAGGGGGCGATAGGGCCCCCTCCGTCCAGTCCCACAATCCCGAGGCTCAGGAGGTCGTGGAGGATCGAGGACTAGGGGTGGAGGGCGTCCGTGCCTTTCACATCGCTCATGTCACTTGGGACGAAGTCCTTTGTCATGTAACGTCGTACATGTAGTGTTTTTTTCTTGTGTGCCGCGCAGTTGGCGGCGCACTTTCGTGTGTAGCGGAGCACATGGTTCATTTGTCTCTAGCCTTGGGGCCTGGGGACGGCATACGGAGTATGTAGCATGTATCGGCGTATTGTGGTACATTGTGTACGTCGAAACAGCAAATCAGATAGGTATTGTGCTCGAAAGCCAATCGTAGTCACGATGGACAGTCGCCGCGCACGCGGCGCTTGCGTGTCCTTTCCATCGTAGCTGTAAGCCCACATTTGTTGCACGAGAGGGTCGGCGATGGTGAACCCATGATGATGTAGTAGTTTGCAACAGCCGCGTTGCCATACATTTCCGATAATTACACATATATGTATATTGTAAATATAAGCCACCAGTGAGTACAGGGTAGTTGTGGAGTTGCAGGTTGTCATGTAGCTCGGTTCCGTGGCCTGTAGTAGACCTTAATTTGCGTGTGCAGGTCTGACGCTTCAGGTATCCGATTGTTGGAACAGTCGTACCAGTATACAATGTGACGTAGTTCTGGATGGTAGTAGGGTTCCAGGCAACATGGTATGTTATCCGTGTTGCCGAGTTCCAAGCGTGTGTCCCCACGATCATGCACTTGCGTGCCGGTATCCAGTAATTGTCCGACTGGTAGAGTTATCGGTATTTCTTGACCTTTCGTGTGGTCTTTGTGGCCAGTTGTCTATAGTTACGTGCCTTGTGCCTTCTTCGAACGTTGGTTCGTATATGTCGATGCGCTTGTCGTACAGATCCCCTAATTTGTGCTCCAGTGAAGATTTGGCGTCCGCGATCTTGAAATACGTCTTGTCGTCCATAATGTGCGCAACTCTGCACACAACTCGTATCCAGATCTTCTGGCAAGCGGCACCAGCCAGAAGACGACGGCCAAGACTCGAGAGTACTTCATCCAGCTGTCGGTGTGCGTCTCGCTGCGAATCAGAACATCCAAACCACTGTACGCCGCCTCCTGCACCACAGACCCGAACACGATCCGCGTCAGTCGCCAGATGCGGTTGCGCGCCCAGAAGCGGCCTATGCTGTAGTATCCCCTGCGGGCAGCTTGCAGCCTGCGCCGAAGCTCAGTCTGCGCGCTGCCCGTGATCGAAGTCTGGATGCCGAGAGCCACGTTGTCGTGCTGCATCACTCCCGCAATGGCCTCAGCGCCGCTGAACAGCTGGCGCACCTCGTTCTTGGAGCCGCGGCCTAGGAAGCAGGGTGACACCGAGCTCTTAGACGGGTTGTGTGTGTAGCCGTAGGGCTCTAGGGCACGCTTCAGCTCGTAGTGGGAGTGGCGGGACACGTAGCCAGCGTTCCGCGCCGAAACTACGATGCTCGTGTGGTTGGTGTCGTCGGCGTAGATCCGAGTGCCCAAAGGTACCGCAGCGTCCAGTAGCGGGCACCACGCCGTGCATAGCGCCTCGCTCGGCCAGATCGTGGTGTCGATGTCCGCACGCGGGGTGGGCGGACGGAGTGGTAGGGCCTTCCACTCCGAGTAGGTCGTCGGAGTCTCGGGCAGCTCGTAGGTCGCCCAGGCGGCAGCGCGAAGCCGTAGAAGCCATGCCGCGATGGGCTCGCGGAAGGTCCGCGCGAAGAACAGCGCCGCGGGGGTGTCGCACATGAAGGCGCCGCAGCGATTGTGGAGGTCCTGGTCCCCGTCGGCCCCTGAAACGCGGAACGTGCTCAGCTCGTGACGCTGGTGGAAGTACTCCTGCTCCTCGGGGCGCACCGCCGTCTCGACCTTCTGGCGCAGGGCGGTGGGAGCTGAGGAGCCAAAGGCGTTACTCATGTCCTCCTTCGTAGTGAGGGTTGAAACGCCGAGGCGCCGAAGACGACCGAGAAGCCCTTCTTGGCACAGGAGAGCGCCCTCTCGGTTGCGACCTCGCTGATCGCCGTGCTCTCGAGGTGGTGGTTCGTCAGGTGGAGCACGTTGTAGTTGAGCTTTGCACCGGGCTGTCCCGACCCTACACAGGCCATGGATGAAGCGCTTGGCGTTGAATTCGGACTTCCCGTTGTGTTTGTCCAGCCCCATAGTGACCGAGTGGTGCCAGATGAGGGGCACGCGCCTGACCCTCCTGATGTGGGCGAGGATGGTCTTCAGGGCGCGCTCTGTGATGGGCGCCTCGATCTCCTCGTGTACCTGTCCTAGCCCGCTCCGATCGCCAGCGAGACGATGCCGAAGCTGTAGCTCGACTCGAGGCTGAGGAGGTCCGTCAGCTTCCTCCTCGTCTTCATCTCCAGGGCGCCGTGGGCGCCGTCGCCGTCGTCGGCCATCATGCCGACGCCAGGGCTCGAGTGCAAGTCGAAGTACTTCCGTGGGGGCACTGTGGGGGGGAGCAGCACGACGTCGTGACGACTTCGATAACACGTCAACCAACTTCTTGAAGTCCTCGCGGCTGGTGTCGAGGTGGTCGTACGCGTACATCGGGGCGCTGGGCAGGGAGTCCAGGTATTGCTGATGATACTTCGTGAACTCGATCGTGACCGCATCGACGCCGCCGTTGGCGCCGACCTGGGCGAAATGCTTCGCGATCTCGATCCGCCGTGGGAGGAAGCTGTCCGCGACGTTGTAGCGCCTACGCCGCGGCCCCCTGCACGGTGCTGCCAGCAGGTGGCCCAAGCGCCATACCTCGGCAAGCTGCCGACGCTGCCACGTCTCCTGCACGTCGCAGACGAGGTGCTGCACCTCGCTGTCGATGCGAACTCGGCGGTGGCCACGCAGCGCGCGCGAAGCCCTGGCCAGAGCGCAGGTCATGTCCGTGGCGCCGCAGCCCGCCTCTTGAAGGGCGCGTCGGTCTGCCAGAAGTCGAAGCCGCTCCTCCCGAAGTCGCTGAACTCGCTGCGACACTGGCGCGCGCCCAGCGGAGTGCTTCTGGGCCACCGGCTGCAGCTGACCGATCCAACGCTCCCGGGCCTCGTCGGGGGCCTTCGCAGCGTGCAGCTCGTGGAAGCAGTCGGGGTGCTGCGAGAAGGCCTCCTCCAGTTCGCGAGCGAACGCCGAGGCCCCCTTGCCTGACTGCAGCGCCTGGCTCAGCCGATGGAAGTCCCACTGCGTCCTCGTCCGCGCGGGAGGCGCCTGCAGCGTGTAGATCACCTTCATCAAGATGGGAACGTGGTCCTGTAGACCAGGTCGCGGTATCAGCTTCAGGCGCAGGTTGGCGCTCTTGAGCGGAATCACCGTCTGCACTGTCGGGGCCTGCCACGCGAAGATGGCGACGTGGTCGATGTGCGTGGCGCACCGAACTCCGTGGAATGCCGGCCCAACCTCGAAGTCGCTCGTCGTCGCTCTGAGCGCGAACCTCTCGAGCAACTCTAGCATCCTGTCGGCTGCGTAGTGCTGGACCTGGCGCCTTGAGGTCCGAGAGCGGGCGAGCCCACCTGCTCGTAGACCTGCGCACCTCGCTGGCGAATGCCCAGTCCGTCGTTGAGGTCGAAGCCAAAGAAGACAGCGGACCGCCCTCGAACCCAGGTGAGGGTCTGCTCGATCCAGTTGCATATCGCATCCACAGTGTCCCTGTATGCTGCATGCGCGGTGCCCATCGTGACCGTCTCGGCTGCACTTCGACGGCTCGACGGTCTCGGCGGAAAGTAGGCCATCGGCACCAGGATATCAAACCGTCCGCTCCGAAGGCGTGTCAAAGAAACTCGGCCTCTCAGCTTCGCTGGTACTGGAGGGGTGTCGACCAGGTGCGGCGTGCGGAATACCCGTTTGCGTAGCAAGATGGTGCAGCCGCAGCTCTTGTTTGTGTATGGGCTGGGGCTCCAGCCAGAACGAAGGGCAGTATGGAAGGGCAGCGGCGTCCGAAGAGTGTCGACATCCCGTCGCTTCTCGCCAGTCCCGCTCAGACATGTCACGTCCACATAAGCGAACATCTGCAGATCTGTCGCGAAGTCTCTCCTCTGAGCTCGAATTCTGGGCACTCCAGTGGACAAACTTCATCACCTCGAAATATTCCAGAGCAGCAATCAGGGAGGAGGGGAGGGCACGAGGAGGAGGAAATGGGAGGAGGAAATGGCAGGAGGAGGAGGAGAAGAGGGGGAGGAGGAGGAGGAGGAGGAGGAGAAGAGGGGGAGGAGGAGGAGGAGGAGGAGGAGGAGGAGGAGGAGGGGAGGAGGAGGAGGAGGAGGAGGAGGAGAGGAGGAGGAGGAGGAGGAGGAGAGGAGGAGGAGGAGGAGGAGGAGGAGGAGGAGAGAGGGGGAGGAGGAGGGGAGGAGGAGGAGGGGAGGAGGAGGAGGAGGAGGAGGAGGAGGAGGAGGAGGAGGAGGAGGAGGAGGAGGAGGAGGAGGAACAGCACAGCAGCGACGTCGCCAGGAGCCGCCGCTTCACCGCGGGAGGAGGGCGCGGCGCCGTGCGGGGCGCGGAGTAGGAGTGCGCATCGGTTGGCGCCTGCCGCCCCGGAATCACCGCCTCGGGCTGGGGGGGCTGGAGAAGGAGGAGGAGGAGGAGGAGGAGGAGGAGGAGGAGGAGGAGGAGGAGGAGGAGGAAGGAGGAAGGGCGGAGGAGGAGGAGGAAGGAGGAGGAGGAAGGGGCGGAAGGAGGAGGAAGGAGGAGGAATGGGGATGTGTATGCTCGAGGCCGGTGCGCAGCATGAGCCAGCGGCGGGCGCCCGCCGAGGACTTCGTGATGTACAGCGGGGAGGTGCTCTTCGGAAAGGAGACCGTGCCCGCCGGGTGCACCCCAGGGGTGTGTCTTGTCTGCGTCTGCGGGTCAGGGATGCGTCCTCTCTACCAGGTAGGGAGTGCAAGGGAGGAACTTTTTTTTTTCTACAGCCGCAGGCGGAAGCGCCAGCGGCGGAAGGTCGCGAACGGGCCGCGGACGCGACTAAATTACCTAACGCGCGCAAGGGAGGAGCACAGTGCCATATCAGAGCAGTGCTGACCGCAGTTGCGGGGAGCAGTTCACCAGAGCAGTCTGATCTTGACTGTAACCGCGGGGAGCAATTCACCAGCTCAGCGCGAGCTCGACCAAAGCATTGCGAGGCCACTCCCGGGTCCCGGTGACTGTCTCCGTGGCGCGCCGAGAGGGGAAGGCACAGGGGGGGCGGGCCTTGTCGGAAGGCTCAGTACGCAGAGCTTAGCAGAAACCGTGAGAGCGTCTGAGAAGCCCCGCCGCTTTCCGAGAAGTCCCGGCCGCGCGCGTCCACCGTCGGCGCGCCGCCGAGTGTAGTGCGTCCGTGCCACGTTGACGCAGCGGCGATCGGGGCGCGGGCATTCCAGGTTGAACGCCGCTGGTTGCAAGGAGTTGGCCGTTGTCGAACGACGTCGAAAGCCGCGCTGTCGGGAAGCGGCGATCGCTCAAGGTTGAACGGTCCACGCGGTGTCAGAAGCCAACGCCGACGTCGACAGGGATTTGCCGTGCGGTGGCATTGGCGGAAATGATGGCTGATTTCCGTCGTCTTCGAAATGCTGAGGTCGGCGTCTGGGGTGCGTTGATTGTTGCCAGACTTGGAACCCTCGTTGGCTCCAAAACCTTAGTTTTTCCCGCGCTTGCAGCTCCGATCGCACGCACGTGTTTACAGTCCAGTATGTACAGATTTAAGAACACATCTTTTCCGAACGAGGGCTTTGATGTCTCACGAAGACCACAGAGATCGACGCTCTGGGCAGAAGAGCGGCTCACCAGTAAACCCTGCGAACTTCGCAGGTTGAGGCATTGCTTTCACACGTGTTACTGGCGGGCCGCTCTGCAGTTTATCTGGAGTTTCTGCATGTAGAAGACATGGCGTGTGCGAATGGGTGAGAGCAGAATGAGCGGGAGGCGGTGGTGCCGCAGGTGAAGATGAAAAGCATTAGGATCAGGAGGCCGAGGCTCGCGAGGGTGAGGCCCAGGAGAGTTAGGGTCACGCGGCACTCCATTGGCCTTCAACGTTCAGACATCCGGCTCCACGCGCCCCCACCCTGGCAACCTCCACCCTCTCCTCCACATCCATCCAGGAAATTTCGCTAGGTCCCTGGAGGTCGTTCCTCCGTCGCCTCCTCCTCCTTCTCCTCCTCCTCCTCCTCCTCCTCCATCTCATCCATTTCTCCTCCTCCTCCTCATCTTGCTCCTCCTCTCCTCCTCCTCGGCCTCCAAGAGCTCTCTCCGTTCCAGATTCGGATGAATAACTTTACCCTGTCGCACCCCGAGGACAGTCGGAGGGGTGGGCTGGGCGTTTCGCTGGAGACTTCTTGACCGTCTGTGAGCCTGAAGCTTACAAGCCGGCAACAATTTCACGTATTGAGCCTGGACCGCTTCCAATGTGTGGCTCTCGCCTCAGCCCCGCGCGAAGTCGTTCCAAATCTCTGCAAGAGTTTCACCAAGTGAGGGCGGGTCGTTTTCAACCTGTGGCTCTCGCCTTAGCGCCGCGCGCATTCGTTTCAAACATTTGCAAGGGTTTTACATATTCTCATGGTTAACCTATGAGAAATGTTTTTTGGTGAGCGTTTCATGGACGTCAGGGAGCAAGAGTTGCGTTGATTCGCGGCGTTGGCGTCCCAGGATAGATGTTCTGGCACGATTCAGGATCGACAAGACGCAACAGTCAGGTTGACACGTGGCGTTGAAATCCTGAGAATGGTGTTTGGGTGCCCTTCAGGATTTTCACACGATTGTCCCCCAACGGGGCACCTCCCCCAATGGAAATCAATCCTGTGGGGGCTTTCGAAGAGGGAACTTGGAGGGAGGGTGTATTCCAACATCGTTGGTGGGTCTTGGGTTTGTGTTGGTCCTCCTCTCTCTCCTCCTCCTCCTCCTCCTCCTCCTCCTCCTCCTCCTCCTCCTCCTCCTCCTCCTCTGCCTCCTCGTACCACTCCTCTTCCTCCTCCTCCTCCTCCTCCTCCTCCTCCCCCTCCTCCTCCCCCTCCTCCTCCCTTCCGCCGTCCTTCTACGCCTTCCTCCCTGATTATCTTCGTCATCGTCCTCGGGGGCCTCCCTCAGGGGGCGATTTGGCGACTTTGCGAGGGTGTCTCCAGCAGGAGCCCCAAACTGGGACACGCCGGGGTCGACGTTTGCGAGGATGTCTTGAGCGAGAGCCCCGGACTGGGACACGCCCAATGCGCCGCTGGGCGCCCCGGCTCGCGTCTGAGGGCCTCCTTGGAGAGGCTCGGGGGGCCGGTGTTTGAGGATGTCCCACGCGAGGTTGCCAGTTTGGATTTTATCGCCAGATTCTGCCTCTGAGGGTCTCCTTGGGGAGGCTCGGGAGGCTGGTTTTCTGAGGATGGCCCACGCGAGGGCGCCGCGATTTCCAGGGAACGCAACAAGTGGGCCTCTGATGGCCTCCAGGGTAGGCTCGGATGGCCGGTTTTTGAGGATGTCCCACGCGAGGGCGCCTGTCTGGAATGTGTCGCCAGATTTCCCAGATTCCCCTGAAGCGAAACAGGGGGGCGGTTGGCAGGCCCAGGGCGCCGGGGGGCAGCATGATGTGAGTTCTTAAGACAAGCTCCCTCAAATTACCGCCGGGCTGGACGAAGCTGAGAGGACGGCGTAGATAGGATGAGGCGGGCAATGGGAAGGAGGATGAGGAGGAGGAGCAAGAGGAGGAGAGGCAAGAGGAGGAGGAGGAGGAGGAGGAGGAGGAGGAGGAGGAGGAAGGAACATGAGGAGGAGGAAGGAGGAGAATCAGGAGGAGGAGGAGGAGGAGGTGGAGGAGGAGGAGGAGGAGGAGGGAGATACTCGTCATCATCGTCAGCAGCATCGTCAGCAGGAGGTGGAGGGTGGGTCGGAGAGGATGCGCGATCTCGGCAGCAGTGGGGGAGGAGGTCGGAGGTGGAGCAGAAGACGCAGTGGACGGCTGCGCGCGTGCCACCAAAGCGGCGCTTTGGAAGCCTGGCGCCTATTGCCGCGCATTGGGTCAATGCGCAGGGAGCAGGACGCGGAAAACAAATATTATGAGTGATATTCTGGGGGGGGGAGGCGGAGGAGGAGGAGGTGGTGAACTGGGCATCGGAGTTTGCTCGAACCTGCTCGCAGCGTCAGCGTCGAGAGAGGTGGAGGTTGAGCTGCCTTCGAAATAAAGTATGCGGGTCGAGCTGTAACTAAGCATCGTTGTTTACAAGTTGAGTCATCGAGCTCTCCCAGTACATGAACACATCGTCCTCGTTTGCAGGCATACGCTTTGCTACCAACCTCCGCCGTTTTACATCATCATGCCCCGTTCGTGCTGATTTCGGCTGCTATTTATTCTCGCCATCCCTATTCCTTCTCACTTGCAGTGCCCACCGTCCTTCCCATCATCATTCCTACCCCTGTTGTACCTTCCCCCATCTCTCTCTCTCTCTGCATTTCCTCCATCTCCTCCCTGCCCTGTCTCTGCCCGCTCTCTCTATATCTCTATTTCTCTCTCCTCTCTCTATATATCGCTTTCACTCCCTGTCTCTTGAATTATACCTGTCTATATATACATAGACATCTATGTCTGTCACTGCCTCCTCTCCATCTGTACCTCTCTCTCTCACTATCTCTCTCTCTCTCTCTTTCTCTCTCTCGCTCTCTTTGTGCCCCTTGTTTCCCTCTCTCTCATTATTCCTATCTCTCTTCCTCTCTCTCTACATAGGTGTATCCATCTTCCTCCCTCATTCTCTTCTTCGCTCTCAACTCCCTCTCTCTCTATCCACTCCTCCCCCATCCGTGTCCAGATCTATATGTATATAAACAAGATAGGTGTGTATGTATGTAGGTATGGATGCATGCCTGCATGTATGCTTACATATATATATGTATATATATATATATATATATATATATATATGTGTGTGCATGTCTGATATCTCCATACATTTCTTTCGCACACAGTTCCAAGCCCTCTCTTCACACCCCCACACCCCCACGCACTCTCGCTACGTGTACATATACACACGCATACCTGTCTATACATTCCCACATGCGGCAGGTGTGCATCTACAGTTGCACCTACAGAGGTACCAGTATAGGCATACCCATCTATGCATAGATATCTGCGTGCATACACACATATGGATATATATATATATATATATTCATATATATGTATGAATGTATATATATATATATATGTCGGAGGTGAGGGGGTGAGATCGAAGTGGAACGGAGAGCCCCCCTACCGGGAAATCGATTCCGGTTTCGTGTTCGTGCGTGCCGTGCGGGCGAGGCGAAGCTGCGTGGGCGGGCGAGAGAAAGTCTCCTGGGGCTGAAGCGCGGCCGGACCAAATGACTACCTTCCGGGCGGCCGGGGGCCCGCGGTGTCCCGCCGGTGTCCCGCTGGTGTTCCGTGTGGCTGAGGCGCGGCCGGACCAAATGACTCTCTTCCGGGCGGCCGGGGGCCCGCGGTGTCCCGCCGGTGTCCCGCTGGTGTCCCGTGTGGCTGAGGCGCGGCCGGACGAAATGATTCCCTTCCGGTCAACCTGGGGCCCGCGGTGTCCCGCCGGTGTCCCGCCGGTGTCCCGATTATGGTGATGATATTGATGATGATGATGGTGATGATGATGATGACGATGTTGATGTTTTGTTTTGATGATCGATATAGTGAGATCGGTAGTGATATCGATTGTGAGATTGAACGTGAGATCGAATGTCAGATCGCTTGTGAGATCGATTGTGAGATCGATTGTGATACCGAATGTGAGATCGATAATGAGATCGATAGTGAGATCGATTGTGAGACCGAATGGGATATCGATTGTGAGATCGATTGTGATATCGATAGTGAAGTCGATAGTGAGACCGAATGTGAGATCGATTGTGGAATCTATTGTGAGATCGATAGTCAGATCGATTGTGAGATCGATCGATTGAGTTAGTAGTGAGATCACTATCGGTAATGAGATCGGTAGTGATTTCGATAGTGAGATCGATGATGTGAGACCGAATGTGAGTTCGGTTGTGATATCGATAGTGAGATCGATAGTGAGATCGATAATGAGATCGAAAGTGAGTTCGATAGAGAGATCGATAGTGAGGCCAAATGCGAGATCGATTGTGAGATCGATTGTGATATCGATAGTGAGATCGATAGTGAGACTGAATGTGAGATCGATAATGAGAGCGATAGTGAGTTTGATAGTGAGATCGATAGTCAGATCGAATGCGAGATCGATTGTGATATCGATTGTGAGATCATCAGCGAGACCGAATGTAAGATCGATTGTGGGATCGATTGTGAGATTGATTGTGAGATCGACAGTCAGATCGATGGTGAGATCTATCGATTGAGATCGATTGTGAGATCGGTAGTGAGTTCGATAGTGAGATCAATCGAGTGCGACGTTGGTCCCTCCCCCTCCCCTCACCTCCTTATCACCCGAAGGGTGGTCTATGCGGTATGTACAATACTGCTTTGGCGCTTTTCCGACATTGCCGTTCGAATTATATGATTTATGATCCTTCCTTCCTGTTTTCTCTTCCTCTTCCTTGTCTCGCCCCACTCTGCGAGTTCTTCCCCGTCCTCCTCAGTTTTTTTTTTGCGGAGGCTCCTCCTTGGAGAGCCTGAAGGGGGCCTCACGACAGTTTTCAAGGGCCTCGTGGGCGCCTTTTGGGGGCCTCTGGGGGCTTCCTCGGGCCATCCTGCTTCCAACCGCGGTCTCCCTGAACGACCAGGTCACGATGTGGAATGCTTCGGGGGGCGTCTTGTGGCCATCTTTGGCCGTCATGGGGCTCTCTTCGGGCCATCTTGGAACTCAGTTGGGCCGTCTTGGGGCTTTCTTTCCTGGACTGCCCGGAAGTCCTTTCGGATAGCTTTGGGGCGATTTTCGGGCCTCCCAGGCGGTCTCGGACGCCAAGAAGACCGAAGAAAAGAGCAGTCTCAAAATCATGCAACAACCATTGAAACTTAACGTTTCTCTGCGTTTCGAATGTCTCTTGGGGGTTTTCTTTGGATCGTCTTCGGGCGTCTTCTGGGTGTCTGGGTCTTCTTGGGGCCCTCCGGGAGCGATTCGGCCGCCCTCCTGACCGATTTGGGCCTGCTGCCTCGGCCCAGCAGGGGCTTCCAGGAGCTCCGGTAAGCTTTGGGGGCCTCCTACAGGGGCGTGCAGGGGACCCCCGGGGCCACGGATCGGGGGTTCCGGTTTTGGGAGGGGTTCCCCCCCGAGGAATATGTATATATACATATGAATATAGATGGTTGTGAAGATTCCGCGCTCCCTTCTGCTTTCTCTTCATCTCCGCCCTCTCTCTTTTCACGTCTATACCATACGGGCTTTTCCCGGTACCCGTCCCCCGCTCTTGGAAGGAGAAAGACACTGAGGCTCGCGTGTCGGTGGAGATTCTCCAGAACAGCGCCTCCACGGATCTCCCCCCCCGTGGCCACGGCATCTGTGACTGTGAGGGGGCGGGGGAGGTGAGGCAGGGGGAGAGATGGCGAAGAGAGGAACCTTGACGTCCGCCGATCTAATTTTTCAATGCACTGCCGCAGACCTGTCGACCCCTTCCCTGGGGCCAGTTTGTCGTCCTCTATATCTTTTTGATAGTCCTGGGCCCGACAATGGGCCTTGGAGGCCGAAATCAACGGCAAACACCAGGATACAAAAAACAACTCATGTCGCCGGAAATCTGGGAATGGGGGGGTGGGTAGTGGGGAGGGGGGTGGGGAATGACAGTCCGGAATGATCCAGCAACGAGCGCAGAGACGTATTGAGGTGGGTCGTGTTGGCCGAGCCCTGACCAAGGTTTAACTTGGGAGCTGGCTGTCGTTTCGGCAGTTTGGCGTCGGTGGCCCATGCGGGACCTGGGCGAAGGCCTGTTGGTGTTTCTCAGTTGGTGCTGTTGACGGCGCCCCACCTGCAGAATTCAAGGGACTATACCTATGTTTGTCTTGTGAACAGCCTCTGGTACTGAGTCTTGAGCCGCCCGAGCGCCCCGTCGGAGCAGTTGTCGCGCTGTTCCACGGGTAGGAACGCCCTCGTACGGCGGATTCAGCCACCAGATCGCGGTTCGTACATGTGGCAGCACAGCGGCCGTTTACGCGCGGCAGGCCAGTTTTTGGCCTTGGAGCGCCTGGGCATGATCCAGCAAAGGACTTGGCATCGCTCGGAGGTGTGTATTTTTCTCGGCGAGGACCATCTGGGCCAAGAAACACGCGCGAAACCAAAAAATGAACGGGGAGTGGACGTCCGAGCGACGGCAAGAGGACGTCCGGGTCTCCGTGAGCGCTGTGGTGCGTTGGACCAGCTTCAACCCACCCGAAGAGACAACCGCGGCTCGGACGGGCCCATCGGGGGGCTGGCCGTTGATTTTGTTTAAAGCCCAGGGGGAGGGAAGGGAGGGGAAGGCGTGGGGGGGTGATGTAGGAGGAGAGGGGAATGGAGGGGCATCGAGTTTCGAGCTATCCGACAAAGCCTTGCATGGAAATGGCATGGGCTGCGCTGCCCAGTCTTGCCCAGGAGCTCAGGCCATCGATTTGCCGGCAACCTGTTGCGAGATTTTCTCGGCGGTGGGGCTGTACATACTTGTCCCGTGTCGCATCGCCGTTTGTTCCGACTCGCGGCCTTACATCCCCGTGAACCAAGTTTATAACAAAAGTGGCACAGTATGGAAGCCGAACAGATGTTGAGTCCGACCAGGCGGGGCCCGTTGCATCAAGTGACATCCGCCTGTCAATGTTACGGAAAACCACATCGTCTGCATTGCGCGTTGCATGTTAGCCATCCGACTGGTGGGAACGAAACCGCTAGGCAGAACGTGGAACCGCCCACGCCAGCGGCCCTGCGAAGGATGAACTTGGAAGAGCACCCGGGCATTAAGTGGCGTCCGCCTCCCAATGTTGCCACTGGGCGCGCAAGCCATGACCTGGCAAATGGTGCACGCCTGCGCGCGCGGTCAACACTTGAAAGGCGAATACCCCTTAATGATCCTCTTTGGCCGTTGCCGTTTGCAGATCATTCACGGTGATCGTCTTGTTGATGTTGTTATACATTTTCCCGGCTGTGTACGTCGGTATCGTTTAACCGATCCCCATCCCCATCCCCATCCGGACCACCCGGATCCTTGCACCCCACTTGGGGATATACACTTCGAAACCCGAAGGGAACGGCCTATATTCCCATCTAGAGGGTCAATCGGCCATTGGGGCCCAGTGGGGACAGGGGTCGGTTAAACGATGCCCATTACCTCATGAGGAAGGCGCCGCGGCCCCCAGGACAATCGCCGCCTCGGGCGGGGCGGGCTCGCCGTGGGGCTTGCAGCGTGGCGGCCTCGTCTGCTTGGGGTGCAGGACGCAGAGTTCGCCGTGGGCCTGGCGTGGTGTCGGCGTCGTGCACTTGGGCACGTCCAGAACCAACGGCGCGGCGACACGAGGAGGAGGAGGAGGAGGAGGAGGAGGAGGAGGAGGAGGAGGAGGAGGAGGAGGAGGAGGAGGAGCAGCAGGAGGAGGAGGAGGAGGAGGAGGAGGAGGAGCAGGAAGAGGGGGAGGAGGAGGAGGAGGAGCAGCAGCAGGAGGAGGAGGGAAGGGGGCAAGGGCTCGAAGGAACCGCTGGGGTAGTGAGTGCGGAGAGGTGCTTCCTCACTTGGCCTGCGAGCAGAGCAAGCCCCCGCCGGCCGCAGCGGCCCCTCCTGCCCGCTGGCCGCAGGCCGAGGCCGGACGCTCCGATGAGACCTCGGAGCCGGGAGCCCTCCCTCCGAGTGAGCGCCCTGCCAGGGGTCCTCTTGGAGGGCTCTTTGGGTGCAGGTGGGATTTGACCCGCGTCGGTTAGCGTCTAGAGTCGATGAGACTGCGCCGATTTAGCTTCGGTTAGCGTCGATCTAGCGTCGACTCGCTTCGACTAGCCTCGATTCGCGCCGAGACGCAAGAGCCGACAAGATGGTACGGGCGGCTCCCATGAGTTGCCACCGAAGGCGGGAGGCTTTGGCGGGCCCTCTTGGGGGCCCTCCGTTTTATTTTTTTTGAGTGGGTCGGGGCGCCCTCCTGCAGCGCCTGCGCGGACGCCGCCCTCCCCGAGATCCGATTGTTGCAGCTCCGTTTGTGTCGGGCGTTGTCGCCAGGCTTCGGGACTTGGGGCCGTCACCGGGGCCCCTGAGCCTGACGCCAGGACATGGTGTCGCAGTTTTTCCACGCCGGGCCTTCCAAGGGGGGGCCACCCCCATCCCCTCTCAAGGCGGGGCGGGGACTGCGCTGCTGGCGGCGAAAGTTTTTGTTGTTCCCTCTCGGGCATCGTGACTCTCAGCGCAGGCGCAGCCGAAAAAGCATCGCCCCCGCATCAGCAACGCATGCAGCGGACGCCCGAGAGAGGGAGGGGAAGGGAGGGGTGGCCGTCTAGGCGGACACTGGGCCGCCCAAACATATCATCATTCTTGGCCCCAGAAGTTTTTCTTACACAAGTGCTTAAGTAACCTACGCAACTCCGCCGACCCCCAAAGTTGGGCCTCTTGGAGGACTCTTGGGGGCATCTGGGGGTGCTTGTCGAGGTTTCTCGAGGGACCCTGAGGGGGTTCCTCGGGAGCCTCGTGGAGACCTCTTGGGGCCTCCTGGGGACGCCTTTGGGGGCCTCTGGGGGCCTCTTGGAACCATCTTGGGGCCTGGCAGTTCTTTTCTAAGAATGATTGAGCTCACGCTGTGCAGTCGAAACTGACGGTATGGGTGGGGGACCTTCCCAGAGGTGCCCTTGCATCCGTGCCTCTTTGGTCCATGGTTGACTATTTTCGATGGCCCGCCGCGCTCGAACAAGCTCCAACAGGGGCATCCGTACGGGGCCCGCATCCTTGCCGCGCACCCTTATGCTATCAGTTTTGACAGCGTGGGGCGCGGGCGACCGCGACCCTCGACGGCGGGCGCGCGAGGCGGCCAGGCAGGCGCCCCAGGGGAGCTCGGCAGGGCCTCGAGCGGCCTCCCCGGTCGGGGCTGCCGTGCGCGGGCGCGGGCGCTGGGCCCCCGAGGCGGCGCGGCTCGCGGTTCCGAGCGATCACGGTGCCGAGCCTGACGCGGGCGGAGCAGAGGAGCAGCAGGTCATGAGAATGGTACGTATTCCAAGATGTCCAGGGCTTCCGGGGCTTCCTGCCTGTCCTGGCGTTGCGCACGGGCCGCATGAGCGAGGGCCGCCGGGTGCTCTGGAACTCCTGGAGCGCATCCGGACCCAGTCTTATCATCCCAGGCATGCGACGTCCTGATTTTTTGCAGGACGAGGTCCCTGGAAGTCTCGACCCGTTCCCTTGGACTGGTTCCGAGGCCCGGCGAGGGCCCCCCGAGGCCGAAAATTACCAAAAACCTCCCGTCCTGATTTTTTATTGACGCGATCATGTCTGGGATGAGATTATTCTCGTCTTCGCGGAGCGGGCCAGATGGCTGGCTCGCGCTGCCGGCGCAGGTGCGCGAGGAGGCTGTCCGGCAAAGGGCTGCGCGGGAGGGGAGCACGGATGCTCTGAGGCCCCGCGCCAGGCCGGGGCCCCTGCCCGGCAGAGGGTGCCTGCCTGCCTGCCGGAGACGGTGCGGTGGCCACGCCGTGTGGTGGGGCGGCGGGGCCCAGACATCCAACACACTGAGCAGTATCGGGGCGTTGCTTTCTTCGTCGACTTTGGCCTCGGGGGGCCCGCGACTGGCCCTGGGGCCGTCAACGAGCGACTCACGGTGAGCAGCCGGCCCTGGGGACAAGCGGGGGAATTTGGGGGACCCCGCAAGGGACAACACTCGAGACGATGGCTGTCTGAAGGAATGGTGTCGACCGCACAGCGTGGGGACTCGGGTCGCTCTCCGAGGACGTCTCGGGCGACTGGGGCCTCCAGGGTCGTGGGGCCGTGCGGTGGCGGCGGTGAGCTCTTTGGGGAGTTCGATGTCACTGCACGGTCTGTCACTGCACAGCTTTGGAACCTGGAAGCGGACGTTGGGTGAGGATTGTGATGTGGCCTGGAAGGGTGGGGCGGACGGTTCGGCTCCGAGCTCAAGGACTGACTCCCTCGAGCCTCTGGAGGCCAAGACGAACTGCACAATCAACGCCCCTAGCAAGGACGCGCGCCTTTATCTAGGGTACCCTTGTGTCCTTGCCTTTGCGGCCTGTCCTTTGCCGTTTTCACTGGTCGCCCGCCGCCCCAAACACCCCAACGTCGGCCTCCAAGGGTCTTGCGTCCTTGCCACCCGTCCTTAATGTACGTTTCGATGGTATAAGCATGGACTCTCGATTGGCGCTGCCCCCCCAGCAATCCAGGCGTCGCCTCGTGCGCCGTCCCTGCACTCCGCGCGCCAGCGATAGGGGCCCAGCGCCTGTCGACGGTATCCGCGCGCGGACCTTTGGAAGTTTCTTTTTTACCTAACAGCGTTTGCTGATAGGTTTCTAGTAGGGTCAAAAGAGAGCATCATGACTCCTCAGGGGGGTCTGGGCGGGTGCCGGGGAGGAGAACCGGGAATCGTTTTTCGCCAACAGTCACACACTTCGTGCTCTTCGACCTCCCAGAACTCCATTCCCGGGCCACATTCTGGAGAACCGGGAACAGAGCCGGGCTCGCTTTTCGCCAACAGTCACACACTTCGTGCTCTTCGACCTCCCAGAACTCGATTCCCGGGCCACTTTCTGGAGAACCGTGAACAGAGCCGGGCTCGTTTTTCGTCAACAGTCACACACTTCGTGCTCTTCGACCTCCCAGAACTCCATTCCCGGGCCACATTTTGGATGCCCGGAGCCAACTGTAGGCCACTTCGTGCTCTTCAAGTTCCCAGAACTCCATTCCTGGGCCACATTTTGAATGCTGAGGCAGGCTGATGCTGCGGCCGAGGCAGGCTGAGGCTGAGGCAGGCTGAGGCTGAGGCCGAGGCTGAAGGCAGACTGAGGCTGAGGCTGAAGCAGGCTGAGGCTGAGGCTGAGGCAGGCTGAGGCTGAGGCTGAGGCAGGCTGATGCTGAGGCAGGCTGAGGCTGAGGCTGAGGCTGATGCAGGCTGAGGCTGAGGCAGGCTGAGGCTGAGGCCGAGGCTGAAGGCAGACTGAGGCTGAGGCTGAAGCAGGCTGAGGCTGAGGCTGAGGCAGGCTGAGGCTGAGGCAGGCTGAGGCTGAGGCTGAGGCAGGCTGAGGCTGAGGCTGTGACTGCGACTGCCGTTACCGCTGCGACTGTCATCGCGAATGCGACTACGACTGCGAGAACAGCAGAATTTTACAACTGGATTTTCATCTGAATCTTAAGGGGAATGCTTTCAGATATGCTTCTACATATCGCTGATAGGTTGCTTTGCCGGGATAATTATCAGAAGTCTTTGGGAGCCTTCTCTCCTCTCCTTTCCTCTGTTCTTCTCCTCTCCTCTCCTCTCCCCTCCCCTCCTCTCCTCTCCGCCCCCTCCTCCTCCTTCTCCTCCTCCTCCTCCTCCTCTTCCTCCTCCTCCCCACCTCCTCCCTTCTCCTCCCTCTCCTCGTCCTCTTCCTCTTCCCGCGAGCCCCGAGGAGAGCAGGCTGTTCCACGTGGAGCTGCTGGACGTGTCCGGGGCGCCGCCGCGTGGCCCGGGCGTGTCCGGCGGTGAGCCAGCCGTCTCGGGGACGCAGTCGGCGCCCGCGTCCGCCGCCCGCCCCGGCCATTTTGCCGCCGCGGAGGGCGCCGGGGAGCATCGGGGCATCGGGGCATCGAGGAGGCGGGAGGAGGGATGGAGGAAGGGGGAAGGGGGAGGGGGGTAGGAGGGGGGATCTGCTGGAGGCGGGAGGGGGAGGAGGACGGAGGAGGAGGAGGAGGAGGAGGAGGAGGAGGAGGAGGAGGAGGAGGAGGAGGAATCGTAAGAATAAGAAGAAGCATCATCATACGAACAATGCTAAGAATTATCCCAGTGCGACCCTACCTAGAAGTTGGAGCCCCTAGGAAAGCAGCATCAGTTGCTTTTGCTTTGCCTTTCCTTTGCTTTGCTGTTGCTTTTGCTTTGCGTTGCGTTGCTTGTGCTTCGCTTTGCTGTCGCTGCTGTTGCTTTGCCTTTGCTTTGCTGCTATCCAATGCTCTGCTCTGCTATGCTATGCTATGCTATGCTGCGCTGTGCTATGCTGTGCTGTGTTGTGCTGCGCTATGCTATGCTATGCTATGTTGCGCTGTGCTATGCTATGCTGGGCTATGCTATGATATGCTGTGCTGCGCTATGCTATGTTACGCTATGCTATGCTGTGCTCTGCTATGCTAAAGCTCAGCGAAGCTAAGATGAAGGCAAACTAAGCTAAGGTAAACCTGAGCTAAGATGAAGCTAGGCTAAACTACGATGAAATAAGCTAAGCTAAGATGAGATAAGCAACGCTAAGCTAAGGGGACGTAGCCGGGGGAACCGCGGGGCGGATGCCGGTGGAACCGCCCGGGGCGAGAAACACTCCCCGGCCCCTTTAAGAAAGAGGGTAAGAACCCTTCTAGGCAGAGCCTAGGTAGGGAATAAGAAAATTAAGATAAGCAAACGAATCATACTCATATTAATAAAACGAATAACACTACGACGGACAATGATACTAATACCCAGAGAAATAATAACACTAATACTAGCATACTCACAATGATACAGCTAATACTAAGAAGAAGAGGAGGAGGATGAGGAGGAGGAGGAGAAGGATGAGGTGGAGGAGGAGGAGGAGGAGGAGGAGGATTGTTGTTTGACATCCACTGCAGGGCTGTGTGTGGCCTCGTTTGGCTGCTAGCAATGAGGCGCCCCTGACTAACATGTGTTGAAGCACTGCACCGCTATGCGTGTCAACACTGACCCACACTCTCTGCTTGCTGTAATGAGGGTGGCGGACCTAGCACAGAGTCCGCTAAGCATAGTTGGCAGCGCGAAAATAAGGGGTGATACAACGAGGACCGAGCCCTCGAATGGAGGCACCCGAGCTGTGACACTTATACCTGCAGCATATGAAAAGCACGATCCTTCCGAGCAGCCAAACACAGCAGTGCGGTGGCCTAGAGCGTCTTGCTCCAAAGACACCGTGCAGTGGCCCCGTGCAAGCGTGATGTTTCCGTGCAAACGCGGGAAAGGCCTCTCGAAGGAGCGCCTGCAGCGAAGGCACTTGGCGCATCTGGGTGCTTGACCACCACTCCCAGCGGTGCCCAGGGTGATCCTCCTCACAGGATTGACTAATCTCTGGCGCCACCCACGGGCACCTAGACAAACCGACCCTAGGCCAGAGAGGGAACACATTCGTCGCCAACGCACAAACCGACCTGGCTATCAAGATGAAGTGATTCAGCATGTGAATATCGGCCTCTGAAGCTGCATGGCACCCCGCTGCTCCCAGCTTTGCCAGCCTATCAGCCTCGTCATTGCCAGTGCGCCTCCAGCGTTCACTAGCACGAATGCCCACTTCGTGTGTGTGTGTGTGTGTCTAAGTGGGCTTTGACCTTCTCGACCGACTGAACGACTTCCGAACCCGGGTGATACAACGACATACGCCCAGCAAAAGGAGGATTGTAGCTGAGGTGCACTGCCGTACTGCTGGCGCGCTGCTGACTGCATGTTCGCAGTCGCTGTAGAAGGTGGTAATGCCTTCGGCCTGCATGCCCCGCTTAGTATTCCTGGCAACGTCTGCAACCTGAGACATCTAGCTTAAAGGCGCATGCGCAGGTCCAGAAAGGCGACCCACTCTGCTTCCCTGGTCATTGAGAAATGTTAGTCCGTAGCCAGCTCTCGACAGTGGGGCAATCGTGTGCTTGTGACAGCTGCTATCTACAAAACGCTGCCCGCGAACTTGCTAACGTCCTGGGCCCGATGCTCTTCCCAAGACGTGTGCGCCTGGAAAACACCACATTTAGAGGCATGACGGGGAATGCAGTCTCCAGGGTGTGGGGACAATCCCCTTCTAGAAAGCAGCAGCACTAGCGGCTTCAGCAAGAATATCTGGTTTGACTACTTCCTCCCCCGACGACGCAACAGCTTGGCAAGGGCAGCGCCACGGGCGGGGGAACGCGGTGTCCCCCCCCACACTGCCCACACATCGGGCAAACATCCTCGACCTGCTGATGCGCCTGGATGGCTCTCGAGTGGGTCCACAGAACCTCGCACGCAAGTTCTCGGATCGACCCCTTCCCTTTGGTCAACATCCTGACGAACGAGGCCGATCGTTGGCGATGTCGAAGCAAAGCCTGTCACACTGAACCCCATGTTTAGAAGCTGACTCTCTCCAACGCTCTCATGGGTGCTTACTGCAGCATCCGTTTGAGCGTACCGGGCGGAATGGCCATATGCTGCACCGTCTTACCAGAACCGTTCAGACACGTCACAACGTCAGTCATACGCCACCGACCCCTCGCCAAACATAACTACACTGTTGAGACAGGCCCTCGGATCTGCCTCCACTTTGGGGCAGCACTTCAAAACAATGAGCACATACGGGCAGCCCTCCTGGGCACATACGGTGGTGCTGGTGATTGTGATGATGATGGTGGTGATGCTTACGATGTTTAGGATGATGATGACGACGGCGATGATGATGGTGATGCTGTTGATGATGATTATGCTGCTGCTGATGATGATGATGACGATGATGGATATGATGATGCTATTGCTGAAACGGAAGATGAAGATGTTGTTGATGTTGCTGATGATTAGGGTGATGATGAGGGTGATGATGATGGTGATGATGGTGAGGATTACGATGATGCTGCTGCTGCTGATGCTGCTGCTGCTGATGATGATGATGATGATGATGATGAAGATGGTGCTGGTGATGGTGATGCTGACGACGACGATGACAAGGAGGAGCCCTCGATTTGGAACCTTGGGGGGACCTCCCCGTAAACGGCTCGAAACGAGCAACTGTTGTAGGAGAAAGAAAGCATAATGAAAGGGAGGAGGGTGACGAGAAGGTGGTGGGGGAGGGGGATGTGTGTGAAGGTGGAGGTGTCAGGCAGCATGAGGGTAGGTATGGTCAGGTTGTCTTTAAGGCAGTCTTCAGCAAGTTGATGGCATAATAGCAGCCGGGAGAGAGAGAGAGAGAGAGAGAGAGAGAGCCACCGAGAGAAAGAGAGAGGGAGAGAGAGCGAGAGGGTGAGAGCAATAATGGGAGAGCGAACGAGAGAGAGAGAGGACATAAAGGGGGAGGCCAGTGTGAGTTGTTTGAGAGGGGAAGGAGGAGGCGGAGGTGGAGCTGCCCCCCCTGACTCTGGCGCTGCCCTTCTCCTCTTCCTCCGTTTCCTCTGGTGAGCGGCGGCGGTGGGCGGCTTGGCGGCTTGGCGGCGAGGGGCATCAACAAATACCCTTGGGCGGTGGGCGGTAGTGGGTGATCCAACAGACCCCGCGGATTCCGGACTGTTGGGCACGTCTGAGTTTGCTGGCAAAGTCACGGGTGCGGCTATACACAACATTGTAAGAAGGTTTTGTCCCGACCATCCTGTGCTCGTGGGATTTCGTTTTCAAGAGACAGCGCTCCGCGTCTCACCTCCTCCCGCTCCCCCTCCTCTTCCTCCTCCAATCCCATGGCGCATCCGCACCCACTCCGGCACACCCCTCACACGTTTCATGGCCGCATCGGAAGCTCCGCCAAATACCCCAGCCGTTGCGGCCGCATGGCCGGTACAACCCTCACACGTATCGCGTCCCCACAGGGCGCTCCACCGAAGGCCCCAGCGGCAGCGTCCCCGTGGCGTGCCAGCACCCGGCACAACCCTCACACGTTTCGTTGCCCCAGTGGCAGCTCCACCGAAGGCCTCAGCTCGGCACACCCGTACACATCGCGTGGCCCCGCAGGGAGCTCTTTGCTTTACGATACCCAGGCCTGCAAGTGGTTGGGTCCTCCGTCTGGACTGTTTTCCGCTGGGCCAGGCGGCCAGCCCTGCTGGTCAGTGCCGGCAGTCACCCCGCCGCGGCACCGCACGAAGGAAGGAGATTCACGTCGGAGGGGAATCTCGTTTGTGCACGCGTCAGGCTGGGCATATGCGTAGTCTTGGAGGGCAGTGGCGTGAAAACGTACTCCCCCCAGTACACTGTCGCGCCCGAGGTGGGCGCGGTTGTGCAAGAGGCGCGGCCTGGCTCTCCCTCGGCTCTTTGCTCGTGGTGGTCCTGGGACCCCTCGCTAGAGGCTTCGGGCCCCAAATTCCCACCATTCTGCTCTCACTCCTCAGCCCTCAGCCCTCCCTCTTCCTCCTCCTCCTCCTGCTCCTCACCCTCCCTCTCCGCCCCCTCTCGCGCCCCTCCCGCTGGACCTCCTCCGCCACTCCCCTCTCCCTTTCCCTTTCCCTCCCTTCCCACTCCTCTCCCCGACCCATGCTTCCTTTCCCCTGCTCCCCTCCCCTCCATCCCTCTCGCTCCCCCTCCCCTCTGCCGCTCCCCTTTCTGCCCATCCCCTCGGCTATTCCCCCTCTACTTCCCCTTGCCCTCTCCCGCTTCCGCCTCCCTGCCCCCCCCCCCCCTCCCCTCGACAATTACTCAATATGAATACTACTCTCCCTCTTCCCCTGATGGCGTGCTGGGAATATTCGACCCCCCCCGCGTACTGTTTATTTACACACAGGATTCCCGGGAGTTGGGTTTTCGCCTGCGTTTTTTTTCAAAATGCTGCTCTCGCTGAGGCGCCGGCTTCATTTCTGCTCCCGAATCGTTCCGAATCGTGCTCCCGCTGCAGCGTGGGCCTCATTTTCGGATCGGTGTTTGCCTCCGTCGTTCAGGATGGCGTTCTCGCCCCAGCGCGGGCCTCTTTCTCGCGCGCCCATCCGCCCGCCACCACCGCGCCGCACCACGCCCCGCCCCGCCGCACGCACACCCACCGCCACTTCCACCCACCAACGCACGCACGCACGCACGCGCACCACCACCGCGCACCGCCACCACCACCGCACGACCCCACCCACCACCACCACGCTACACCGCGTCACACCACATCACACGCGCGCACACACAGACACACACGCACGCACGCACACACACACATCACACACACACACACACACACACGCACACACACACACACACACACACACACACACACACACCACCGCCACCACCACCACCGCCATCACGCACGTACGCACCTGGCCCACCACCAAACCACCAAGACGCCACACCACGTCACACCACAGCACACGCGCACACACGCACACACACACACATACACACCACCACCACAACAACCACAACCACGCACACACGCACGCACGCACGCGCACCACCACCCACTACGCACACGCGCGCCCAGCCACAGGTCCGCTACGACACGCGTCCGCGGATAGAGAAAATCAGCGCCATGGTAAGGGATGGGAGGGAGGGGTAGGATGTCAGATGTTGACGCGAGCGCACCTAACTTGGCCACACCCCTCCCCTTCTCCCCGTCTCTTCGGCACCCCACCAGCGGGTTGACTTGTAGTTACAATTGCCGAGGAGCAGAAGAGGGCATGAGGACACGACAGGGCCTCAAAGGATGGATGGATCGCAAGCGCAGGGGCAGGACGCAGAGGCCTCAGGAGGGCGGCAGGGCGGGAATGGCCGCCCCCCACCGCGTGCCGTGGATTGCGGAGCAGAGCTCTGGTGGACCCCCCGCCCCCTCCCCCCCCTGGAGGAGAGGGGCGGGGGGGGGGGAGGCAGGCTGCCGAGGGAGGAGGGAGGGAAAAGGCCCCAGACCCAGGCATCCGACGCACCGACCAGAGCAGGACGGCGTTCTCGCAGCCTTCGGCCTCTGGGGGGGCCCTGGCAGGGCTCCAGGACCGCCACGGAACGACTCGGGACGACGAGCTGGCCCCGCGGGAGAGGGCCGGGGCTCCTGGGAGCCCGAGCATGGAGCAAGTCGAAGCGTCGGATCTCTGGGGCCCTCCGGCGTCCTGATCCGCTCCATCCTGGCGTTTCGGCCCCTGGGGGGGGTCGCTTCGGACCCCGTGAGGGCTGAGGGCCCCATCGTGGAGGGGGAGCAAGCGAAGGAGGAGGGGGGCGAGGTGGGCGAGGAGGATGCGAAGGAGGAGGACGACGCGGGCCTCGTCTTCCTCCTCCTCCTCCGCCTCCTCGTCACTCCCTCCTCCCCTCGTCCTCCTCGTTCTGCCCTCGCCTTCGCTCCTCCTCGCTCCTCCTCCTCCTCCTCCTCCTCCTCCTCCTCCTCCTCCTCCTCCTCGCTCCTTCCCTACCCCCCTGGAACATCTTCGGCTCCACCCCTTTTCCCGATAGATGGCGTGCTCCTGCCTTCGAGGGTCGGAGGAGCTGGCATCTCTTCCTCGGCGGCAGGCGGCGGCAGGTCGGCGCAAGCCGGCGGAAGTCAGATGAGGGCGGCTCCGCCAGCGGAGGCCGGCGGGAGGCCGTCGGACGCCAGCGGAAGTATCAGATGCGCCCCCGAGAGAGGCCACTCCAGATTTCGTAATAATGGGAGGGGGGTCTCATTTCGGGGGGTGTCTCTTCCAGGCTATCTTGGAGGGCCTGGGGGGTCTGGGGACGATGTTTTGGAGGGTCCTCCCACGGGGGGAGGTCTGAAATGGCTTGTCTTGGAGGGTCCAGACCCCCTCCCTTCTATTACGGAATCTGGAGCAGCATTTTGGCTTCAGGGTTTCCGTAGTCGGCCGAGCACGTTCTCTCAGCTTCGCTACCAGACATGTCGTCAGCGCGGACCGGGCGTTTTCGCCTCAGACCTCTGACGTGCACCGTGGCGCCGACCCCCAGATGAGGAGATGTGCGGCCTTGGATCTCGTATATCGTGTGCTGTTTGCCGCGTCCCGTCGTGCTGCCTGCGTGTAGTTTTAGGCCGGGCATGTCCTTCTGCAGGCGGATCTTGGAGGACAAACATAACATAGTGAAGCATATTCAAACATAGTAAAACAATAGTCGAGCCATCGCCCCCAGAGCATTTCTAGAACTATTTTTGAATGTTTCTTCCTGTAGATGGACATGCCCGACTCAAGTTGAGTTGTTTCTGGCTTGTCCCCTTGTTCCTCCGCGTCTGCTGCGGGGCTTCCGTCTTGAGGGCCTCTTGGAGGCCTCGGGGGCGGCCTCTTCTTGGAACCCTTTCTTCGGGGCTCCCCATGTGCTTTTGGAAGCCCTCTCGAGGGCTTCTTGGGGGTCTCTTCGGGGCGTCTCGTGGGCATCTCATGCGTCTTGGGGGCCATCTTGTTGGGGAGGGCTCTCAGGGCCCCTACGAGTTCCCTCTCTTGGGCCTCTGCGGCTCCTCTTTGGGTCCTCCGGAGGGCCTTTTTGGCTGTCTTGGGCTTTTCTGGGAGTCTTGAGGCCTTCTTGGGCCATCTCTGGGTCCTGATGAGGCCGTCTTCGGCCAATCTGGGGGGCTTATCGGGCTGTCTCGTGGTCCAGAACACCGACATGGTGACAATTCGAAAATCATTGAAACGCCAACGGGACATGTATGATTTGGGCATCTTGAGGCCGTCACGTGGGTCCCATTGGGCCCTTTATGGAAGTCTTCCAGGCCTCCTGGGCCCTTCCGAGGCCATCTTGGATGCTCTGGAGGTCTCTCTGGAGCGTTGGAGTCTATCTTGAGCCGTCTTGGAGGGCACCTCGAACATCTTGGAGGCCGCCGTGGGTGGATTTGGAAGCTCCGAGGGCCAAGGAGGGATGCTGGGGAACTCGTGCACCCCCTCCCGTGCTCTCCCCCTTTCCGCTAACGGGATGTCGGACCCCAGGGGCGGGGGACAGGGGGAGGGGAACAGCCAAGCGTCTCACACGCTTGTTCCCCCCCCTGGCACGCGGCGGAGTCTTTGCGATACTCGAGCTTGGAGTTTCCAACAGCTGCACGGATGCCGCCCCCACTGGTCTTTGACATTCAGCAGTTATACGTGCATGGATGGAGGGCGGATCGTGTTCAAAATGGGCTGTCGCCTTGGCGCCGTATACACCCGTTGAAGCAAGCATTAACTTGTCACACGGATGGAGGGTGGGTCGTTTTCAAAATCGGTCGGCGGCGAGCGAGGGGGAGGAAGTGAGACGGAGAGGGCCTTCTCAGAAGGCGGCGGGAGCTCCCGGAAGCCCTTGCGCCTTCTGATATTCTTCTTTTCAGCGCCTTCGGGGAAGGCCCGGAACCTTCTCAGAGGGCTGCCGGTCCTCCGAGCCTTCCGAGAAGGCCCGCCCCTTCTCGCTTCCCCCCCGAGGCCCGCCGCCGGGTCGGGTTCCCACCTCGGCGCCGCGCACGCTGGTCTCAAGCCTCTGGCCGGCACCGGGACGGAGGGCGGGCCCCTTCCCGCGCGGGGCGCTCGCCCCTCCCACACGTCCTCGGCATGGCCTCTGCCATGAGCGTGTCGTTGTGCCGCAGTTGCACGGAGGAAGGGCGGTGGTTCTTTGATCTTGGGCGTGTCGTTTGGGACCTCGCAAGGTGGTGGAGGAGGGGGAGGAGGTGGAGGTGGAGGAGGAGCGTGGCCACGAGTCTGAGATGGTGCACCAGCTGCGCCCGTGTCGGGCGGATCCTTCTCGCGGTGGGGCTGCCGCTGGGCACACCTCCCCGAAAATTTTGCGTGTGGCCTCGCCTTGCAGCACGCCTGGTGCCTCGAAGGAGGGCGCAGCTGCCAAAAGGGCGCTTCCGCCTGCGCTCAGGGGAGGAGATGGTTACCCCCATACCCTCTGCCCCTCCCTCGCTTTCCCCTCCTCTGGGCCTCCTGGGAGGCCTTCGTGGCCACCGCTGGATTCGCTTCGAAATCCTGATCAGAACGCGCCCTGGGAGAGGTCCAGGGAGTCCCCTCAAGGAGGAGGAGGAGGAGGATGAGGAGGAGGAGCAGGAGAAGGAGGAGGAGGAGGAGGAGCAGGAGAAGGAGGAGGAGGAGGAGAAGGAGCAGGAACAGAGGCCCTCGGTACCTTCTGGTTTCCCCATGAGTTGCGGGCCCGTGGGGCGCTCGGCATTCACGGGGTGCGTTTCTCGCGCACCGGTAGTGCGGAGCTGTGCAGGGCCTTCACGGGAGGGGGCTCGGGTTCGGGAGAGCGTATGCTGCAGCATCGTTGACGCATCCTGGGTTGATGTGCTCTGGTGCTCCTCCTGCGCATCCCCTGCTCGTACGGAGCTCCGTGGACCGAACAGGACTGAAAAGAGCACGCCAGCAGAAGCTGCCTCCAGATTCGACACGGATGCGGCAGGTTCGCGTCGTGTCGATCGGCGGCGACCCCAGCGCCGGCGTTTAAGGTTGAACGCCGCCTGTGGCCCAGAATCGGCCCACCCGCGAACGATCCAGCCTTTTTGAAGGGGCCGAGCGTTCAAGTTTGAATGACCCCCGCGGTGACATGAACCAACGCCGGGGTCGACACGACGCGAGCCTGCCGTGGGTGGAGCCGGGCGCTGCCACTCGGTGCAGCTTCGGGCGCCGACGTTCGTGCGCGCGCCGACCAAAGTGCTGCCTCGCGCTTCGCGCGAATCTTCCATGGGAGCTCGAGCTTCCGGCGAGCCAGCCAGTCTGCGTTACCCCCCCTCTCGCGGTGCAGCCTCTCGTCAGCATCACGCCAGCACAACCCTCCTCCTCTCTCCCCTTGCCTCGTTCCGTCCACCACCTCCCCCGGCACGCGGCTGCAGGTCGCTCTGGCTGTCTTCTTCGGCCCACGACCGGCGCCCCGTTGGCGCCAACCCGCGCGCCGTGCCGGTGCCCGAGCCCGTCGTCTCCACTGTGCCGGTCACCGCCGCCACCGCGGTTGTCGTTCCCAGATCTCGGGCGATGTGGTTTTTCAGCTCAGGAGTTTTTTCCTTCGATTTTGGCTTCTGGGGCCCATAGTCGGGGCCCGAGGCAATCACAAACGGATGAGGGGCGAAACACTTGCCCCAGGGAAGGGGTGTTCGGGACCCCTGGGGCCGCGGATAAACAAGCTCACCTCGTCGGATTTCTGGGATTCTTGTCGCCGTCGAGGTTCGAACGCGTTGTTTCTTTGCTTGTTGTTTCGTATGTTTTTTGTTTCTTGAACTTTGGGTTTTGAGGGTCCTGCTTCGGGCCCAGGGGGATGCATCGATCGGTCCGGGGTGACAGGCGGGCAAGGATGAGCACCAGGAAGGGTCAGAGGACCCAATTTGAGTGGATTATGTGTCGTCCTCGTTGTCGTCGTCGTCGTCGTCGTCGTCGTCGTCGTCGTCGTATTCGTCGTCGTCGTCGTCGCCGCCGTCGCCGCCGCCGTAGTGGTCGTATCTTTATCGCCGCCGCCAGCGTCGTTGTTGTCGTTGTCGCCGTTGTCGTCGTCTTCCCCCTCATCCTCCCATACCCTCCCGTGCCACAAAGTTAGTTCCTTATCTGCATCATCTTTATCCTGGTATGGTAGTCACTTGGGCTACCTCTCCGACAGTGATCTTAGCTCCGTGTTCTCATTGACTGAAGGCTCGGTTTCTACTTATGACGTTCCTGTTGCCTCCCCAGCCGTACCACAGAATATGGAATCGGTGTCTCTCAAGGCTCAGACCATCAGCTGTACATCCTAAGGTAGGATGAAGGGCATTCTCATGAGATCTCACGCGCATGCGGTCTTCTGCCAAGAGCATAAGCTCATGGACAAGGAGCAGATTTCGCAGGCTAACGACTGGGCCCTCCGCCGAGGTTGGAAGTCTGTGCGGCTTCTGCTCTTGCGGCGGAAGCTGGGGACACCAGCTCGGGGTTTGCCATGTTCGTGCGCAGTTGGCTGGGATCTCTCGCGGAGTCTGCCCTTGCTAACTGGACGCTGGAGACTGTGGAGAAGCCTACCGTTTGTCGGGCCCTCTCTACCAGGCGCGGGCCGACCACGCTGGCACTGCCCCTGTTACGCCTCTTGGCAGGAGTCTTTGGGCCACCGCACGGTGGGTTTCAACCGCTCAGGCAGGTATCTGCGTTTCATGTGTTTGAGGTGCGAATGCCGTAGTTTGGGGTCGGTCATTGGAAGCCTCTCGAGCAAGCGCATTGTTCCTTCAACCCGTGCTGTTCGCTATGGTTGACTTGCCATGTGTGCCGGCCGGCATCCTTGTCACAGCAAGCAGAAACAATGTGTGACGGTTGACACCGACATTTTCGGCGCAACGCATTTTCAACCACCCCTCCCTCTGGGTAGAGCCGTTCTGGAGATCACTGCTTCTCCTTCTGCAGTGGTGGGCCTTTTGCCCACCTAGCTTTGCCTGAGCGTCGGAAGCTCTGGGGCGTGGATCCAACAACAATCCGTGTTATCGTTCTTCTTATATATCACCTTCTTCTCCATCTTTTTCTTCTCCGACATTTTTCTTCTTCTCATCCTCCACCTCTTTGATCATCCAGATAGACGTCCTGTAGGCTTCGTCTCCTCTTTGTTTTTCCGCCCGTTACCATGTTTTCTCATGCTGTCGCTTCTCCCTGTGCTGATGCTCCCTCCTGTGTCTCATCCCTCTCTTGCTCCCGCTCACCCGCCCTCCCCTCCTCCACACTCCCCAGGAGGGCCCCAAACCCAAAATGTGGAAATACGCCTACCACCTCGAAGCTCGAAACCTGAAGTTCGACATCATCGATCCTTTTCCCTCCTCGCCCTCGTAGGCGGCAAGCACACCCAAATCCGCGGCCTCGCGGGCTGGTCCCCTGGGCCGCGACCCCTCGGATGCGGGGCGCCCTTTCGCGGATGCCTCGCGCGCAGCGCATTCACGGGACCGCGTATCCGCGGGCTCCCGCTTTGGAATCCAGACTATTTTGGAGATTTCCATGCGTGCCCAGGGGTGGCGACATTGGAACGGTGGTGTCGGCGCAGAAGCAAACCGAGCGATCCGAAGCACGAGTTTCTCCACCCCGACGTCACCGATGCATGGGCGCGATGCGGCGCGATCCCCAGACACCATCTACTCCGACCCTATCTAGGAGGCCTCCGTCCATGCGGGGAGGTGGCTCGGCGTCACCCCAACACATGAATACTATGTGCTTGTCGACGCCCCAGGGAAGCCGGTGAAAGGCGGTGAACGGCGAGAGGGAGATCGCGGCGACGACGACGACGGCGATGACCACAACAACGACGACGACGACGTCGACGACGACGACCGCGACGACGACGACGACGATGAAGATGACGACAACAACGACTACAACAACCCCGACTGCTCCATTTTAGCTCTTCCTTGTAGGAGGAGAGGAGGACGGGGCGGAGGAGGAAGAGGAAGAAGAGAAGGCAGTGGGAGACGAGAGGGAGATCGCGGCGACGACTGCGACGACGGCGATTACCACAACAACGACAACGACGACGACGACGACAACGACGGCCACGACGACAACGGCGACTACGACGACGAAGACGACGACGACGACGACCACCGCGACGACGCCGACGACGAAGACGACGACGACTACGAAGACGACGACGAATCAACCATCAATGCCTTTTCTGGGTCTTTTTCTCTGGGAGCTTCTTGGAGGCATCTTGGGGCTATCCAAGGGCTTTCTTGGGGATATCTTTCAGGTCTCTGGACCCCTTTGGGGTCCCCGTGGTGCCTCTTGGGGCACCCTTGGAGCTCTTTTGGAGGGTCTTTGGGCCTTCTTGGGGCTCTTTGGGGGGGTCTAGGAGGTCTTTTGGGGCCACCTTGGAGGCTACGACTCAAAAAGGAGTGCGGCGACAATTACGGCCCCCCCATCGGAACCCGAACATTGGCCTTTGGGGGCCCTCTTGCGCCGCTCTTGGGGTGCTCTTGGGCGCTCTTGAGCCCGTGTTGGGCCTCTCTGGGCATGTCTTGGGACTCTCTTGGGCCATCTTGGGGCCATCTTGAAGCCCCAAGAGCCCATTGAAAGCGACAGTGCGAGAAAGGAGCAACATTGATTTTCCATGGGTTTGGGAAGGATGTTGGCCTCTCGGGGGCGTCCTGGGGAGGCTCCGTGGCCACTTGGGGCCGTCTTGGGGCGGTCTTGGAGCCTCGTGTAGGCGTGTTGGGAGCTATCTTGAGTCATCGAGGGCTATCTTGAGCGATCTTGGAGGTCATCTTGAGCTCTCTTGGGCTGTCTTAGCGCCATCTTAGGCCAACACAGACCCTTCAACTACCCGCGGCCCCCCCCCCTCCAGGCCCAGAGGGAGGGGGTAGGGAGAGGGGTCAAGACACCCTCCCCGCCCGCAAACCGTCTCGCTCACTCCCACCCGCCCTCCCAACACATACGTAGCACCCGAGTCTGGCCCGAGCCTCAGCATATTCAGCAGTCGTCTTTGGATGGGCAGCTACTGGGGGCCAATCCGCCGCCGCCGCCGCCGCCTCCCCCGCCGCCGCCGCCGCCGCCGCCGCCGCCGCCGCTGCCCGCCGCCGCCGCCGCCGCGCCGCCGCCGCCGCCGCCGCCGCCGCCTCAGCCGCCGCAGCCGCCGCCGCCGCCAAGTGTACTCCGTATTGTTTTTGGACAAGGATGGTGGGGGGGGCCGCATCGGGTTGGCTGCGTATGTTCCGAATTTGGAGGCAGAGTGTGTTTTGTACTGTTTTTTACAAGGGATGGTGTGTGGGGGGGTCGTCATGGACCTGGGTTGGCCCCCGGTCGCCGGGGGAGGGGGTGTTTATTAATAGGGAACAGTGATCAAGACACCCTCCAGATAGCAAGCCGTCCAGCTCACTCCCAACCGCCCTCCCAACACATAGAATAACACCCGAGCCTCAGCATGTTCCGCGGTCGTCTTTTGATGGGCAGCTACTGGGAACCAAAACCAAGCCCATGTGCGCGACGCTGGGGCGAGGTGCGCCACGCGTGCCAGGCGCGCCAGGCGCGCCAGGCACCCCTGGGGCCCGAGCGTGCCAGGCACGCATGTTCCCTCCAGCCGCCTGGCCAGGTGTGCCACGCTTGGGGCAGGTGCGCCTGCGCACGTGACAGCACACATCGGGAAACATGTCGGACCATCCTTGTCGAAAACCAATGCCCATCATTGTCTGGTGGGCCTTCGCACAGCAGGCCATACGCCATCACCCCCGCCGTCTCCGACAAAAACCACTTGACGATGATCGCGGGGTGGCCGCGCACTATCCACATGTAGCCGCGAGGTGTATTTTGTATTGTGTGTTTGTAAGGGATGGTAGCCCTGCGCGCAGCAGACAATCCACTGACTCCCCCGCCGTCCCTGTCGAAAAGCTATACAAAGTGCCCGCGGGCCTCACGAACATGACTCCAGATTTTGCTCCAAACTATACTGTGTATTGTTTTTGGCAGGGATGGTGGGGGGAGGGGCCGCATCGGGTTGGTTGCGCATGCTCCGAATTTTGAGGCAGAGTGCTTTTTGTATTGTTTTTGGACAGGGATGTTGGAGGGAGGCCCTCATGGTGTGCGCATGGTTCTGGGTTGGCTGCCAACCGGGTGTTGGAGGGGGTGTTCATTCATAGGGAACAGTGATAAACCCTTCCCCGAAGGGGAAGAAGGGGGTTGGACAGAGGGGGCTCTCTGAACCACTCACGCCCAGAGGGCTGGTGGGATTTCGGCCTTCGGCTTCGGTTGGGGTGGTCCGGCAGGCAGCCAAATGAGAACAGATAACATTGGCATGTCCTTCTGCGTGCCATGTCGAGACCAGACCGCGAGGACGCGGATGCGGATACGTTCGCCGCTCGTGACCTCCCTTCCTCCCGCCTCAGGTGCCGCCCGCGCACGTGGTCCTAGGGCCGGTCAGAAAGGCGCGGCCCCCGCTTCGCGCCTGCCGCCCGCCGCCTGCCCCGCCTGCCGCCCACGTGGCGGTCTCGCGTGCCGGTGCCGTCGTTGTCGTCTTCGTCGTCGTCATCGTCGTCGTCGTCGTCGTCGTCGGCGGCGGCGGCGGCGGCGGCGGAGTCGTCCTCCTCGCAGCCTTGTCAGCAATAACAGGGCCCAAGTCCATATCATACGTGGAGGGTGCCAGCACGCCAGTCAGGACGATTGCACGCCTTCCGACCGCCTTTACCTACTCCTCCTTCTCCTCCTCCTCCTCCTCCTCCTCTACGGGCGTCTCCTCAATCTTCGATATTCCTCTTCCTCCTCAATCTTCTATCCTCCTCCTCCCCCTCCTTTTTCGATCTGCAACCGTCGATCCTCAATCTTCGATCCGCCTCCTCCACCTCCTCCAGGCATCTCTGGACATCGTCGGACGATTCCCAGGAGGTCCCTGGAGGCGGTTGTCTCTTGGAGGCCTCTCGTCAGGAGGTCTCCAGTGAGCCTGGCCCCGCGAGGCAGAGGTCCGCATCCTGGACACGGACTCGCCAGGCGGGGGCGGCGGCGGTGCGGTGGCGGGGGGGCGCGGGAGGGACTCAGATCTTTTCACGTAGTGAAGAACTCACGACGGGAGATTTGTTTTGCAGATTTTCGGCCTCTCGGGGCCATCACAATCTAGGCCTCCTAGATGGGGTCCGAGTAGATGGGGTCGGAGGATGGCATCGCGCCGCCTCGCCGATGCATCGACGATGCGGCTCCATGTGGAGACCGTGTTTCCTCACGCCAGCGGTGTCGATGCGTCGCCGGCGTCGCAGATGCATCGCCGATGCATCGGCGATGCATTTGCGATGCGGTGCGATCCTGCGACCCCGTCTACTCGGACCCCATCCAGGAGGCCTCTGTACACCAGGCCCAGGGACCGTCCACGAGTACGGCTCGAGAGGAAGGGCTGGGCCCCCCGGAGGGGGTCCAGGCCTCTGGGGGTCCGCGCTGTGGAGAATCACAGCGTCGGGGATCTGGGGAGGCCGCCAGGGAGGGAGTTGTTTGATGCTTTTGTTTCTTTTCGGTTGGAGTGGGGCGTCCGCCACTGCGTGCTTCGATAGTCCGTGGAAATAAATGGGCGCGGGCGCGCGCGCGCCTCCAATTGCACTGAAGCAGTACCAGGCAGAGGAGCAGGTCGATCTTCAGAGGGCCTGGGAACATCCACCATCGTCGTCCGTGGCGAACAAATGCAGGAGTGAGTTTCAAGGAGGAGAAGGGAACAGTTCACATCAGTTATGTTGTGATACAACTCCTGGGAGGTTCGGTCAAATTCAGCATCAGCGTTGGTAGATCCGTGGTTGACGACTGCCCTAAGCCAGTCCAATCCCGCTTAGTCTAGCGTAATCGGGTTCAATCTGCCTTATCCCGCTTGATCCCGCTTACTCCGACTTAATCCGGGGCCGAATGAGGCCTCAGCCGGCTGAGTGGCTCCTTATTCTGACTTTGTCATTTTGATCGTTCTTGCGAAAACCTCGCAAGAGTTGTTTCCTGACAGTATGTCGGTTCTCCGCAAGGTAGCCCCATGGCTCCAGGACTTCGCCCAGGGAGGGCGGGCAGTGTTTGACAACACGGGCAGAAGCCGAAAGCTGGCAGGGGCCAAATCGGCTTGCCTGCCCAAGGATGTAGAGAAAAGACGCGGGGAAGGGGACGGAGGGCCACGATGGTTGTTAGCTGCTGGGCGGCCGCGGTGCCGCTGAGAGGCCGGAGTGGGCGTGGGGGCTCCCTGGGCCCTGCCTCTGGGCAGCGCGGGGGGCGCTCTGGGGACGCCTCCAGGGCCCGCAGCAGCGCAGCACGCGAGGCGCCCAGCGGTCCCAGCAGGGGGCGCCCACGCATGACGTGCAGGTCTCCCTAGCCGGGGCAGCACCTCGTGGCGGCGCGCACGGCGGGGCTTGGCGTGGGAGGGGGTGGCTTCCCGAGAAGGCGGGTGGGCTCCTTCGAAGGCAGGGGCCTTCTCCGCTGCGCCTGGCTTCGCAGAAGCCGGGAGGGCTCCTCAGAATTCTCAGAAGCTGGGGGGCTTCAGCCCCCCGCCTCAAGAACGCACCCGCCTTCTCCGAAAGCCTTCAGAATTGAAGCCGCCGAGAAAATGTTAGAGCTACGAACATCATATGTATTGTTCCGCCGATTCGACGACATGTTCAAGTTTCGGGTAAATCAATTCTGTAGTCGACCTCCTACGCGAAGGAAGGTAGGCTGGTGCCAGAGTCTCGTCCTGCGGGCCGCAGCCCCTGACCCAGACCGAAGGGGGCAACGAGCCCCTGCTGGCCGCGCGAAAGTTTTTTGGTTCGAACAAATAAGAATCTCTGGGCCATAACGCGCGTCATGCTCCCTAACCTCACCCTTTCCTCCCCCCACTAACGTACAGTGGAAGCCCATGCCAAGAAACTCCCTGCCCTGCTTGCCTCCAGGGTGTCCTGGGCTTCTTGGGCTTCGATGGTTTTGCCATGGGAAGCCCTCCCCCCCTCCCCCCCACCACAACGTAACGCACCCCATGACGTAGCGCCCGGCGTGCCCTGGGGTCTCCCCCTCACCTCCCCCATCAAGTAACGCGCCCCCCCCTCTCAGTGCGTCCCCGGCACTACCGCAGGGCGCGTCCAGCACCACGGTCTGAGGGGGGTGGGCGCTACGTTATGCCCCCCCGATAATGCCCGTTATGGCCTCGAATCAATAAATGCGCTCCACCTGGCCGCCTCCGCGCTGCCAGGAGATACGGCCGGACCCAGGACAGACTAAAAGACGGCCAGCCCTCGAGGGTAGCCTCTCCCAGGATGCACAAGAACATCCACCAGACACGACGAACATCAGGGTACCCTCCCCGCACCGACCTCGATCTTATACCTTGGTCCGACCATACCAGAAGCGGCGTCGGTACAGGGGTAACCCCGCGCAGGCCCACAAGATTTGGAGGACGACGTCCGACGAGGGGGAGCGGTCGAGGAGAAAACCAGGAGCAGGATCGCCGATCTGCCGCCCCCTCCTCCCGCCCCTGAGAGCGTCGAAGGACGCACGGTGGAGTTGTTCGGTAAGGAATGTGCCCAGGAGGCTTCAGATCCTGGAGGATTCCTTATCTGACGAGGGCGGCGGTGATATCCCTAGAAGAGAGAAAAATGCCCTCGCCGTAGTTACTCCGCCCCTGGGGGGGGGTTCTCCCACCGCGTGGTTTCTTCCTTTCTCTGTCTCTCTCTCTCTCTCTCTCCTTTCTCTCCTTCAAATGGGTGGCACACGACAAAAATGTCGCCGGACTCGATGAAATCATGTCTAATGCATCAGAAGTTGACAACACGAAGAATGAGATGTCACGAGTCGGCGGGCTCGGGCCTGCTCAGTGGGTGCTCGGAAAGATGCCCCGTGTCCCAGGGAACCAATTCGACGACGAGGATGCTTTCGACTTAGGAGTACTTGCGAATGTTGCAGAGGACGGAACCGACGAGTTTTTTCGTCAGTCTGCGATCCGTGCGTCCACCAGGAAAGCATTCGCGGAACACGACGTCGGGGGTAGAACGGCGAGGGCCGTTCTCCGAAAAGCAGCGCCATTCGCCGGGGAATGTCAAGTAAGTGATGTAGTGCGCTTCCGCAAAAGGCCGACCGACGGCGAAGTCACTGCTAAGTGGAGCACTGGTTCTCGTATCGTTGGATTCGATGGCAAAAACGCATGGGTTATCGCAGTGGGCATGCCTGTCTGCGTGGCTGTCGACAGGCTTCGACCGTGTACTGCGGCGGAGGCGTTGGCATACCAGTATCTCTCCAAGCATCGCGACGGTGGAGTTGAAAGATATGCACCTCCATACTGACAACAACAGTCATTTGTGGACGAAAGACGCGAGCTGCCAGAACCACAGGCACAAGAGCATTCTGTACAATAACATCCCATGGCGACAGAGGAGCTACCGGGGATCCCAGAGGACCCCGAGTTCATATAATAATCATTTCGCCAAATGGAGGAATATGAATTGTCTGAAGGAATGATCGTTCCTGTGACGCCCGCGTCGGGGTCACTACTGTTGACTCGAACGCCACTCCAGAGGTCTTTGCTAGATCACGTGCCACGCGGCGTACAGAGTCGTAACGAAGTGATGCGCAGAAGAATCGAGAATGTGGACGGTAGCACGGGAAGGGTGTCCGATTCTGCCGCGGAGCCAGCTCCCGAGCCGGCGAACCCGCTTCTTGATGCCGCGCGCAGGGCCAGAACGTCAGGGCCAGGCATGGATCTGCTAGTTCGCAAGGAAGCATCATTCGCTGTTAAGCCACATGAATCGCTTGTCGGATTCTTCAACGAGCGCACCGTTCATAGGCCGCAATCCAAGAAGAAGATAAAGAGTGCAAAGGATCTGGTACATCATCGAGAATTTGAGGACGTTAAAAGTGGTTTACGACTGGCAAGACAAGACGGATCGGGGAACATGGCGGAAGTTCAACGCCGCTGTACTTATCGATTCCGTGGAACTGCAACATCTCCTCGACAAAGGATATCGCGTGGTACCAACACAGTGGATTGATATTGACAAGAATGAACATCTCCGCAGACCGGGAGGACCTCCGGTTGCACCGCAGTGCAAGCGTATACTTGCTGTACGCGGAGATTTGGAAGAGTCATCGGGTATCCGCGCGGATTCGCCAACGCGCGACCTAGAGGGGCGAATGTTGATGGTGTCATGGGCCGCCAGCACAAAGAAGACTTTCAAGTGTGCCTACATCACGTCCTCGTATTTCCAGGGTCAGGAATTCGACCGCCTCGTGCTACTCAAGCCACCGCCCGACGGACTCGAAGGAGTGCCGGATGGTGGGGCGCTGATCTCGCGCATGCCTGTCTATTGTACGCGCGACGCAGGACGAGGTTTATGGAAGAAAATTCGCAAAAGGTTTGAAGCCCATGGTCTAAGGGAGAATCGTATCATGTCCGCTTTTGTTCAGTATTCACAATGACAAGAGTGAGATCACGTGTGTGCTAGGTACACATGTAGATGACTTACTATGGGCTGCAGATAATGAGCGCCAGAAAATCATCGATTCGGTGTGAGCAGAGTTTGGCTTTCGCGAGATCAAGTCGGATAATTTCCGTTGTTGTAGTATAGAAGTTGCTCAAGAGGAAGATTTCACGGTATTGCGGCCTGGGGTAATATTGGGAAGATCGAAGTTGCGTCCTATCTTAGGAGCAGCCCCCGTCGCGAGAAAGTGCAATGAGGGTGGGGCAGCACAGCTCAGACTGGTCGTGGGTGCTTTGTCATGGGTTACGCGTCAGTGCAAGCCTGAGTTACTGTATCGCGTGAGCAGACTGCAGACAGCAGTGCGCCACGCTAAGGCACTTCATCTCGAGGAAGCCTATCGTGTGTTATGAGAAGCAACACAATCAGCAGGCTGCGGATTAGTATTTGAAAGGGTGGAGCTGTTAAGTGGGATCCATATATGATAGTTCTTACCGTTACGCCAGCTGGGCAGGAGAAGAGGGTACAGTCAAGGGTAGAATCGAGCCTCTCAGATCACAGAGAGCTAGGTTCAATGGGCTCGCAGGGCCTGTGTTCATCGAGGGGAACAGTGATCATGTTCACCCTATATGTATATATACTAAAGTTATCGAGCGAGTATGTAAATCTACACTACAAGCAGAGACTTTGGCTTGGTTATGGGGTGTCGAATCTGGAGTACGCATCCGTGCCGCCATCGCAGATGCTCGCGCGATGCTTGGTGCCGGAAAGAATCTGCCAACCAATTGGCAAGACAAATCAGCCATGTCTACGAGACATGTATGGATGACGGATTGCAAGAGACTTCAAGAACATCTGATAGCCCCACCTATGGGCAATGCAGAAGATAAGCGATCGAGTATTGAATTAGGGAGTTTAAGATCGGATGTTTGGGTTAATGGAATGGAAGAAGTACAGGTCCTACTACGTCCACGCAAGTTGTGTGATAAGATCCGATGGATCCATAAAAGTATTATGGCTGTTGACCGTCTAGCGAAGAATATTCATACGGATTTCTTTGCTAAGATCTTACGTGCTGGTTCGTATGATGTAACCCCGGATCCCGAATCTGGCTTACATTAGGTTAAGAATAAACTGGCGAGGGCCAGAGTGAATGCTGTCCCATCAGGGAAGTAAGTGACTGAGTCCTGGTTGCCTTGACTTGAGTAATCCTAACATGGGAGTGCTCCTTTTTTACAGCCCCTAGAGGCTTACTTAGATCAGCGGTGCTGCGCGGTCTGCCGGCTAGCTCGTGATAAAGTTTCACGGGTGTGAGATAGTGCGTGCGTGACGTTTCTATACGCACCACTCGCCGCGACACGCCGCCGTTTGACTTGTAGGGGCCCTTTTTTGCCACTGCGCTAAAACACATCATAATCACAGTGAGGATTAGGAGGTGGACGATGCTGATGATGCTGGTCGTGCTAGTGATGCCGGTTTTGATTGTGATAATGCGAGTGATGTTGGTTCCAATCATGTGAATGAGTATGATGCTGATGATGCTGATGGTGCTGACCGTGATCATGACGATGATGCTGCTGATGATGATGATGCTGATGGCGACGAAGGTTACACTGATTATGTTGGTGATGATGTTGGTGGAGGTGAGGATGGTGATTGTGATCACCATGGTGGTGATGATGGCGACGATGATGATGGCGAAGCCGATGACGATGATCTTGTTCCTGGTGATGGTGCAGGCGATGAGGGTGATGATAATATTGAGGACGATGAGTAAAACCATGAGCGTGATAGTTACGGTGGTGGTGACGACAGCGATAACAGTGAAGTTGCTGTTATTGCTTGTCATGATGATGCGGGTGATGCTGATGGAAACGATGGCAATGCTGACAATGGTGATGATGATGATGCTGATGATGATTCTGATGAAAAAAGGAGAATATGATCACGATGACGATGGCGATGTCAATGATCTTGACGATGGTGAGGATGGTGGCGCTGTTAATGATGATGATACCGAGAATGGCAATGCTTATGAAGATGCTGATGATGACGACCATGATCAAGCTGATGTTGTTGATGATGCTGACGATGATGCTGGTGTTGATGATGATGCGTGTGATGCTGATGATGGTGAAGATGAAGATGTTGATGATGATGCTGCTGCTGATGATGATGCTGCTGTTGATGCTGATGCTGATGCTGGTGGTGATGATGATGGTTGATGATGAGGAGGAGGAAAACAAGGAGGAGGAAGGGCAGGAGGAGGAGTGGGTGAGGTGTTTGGGCTCTTCTCGTCTGTTGTGCTCCCCAGGGGGCTTCTCGTCGCCACGGGTGGCGCCCTTGAGTGAAATTCAGGGCAAACAAATCCCCCCAGGAGAGGTCCAAGGGCCGATTCTTGGTGAGAGGGGTTCCGAACTCTGGCGTACGCCGGAGCCTTCTTTGGCCAACTGGTCGGCGTTCGCTGGCCGTTCCAGAGGAAGGGGTCGGGAGCTAAAGTGGCCGGCTGGCAAACGAAAGTAATCGCGACAGACACATCACCCCAGGACTCGATCCTCGAGGTTTCGGCGGGCAGGGCGGAGGAGGATATCGGAGCCCCCGCCAGGGATATTGAAGTTCGCGTCGGACACCCTGGAGTTTGTGGAGGGCCCCGCCGACGCCGCGCGCGCGGCCTAGTGGGGCCTCGCTGGCGAGCCTGCCCACGGCAGCCAATCGTTGTGTTCACGCGCGAGCGCGCGCGCCTACGCTTGTGTGTTTGTGTGTACACGGCGTGCGGCTTCGAGGGCACAGTATACAGACGGCGAGTGCACGTACGTGTTCGTCGCTTGTGAAAATCGTCATCCCCCCCTCTTATCCTGGCTCAATCGTCGGCCCACCCGCTCCGCCCCCGCGTCCTCGCCGCGGTCGCGGCGGGTCGCTGGCGCCATGGGCGCGGCGGCCGAGGCGCCGCTTCCGAAGGCACTGCACTCCTGGGCCGCCGCTCCCGGGCATTCGCGCGACTGGGGCGCCTTCGAGGCGGCGCTACGGGACTCTACGCGCCTGTCGTCGGCGGTGCACATGGCGGCGACGGGAACCGTGGATGCCGAGCTCCAGATGATGCGCAACGAACACCTGCGCCTCCGCACGCGGCTCGAGGAGGCGGAGTCTCGGCAGGCACTCGCCGCCCGCGGCTGGGGATCCCTGCCCCAGCCAGGCATGGACGCGCAGCTGCCGGGAAACCTGCCAGAGAGGGCCACACCCTACGAGGTGGTAAGCCGGAGCTCGGCATGGGACCCTATGACCACACCGCTGGGGCCCGGGGCCCCCTGCCCCAGCGGGGCGCCGCCACGGAGCAGCCTGGCGGCCCGGCGGAGAGGGCCACCCTCGGCGCGGGGCCTCGGCGGACCGCGCAGCTGGGGCCTGGCTCCAGTCTTCCAGACGGCCCCCCCTCGCGTCGACGCTGGTGAGCACCTCTGTGAGCGGCCAGGAACACCTCGACGCTGGTGAGCACCTCGACGCGGGGCCTTCGGCGAGCACTGGCGTCGTGTCAGCAGCACCCGCTCCTCCAGCGGCCTCCAGCTGCGCCGCCGCTCTGGCCCGCCCGCCTCTCTACGCTGGCGGCGCCGCACCGGCTTCGGACGGCGAGCGGCTCTCTGCGCCCGCGGGCGCGGCGTCCAAGGCCGACTCGGCGCCGGAGCCCTGTTGTCCGCAGCCGCCCCCGCCGCAGCCAGAGCGCGCAGGGGGCCTCCCCAGCGGTGGGGCGCCGCGGGGCCGCCTGCCTCCGCGCCCGGCGCCCTCGCGCTGGGGCCGCGGCCGCCAGGCGCCGCCGCGGGGTGGCCCAGGCAGTGGGGAAAGCCTCCCGAGGGCTCCGCCGTGGAGTGGCCGAGGCCGCGGCGGAGCCCCAGCGGCGGGGCCTGCCGGACCCGCTGCAGGGGGCCGACCCGTGGGGCGCGGCGCGGGGGCCCAAAGAGCCGACGGTCCCCCCAAAATGGAGCGGTGAGTTCTTGGCCGTGTTCGGCCTCCGGGGGCCTTTGCCGGGCCTCGGGGGCGTTACAAAAACGACCCGGGACGAAAAACCCGCCCTGCAGGGAAGTGGTCCAGACCGCCGCCAGGCGGAGTTAGGACGAGGACGAGGATAACCCATTCCAGAGCCTTCCCGAACGTTCTGAGACGGCCGCAGAGTTTTTCGATTTATCTTCACCCTATTTCATTATCGTCCTGGCTTCGTCTTGCAAGCAAACAAGCAAGAAGGCCATGCATCCTGAAGGACGCGTGGGCAGGCAAGGACACTCATGGTTCCTGCCGTGATTCGCTGCGACAGACAATCGGCGCCAGCGCGGATTGGACTAAACAGCCCGAGAGGAGGAGGAGGAGGAGGAGGAGGAGGAGGAGGAGGAGGAGGAGGAGGAGGAGGAGGAGGAGGAGGAGGAGGAGGAGGAGGAGGAGGAGGAGGAGGAGGAGGAGGAGGAGGAGGAGGAGGAGGAGGAGGAGGAGGAGGAGGAGGAGGAGGAGGAGGAGGAGGAGGAGAGGAGGAGGAGGAGGAGGAGGAGGAGGAGGAGGAGGAGGAGGAGGGGAGGAGGCGGAGGAGGAGGAGGAGGAGGAGGAGGAGGAGGAGGAGGAGGAGAGAGGAGGAGGGGGAGGAGGAGGAGGAGGAGGAGGAGGAGGAGGAGGAGGAGGAGAGAGGAGGAGGAGAGGGAGGAGGAGGAGGAGGAGGAGGAGGAGGGAGGAGGAGGACCAGTTAGGTGCGCGCGTCCACCTGACATCCTCCCTCCCCTTACCATGGCGCTGATTTTCTCTATCCGCGGACGCGTGTCGTAGCGGACCTGTGGCTCCGCGCGCGTGTGCGTAGTGGGTGGTGGTGCGCGTGCGTGCGTGCGTGTGTGCGTGGTTGTGGTTGTTGTGGTGGTGGTGTGTATGTGTGTGTGTGTGTGTGCGTGTGTGCGCGTGTGCTGTGGTGTGACGTGGTGTGGCGTCTTGGTGGTTTGGTGGTGGGCCAGGTGCGTACGTGCGTGATGGCGGTGGTGGTGGTGGCGTGTGTGTGTGTGTGTGTGTGTGTGTGTGTGTGTGTGTGTGTGTGTGTGTGTGTGTGTGTGTGTGTGTGTGTGTGTGTGTGTGTGTGTGTGTGTGTGTGTGTGTGTGTGCGTGCGTGCGTGCGTGCGTGCGTGCGTGCGTGCGTGTGTGTGTGTGTGCGCGTGTGATGTGGTGTGACGCGGTGTAGCGTGGTGGTGGTGGGTGGGGTAGTGCGGTGGTGGTGGCGGTGCGCGGTGGTGGTGCGCGTGCGTGCGTGCGTGCGTTGGTGGGTGGAAGTGGCGGTGGGTGTGCGTGCGGCGGGGCGGGGCGTGGTGCGGCGCGGTGGTGGCGGGCGGATGGGCGCGCGAGAAAGAGGCCCGCGCTGGGGCGAGAACGCCATCCTGAACGACGGAGGCAAAACACCGATCCGAAAATGAGGCCCACGCTGCAGCGGGAGCACGATTCGGAACGATTCGGGAGCAGAAATGAGGCCGGCGCCTCAGCGAGAGCAGCATTTTGAAAAAAAACGCAGGCGAAAACCCAACTCCGGGAAATCGTGTGTGTGTGTGTGTGTGTGTGTGTAAAAACAGTGCGCGGGGGGGGGGGGGCGAATACGCAAGAGACGTCATCAGGTGGAGAGGGAGAGTAGTATTCATATTTAATTGTGGGGGAGGAGGAGGAAGGGGAAGAGGAGGAGGAGGAGGAGGAGGAGGAGGAGGATGAGGAGGAGGAGGAGGAGGAGGAGGGGGGGGAAGATGGGGAGGACCTGCATGCAATAAAAAATTATGGAGATCATACCATTCTATACACTTCTGTTGCCCACTGCTGCCGGGGGCGGCCTCGCCGCCGAGCGGTCGCCCAGCTTCGCGGGGTCCCGTCCGGGTTGCACAGGACCTCCTTGACCAGGGAACCGGCGCTGCTGTTCGCGATCTTGTTGGCAAAGTGGTCCAGACCTCCGGGGCCCACGCATCAAAAACAGTGGAGCAGCTGGATGTCTGGAGGGGGGTGGCGAGGGCACGGCTCGCAGGGGCGCCCGCGGAGCCGGAGGGGTGTGGCGACGCGTCGCACCGCTACTAACAGGCCCCCCAGGAGGACGACGACCACAACCGGGGCAGGGGCGCGGGCGGCCGGGATCGCAGCACGCCTTGTGTGGTGCATTCCACGTTTTGCAATCCATTTGGTGCAATCTATGCGGTGCCATTCACCCTGCCGAACTTGAAGTTGTCGGCTCCACTGGTCGCGCAATCACCCCACCCACCCACCCGCAACTTGGCTTGCAAAGCCCATGCGGAGGCGATTGCGATGAGTGTTTGGCGTTGGCCGGTGCATTTCTGCGGTCGCGCCAGCCCGCGAATGCACGCGCGCGCAGCGGCCAGCTAGTTTGGCGCGATCGACGCGGCCGTGGTGGCGCTGACCGCTGGGCACATCCCAGCGGGCACTACTTCAGTGCGAGTCGGCGACTTGGGCGGGCGCGGTATCATGGCAACGTCGACAACGGTAGACATGATGATAGTAGCGATGACATTGACGATGCTGAGAGCGACGGCGGCACGGCCAGTGACGGCGCCGATGGTGATCGCCCCGGTGACGATGACGGCGTCCTCGCGTCGGTGATGAAGGTCTTGGAAGGAGTTCGACATGTGCGCGCGGCCTTTGCGCGAGAGTGGCGCGCATGGTGCTATTTGGCACGGATCGTGCCCCCCAGCGCACTTGCAACGGCGTTCAATTGATTTCGGTAGTCGGCGCGAGAGGTCCGTTTGGCAGAATCCCATGAGCATATTGAATTACTTGTGGTTTTCTCAAGAATTCGCAAGGGCGCGCGAGCGCAAACTTTTTTTGTGGGTTGAAAACTGATGCTGCGGAATCGCATGTGTTTGTATGGTTCCGGTCCGCTCGATTTTGAGATCCTTGCGAAACCTACGGTTTGTGTTGAAGGAATTCCACATGCGCGCGCGACGACGCGCGCGTGCACTTCGCCCCATTTCGTGCAAGGGGTTCTCGCGACAACACGCGCGCAAGGGCGTTCGAACGATTTAGACATGCGCGCGCGCGAAGCCCGTCTGGTAGCATGTTATGAACATGTTGAAGAACCTGTGGCTGTCTTGAGAGTTCACAAGGGTGCGCGCAAGCTTTTTGAAACGAATCAGCGTTGTGAAACCATGTTTTTATTCATGTTTCTCGGACGGTTGATTTCGACAACCTTGCGACACCAACGGTGTTTGAAAGATTTCGGCATGCGCGCGCAACCACGCGCGCGTGTGCACTTGGCTTCATCTTGTGGCAAGGGGCATTTGAAACTGATAACTTTTGTTAAACGGGTGCGCGCCTAGATCTTTTTGCAGAGGATGACGGAGGGGCGATTCTGGCCTGCCTGGGATGGTACGAGTTCATATTTCGGATGGACGATGGGGCAGGATCAAGTGTACATTGCAATGAGAAGAGGTGAGCTGTTAAGTCCGGGGGGGGGGGGAGGGTTGTAGATCCGAGTTCTCTGCTAGGAAGGAGAATGTATTTCTATACGCAGTGAGTTGCGAATTCATTTCTCGCCATATTTCGCGCAACCATCGCACCCGCCCACCCGCAACTTGGATTGCAAAATCTATGCGGCGGCGATTGCGGTGACTGCTCGACGCTGGCTGGCGCATCGCCGCGCCCGCGCTAGCACGCATGCTCGCGCGCAAAGCGGCCAGCTAGTTCGGCGTGATCGACGCGGCCGCGGCGGCGCTGACCGCTGGGCACATGTTTTAAATGATGTTGGGGGCCACTCGGGTTTCAAAGTCCCGGCGAAACCCCAGGTTTTTGAATGATTTTCGCATGCGCGCGCGACGACGCGCGCGTGTATTTGTTTGTCCCCCAAAAAAGCTTCCGCGACAGCCAGCGCGCAACGGCGTTCGAATGCTTTCGACATGCGCGCGCGAGAAGCCCTTTTGGCCGAATGTAATGGACATAGACATGTTGGTTTTCCAACGAATTCGCCACAACGCGAGCGCAATCTCTTTAGAAACATGATGTTGCACAACCTTGTTTCATTGGAAAGATGTCCCGGCCCATTTATGCAAGGGGATTTCGAGTTGTGGGCGGTGAGTAGTGACTAAACTGTGAGTACGCAGTAGCGAGTCATGGATAGTGGTTAGTGGGTATTGAGTAATGCTCAGTGAGTAGTGAGTAGTGCGCAGTGACTTGTGTTTAGTGAGCAGTGAGTATTGCGTACTGGGTAGTGAGTAGTGGGTAGTGAGTTGGGAGTAGTGAGTAGGGAGTAGTGAATAATGAGTAGTGGGAGCGTAGTGCGTTGTTTGTGGTGGGTAGTGAGTGGTGCGTATTGGGTAGCGAGTAAGCTGTAGTGAGTAGCGAGTAGTGAGTAGTGAGTATTGTGTAGTGAGCAGGGAGTAGCGAGTAGTGGATAGTGAGTAGTGAGTAGTGAAGTGTGAGTAGTGAGCAGTGAATAGTGGATAGTGGCTGGTGGGTAATATGTAATGGTTTGTGATTAATGCGGACTGGGTAGTGAGTTGCGTTAAGTGAGTAGTGAGTAGTGAATATTGAGTACTGGATAGTGAGTGGTAAGTAGTGAATAATGAGAGTAGCGAGTAGGCAGTAGGGAGAAGTGATTCGTGGGTAGTGGGTAGTGAGTAGTGAGTAGTGAGTCGTGGTTGTAAATAGTGAGTAGTGAGAGTGAGTAGTTTGTAGCGAGTAGAGAGTAGTGGGTAGTGGGTACTGCGTAATGAGTAGTGAGTACTGTTTAGGGCTGGGGTTTTGGTTCGGGGTTACGGGTGGTAGGGGTCGGGTTCCAGAGCCCGGGGGCGCCGTGGCGAAAGGGGGGGAGGGGGGGGGGAACTTGGCGGCCAAAGGGGGAGAGGGGTGGGTTCGGACCCTCCCCCTCCGTTTGAAAGAGGGGGTGGGGGGGGGGGACCCGACGACGGATCGGGAAAGGGGGGGAGGGGGGGGGGTCCCCGACGACGGATCGGGGAAAGGGAGGGGGGGGGTCCCCGCCCCGCCCCCCCCCCTTGGGGAGATCCAGCGGCGCACCCTCATTCTTGCGACAACACGCGCGCAAGGGCGTCCGAATGATTTCGACATGCGCGCGCGAGAAGCCCGTTTGGCCAAACGCCAAGGTTTTTTTGCGAATCAGCAAGAGTGCGAACGCAGGTTTGGAAGAATTTGTTGCGAAGCCATGTGTTCTTTATGTGTTGTCGGGGCAGTCGATGTTGAAACCCTTGCATCTTACGGAACTTGAGGTGTTTGAAGGATTTCGGCATGCGCGCGCGACGACGTGCGCGTGTGCATTTTTGCAACAGGTTGAGGACTGATGATCTGTGAAAAACGACCGCGCGCGCATAGTATTTTTTCGCAGGGGATGACAGAAAGGTGGGACTGGTTTAGCTGGGATAGTACGAGCTCTTTTTTAGGATGGGCGGTGGGTCAGAGTCACATGTCAATTGCACTATTTGAAAGGAACCAGTGGAGTCCGTGGGGGGGAATCGCATTATTCTTGTAGAAAGGGAAAATCTAGGGCGGCGACGAGGCGGCGACGGGGAGGCGACGGCGGCTACACAGCCGCCAGACCGAAAACACGGCCAAGTTCTTTGGAACAGAAGTAAGAACCTCTAAGCGCCGCTTGGGGAATTTATGTACGCAACTGTCTCCACCAACCGCCGAGGTCCCCGAAGGTCGACCCACAGGCGGTGGTCATGCAGGAATCCCCTCCTTGCAAGCACGGGTGCCGATGGGAGAAGCTGGCCCAGCGCGTCGATTCGGATGCAACTCCTGGGAGGTCAAATGCTGACTGCCCTGGTCCGAAAGACGGCTTTATCCGGCTTGATGACTCCTCTTCCGGCTTTATCCCGCTGGATCCAGCTTAATCCGGCTTCACCCCGCTTTGTCCGCGGTCTGACTGCCCCCCAATGGGGTTCATCATCTTTGATCCTTCCCACGAAGACCTCGCAGCAGCTGGAGAGTGTTATGTTTTACCCTCTCGGCCATAACGCGCGTTATGCCCCCTACCCTCCCACCCGCTCCCCCCCCAGAACGTAACGCTCCCCACCTCAGTGCGTCGCCAGGACTGCCGCAATTCGTCCGGCACCACAGTTGGGGGAGAGGGGGGCGCTACGTTATGCCCCCTCCCGTCCCCCCCCCCCCCAATAACGCCCGTTCTGGTCGCGAATGCATAAATACGCTCCTAGGCTCCTAGGGTCCTAGGGGAACAAGAAGTGACATAAACATGAAAACTCAGAGGTCCGCGCGGATTTCTCGGATCGGCGCTGGACCCCCTTCCTGGCGCGCGGAGCACGCCAGGGGCGGCGCTGGTGGCGCCGCTGGGGGGCCCCAGCGCCGATCCGAGGACTCCGCGCGGACCTCTGAGTTTTTATGTTTATGCCACTTTTTTGTTCCCCTACCTTCTGTCTCCGAACGTCGACGCCCCCGCAGCCCAATCATCGCCAGCCGGGGCTTCCAGTGCCCCCACCGCGCTTCCGCGACGGCATGGCGCCCTTCTTCGCCAACTCGGAGGCCCCGGCGGCGCTCTCGGCCCGAGCGGTGCCCATCGCCGACCCCACGGGGATTCGGTCGTGTGCCCCCCCCCTGTCGGGCAGTGCCGCCCTGCCACTCCCCCTCACCGCAGCGCCTCCTGGTACTGAATTCAGAGATGCACTGCAGAGTTGGTGTGCCCCAGAATGGATTTTCTCGCCGGGTCTACGACACATGCGTAGTTTGAGGTCAATCAATTCTTTAACCGATTCCCTACACGAGGTATCGGCGGCGAGCGAGGGGGGGAAGTGAGAAGGCGAAGACCTAAGGCGGCGGGACTTCTTAGAAGCGCCCTGGCGCCCTCCGAGAGGTTTTCGGTGTCTTCGTGGAGGGCTGACAGAAAACCTTTCAGAAGGCCGGAGGACTTCCGAGCCTTCTGAGAAGGCTCGCCCCTTCTCACTTCCCCCCAGGCTCGCCGCCGACCCTCACGTCAGCGCTTCCTGGTGGGTTCGCGCCGCGACGTCCCTGCGGCGGCGCCGGTGTGGGTTGTGGCTTCGGGAGGGCCGTGTCGTCAAATGGGCCGCAGGGAGCCCCCAGACAACCTCGAGCGTGTCCTCGCCACGCCAAGGTCATCAATGCAGACGTGCACCCTGAGATCTGAAGGGCGCATTCTTGTCACACCGGGCGTTTTCGCCTGGTTTCTGTCTCGGGGGGTCCATCACAGATCGATCCAGTTTGAGAAGTGCCACAGGCAGATTTGGTCGAGCGTTCCCGTCGCGATTTTCTGCGAAGTTGTTTTTTGGCGACGTCGGATCCCAGGGTAATCCTTAGTTCCGCTCTTCTCGTTTGGATTTCCGAAGGCTCCTTTGGCCAACTGCCGCCGCCCTGTGCCCCTGTGGAGGGCCCTGTGTGACCGAAGACCGAGGTGGCACTCGCTCTGCTGTGGCCCAGGCCGCACCGCCCGTGCAGCGGCCTTGTCGCACGACGTCCAGGCCAGGACTGTCGAGCTGCTAATTAGGCGGATTCACTTGCCGCGCCTGTATTTCTTGCCCGCAGGGTGCCGCGTGCTCAGGAAGCTCAGAACCTCGGTCATCGAAGAGCTGTGTGACGCCAAGCTGTGAGGCGCGACGACGGAGCTGCTAATTAGGCGGATTCACTTGCCGCGCCTGTATTTCTTGCCCGCAGGGTGCCGCGTGCTCAGGAAGCTGAGAACCTCGGTCATCGAAGAGCTGTGTGACGCCAAGCTGTGAGGCGCGACGACGGCCCTGCAGGCGCCATGGTTGCCAAACTGCTGAGTTGCCGAACGTGTAGTAGCGCTGCTCACTAACTGTCTAGCTGTGCTCTTCAGAGCTAGGCTGCCCGGTACTTCCGACCTCACCTGTGCAGCCTGGTGGCCCCACACGCAGGACGGGCTGCTTGTGGGTGCGCTTGCGGATGGCTCGCTTAGTTGCTCAACCTCAGGGTGGCGAAGCGATGACGAAGAGGACGACAAGGACGACGAGGGCGACGACGAGGACGTGGGCGGCGACGAGGACGACGACGACGACGACGACGACGACGACGACGACGACGACGACGACGACGACGACGACGACGACGACGACTGCCGTGTCGCTGCCCAGGCCGCCGAGGGCCGCCCAAGGCCGCCGAAGACTGCCGAGTGCCGTCGAAGGCAGCCGCTGGCCGGCGACTGCCGCCGACGTCGGCCGATGGCCTCCCGAGGCCGCCGAGGGCCGCCGAGGGCCGCCAGCGGCCGCCAGCGGCCGAGCCCGAAGCCTCGTCGCCGAGGTGCACAGTCGTGGTCCTGCGGGTGGGCGGCAGCCAGGGCGAGGCCTCCGCTGGGCGCGGGCAGTGCCAGGGGGTTGGGGCCGGCTGGGGGCCGAAGGGGCCCAGCACGGGTTCGGGTGTAGCCAGGACCCCAGGTAAGGGGACCCGGTCAGCAGTAGGGCCCTGGGGCCCCTCAGTTGGCCAGAACCACTAAACCAGGGCAGTTCCTGTTAGTGGAACGGGGCGGGGGGGGCGTCCCCCAGTGCACATCACTAAACCAGGTCCCGCTAAACCCAGTTCTGCCAACGCCCGGCTGGTTCCGGCCAGAAAGGGGGGGAAAGGCTAGAAAAACGTGTGGGTTTCGACCCCGAGGGGGCTGCTTCCGGCCAAGGGGGGTCATCTTTCCGGGGAGACCAGAATCGAGACCTCGCAAAGGGGGGGGGAGTGCCACAGGGGGTGGGTGAGTTCGGTCCGTTGGCGCATCGAAGCGCAGAAGAACGATGCAAAACGAGGTCTCCGGCCGCCGCCGGAACCCGAGAAGTGACGACAATCGGGGCGCGCGGGTGGCATCGTTTTTCGGAAATTCGATGCACCCGCGGATCGAACTCCCCCCCCTAAGGGCCCCTCTTTGGTGGACCCCGACAAAATGGGTGCGGACACCATGGGCATGAAGACGACGGCAGTCTTTGTCCATTTCGAGCAAGATTCGCATTCGGCGTCGCCGTGGACGTTGCCCACTTGAGGCGAATGCCGCCTGCCCAAGAGCGGCCGCTGCCAGTTTTGGACAGCACGTGCTGATGGGCATCGTAGCCATCTCGAGCGTGCTGACCACCTGGGGCGTCGCCAGCTCCTCCTGCTGACCGGGGTTTGGGGGCCGAAGGTTGACGGGGTTTGGGAAGATTAGCGGTGCGTCCCTTGAGGTGCCATCGGGGAACGCAGGGGCTGCATGGACATGCGAGTTCGGGGGTCCGCGCGACTTCCTCGGGTCGGAGCTGGGCCCACCCCTGGCGGCGCCTCTGTCGCCGCCCCCGGCGCCCTTCGCGCGCCGAGAGGGGCCTCCAAAAATTCGTATGGATTGATTTCATCCGAGTTAGGCAGCCGGGGCCACTTCGCCGTCTTCGTCGTCGTCGTGCCACTCCTTCTCCCCGTCGTCGTCCTCCTTTCCTACTCCAGGGGGGAGGAGTTTGGGGAAAGGAGGAAAGGGAAGTGGGGAGGAGTAGTATGTCGAGAGAGGGATGGAGGGAGGAGGAGTCGGAGGAGTGGGAGGGACGATCACCATGAGCAGGAGGGGGTACTCGGTGAAGGAGAGTGGCGAGAGGACGCGGGGGAAGTAGCACAGCAGTGGCCGTAGCAGAAAGACGTGGGGGGGATGATGAGGAGGGGGATGGCGATCACTAGGATGGTGCAGGGTGACGGACACCGGGTGGGGTTTGTGACGCGGCCGCGCGCCCCACCCTGCGGCAGGTTTCTTGCACGTACCGCACAGAGGACGGCACCGCTTGCTCAGGCGCCGGCGGGCGGGACTTGCAGGCACCGCCCCTTGTGGCCGTCACCACCCCCCAGACCTCCACGGCACTGAGAGTAACAAATCCAGACGGAGGCTTTTCGCCGCTGCAGGCCTCCAGGAGCCCTCGCTGGGCCCCGGGAGGCCGTTCACACAACGACGTGGGACGGAACGCCGGCGACCCTGGGGAACGGTTCCGGACTTCCGGGGGGGGGGGGCTGTATTGAGAGGATTGGCATCGGATTTCTGGGCGTGCGGGTATCGTCCCCTTGGCCGTCATCATGCAGGGCGCTCCAGAAGCTGACGCTTCTCTCGCCCTCGGAGACAGCTGGCGGAAGGCCTGCGGCGGGAGCAGGGCGATGGCGCCCCGCCCTCGGGGCGTAAGTCGTGTTCGACTCGGGGTGCCTCGAGGCGCCCCGTTTTGTTTGTTCGACCATCCTGTGGTGTTGGGTCCTCGTTTTGAAATGGCGGTCCCCGCGTCCCTCCTTCCTTCCTCCTCCCTCTCCTCGCCCTCGTCCCTCCTCCTTCCAGTTCACCCACCCAGTACAGCGCTTCGTGGCCCCATAGGGAGCTCCACCGAAGCCCCCACTGGCACCGCCCGTATGCGTCAGCCACAACCCAGTCAGCGCTTCGTGGCCCCATAGGGAGCTCCACTGGATGCCCCAGTGGCACCGCCCGCATGCGTCAGCCACCACCCAGTGCAGCGTTTCGTGGCCACATAGGGGGCTCCACCGAAGGCCTCAGTGGCACCGCCCGCATGCGTCAGCCACCACCCAGCACAGCGCTTCGTGGCCACATAGGGGGCTCCACCGAAGGCCCCAGTGGCACCGCCCGCATGCGTCAGCCACCACCCAGTACAACGTTTCGTGACGCGGTCCCACAGGGAGCTCCACCGAAGGTCCCAGAGGGACCGCCCGCATGCGTCAGCCACCACTCAGTGCAGCGTTTCGTGGCCCCATAGGGAGCCCCACCGACGGCCCCAGTGGCACCGCCCGCATGCGTCAGCCACCACCCAGTACAGCGTTTCGTAGTCCCACAGGGAGCTCCACCGAATGTCCCAGTGGCACCGCCCGCATGCGCCAGCCACCACTCAGTTCAGCGTTTCGTCGCCCCATAGGGAGCTCCACCGACGGCCCCAGTGGCACCGCCCGCATGCGTCAGCCACCACGCAGTACAGCGCTTCGTGGCCCCATGAAGGGGCTCCACCGAAGACCCCAGTTCCCAGTGGGACCGCCCGCGTGCGCCAGTCATCACCCAGCACAGCGTTTCGTGGCCCCAGAGGGGGCTCCACCGAAGACCCCAGCGGCACCGCCCGCATGCGTCAGCCACCACTCAGTGCAGCGTTTCGTGGCCCCATAGGGAGCCCCACCGACGGCCCCAGTGGCACCGCCCGCATGCGTCAGGGAGCTCCACCGCAGTTCCCAGTGGAGCCGCCCGCATGCGTCAGCCACCACCCAGCACAGCGTTTCGTGGCCCCATAGGGGGCTCCAGGTCCCAGTGGCACCGCCCGCATGCGTCAGCCACGACCCCGTTTCGTGGTCCCACAGGGAGCTCCACCGAAGACCCCAGTGGGACTGCCCGCATGCGTCAGCCACCACTCAGTGCAGCGTTTCGTGGCCCCATAGGGAGCCCCACCGACGGCCCCAGTGGCACCGCCCGCATGCGTCAGCCACCACCCAGTACACCGTTTCGTGGTTCCAGAGGGAGCTCCACCGATGGTCCCAGTGGGACCGCCCGCATGCGTCAGCCACCACCCAGTACAGCGTCTCGTGGCCCCATAGGGAGCTCTACCGACGGCCCCAGTGGCACCGCCCGCATGCGTTTCCCCCAACCAGTGCAGCGTTTCGTGACTTCATCGGGAGCTCCAGCGAGGGGCACCGCCCGCATGCGTCAGCCACCACCCAGTACAGCGTTTCGTGGCCCCATACGGAGCTCCACCGAAGGCCTCAGTGGCACCGCCCCCATGCGTCTCCCCCACCCATTACGGCACGTTCCTCACGCGTTTCGTGGCCCCAGATGGGGCTCCACCGAAAGCGGCACCCACAACGCGTTATTCACAATTGCATGTGGTTGGGTCCTTCGCCAGGGTATTTTTGTTCTTAGCTTCGTTATCGATTTCTGCTGCCCTCGTCATCGGGCAGGGCCGTCTGTCTTGACGGTCGGGTCCTGAACCTGTCTCTCGCGAGGTCGATTGATTGCTGACTGACTGCTGACCGCTGGTTCACTGTCTGTCTGGCAGACTGGCTGACTGGATGTCACAACCCATGGCGCAACCTGCGGCGCAACAATTGGCGCAAACCGTGGCGCAACCCCTGTGGCCCAGCCTATGGCGCAACACTTCGATTGCGTAGCCCATGGCGCAACCTCTGGCGCAACGAGCGGATTGCGCAGCTTGGGTCCACGGGTGATGCAACCTGTGGCGCACCCCACGGGTGGCGCACCCCGTCGCAACCTCAGGGAGGCTACGCCCGACTTCTGCGCTCGCCGCCCGAGCGGCGTGCCGTCTTGGGATTCCAGGGGCTCGAGCCCGCTCGCCCCCCTTCTGGGGCCTGGCGTGAGCCCCGTGCGCACTGGCTTCGCAACCACCGCGGTGTGCACAGCATTGATCGCTCTACGTTTGCTGATACAATGAATCACGATCATGGAGGATGAGCAGCTTTCCGAGGGCACCCTTTCATCCTGGCGTCTTCGTCCCATCCTCAGTCACCATCGCTGGCCATTTTCGCTCAAAGAGCCTCAGCTTGGGTTTGGGCGTCCAGCGTCTTTGTGTCTGTACCGCGCTTTCCTGTGATCCTGTCGCGCTGCATCTCCGTGCCGTTGAGTCCACAAGGCAACTTGTTCAATGATCGGTTTGTGATCTCCAGTCCCCCTGTCGTGTCCAACTGATCGTACTCCGAATTTCGCGAGGCACCCGCCTCGATGGCCTGTCATACTCGTCAAGCTGTGATTCGTAGGAGGATGCCTCTGCGAGAGCCTCGCTGGACATATGAGACCTCTCTGACAACACGCCTCTCCGCCCCTGGCAGCCGCATCCTGCAAGGGTTGGGAGAGGAGAAGGGTGCCTGCTCCGCCTCTGCGGAAGAAAGGCGGCAAGGAGGGACTCGGCACGGGGAAGCCACGGTGCGATTTCGGTTGATCGCCTCTCTCTGCTCTAATCTCTCCACGAGGCGGAGGAGGACGGAGCAGACCAGTGAGGAGCAGACGTAG
>CAUYUJ010003470.1:202500-402500 GCA_963575745.1 Prorocentrum cordatum | reverse complement strand
CTCCTCCTCCTCTTTCCTCTGTATCAAGTCTGGCTCAAGCCATTTGGGCTCAAGAGCTTCAGGGCCGCGCCGCCCAGGGGCCCTTCATGCGCTCGGACCCCCGCCGCAGTGCGGGAACGCTTGGCGTGGCGGCCCCGCTATGCTGCTGATCGTTACGTTGCTGCCGACGGATGCCTCGCTGTCGCCTTTGGGTAGCTGCGCTCGCCAATGGCGTGCCGTTTACGCTCTCTCGGACTCGCAGTCGCGAACGGGACCTTTTCTACCAGACGTCCCACAGCGCCCCCAATGAGGCCTTCGTGGAGATGGACGCCGTCGACCGCAAGGACGTCAAGCGGATGGCTCTCGGCAAGGGGCTCCATCGTCGGCTTGACGAGGCGAGTCTTCACGCTGGCTCCTCTCCCGTGGCCTCTCGGCAAGGTGGCCGCGTACCAGGCCCTGCGCCGTGGTGAGATCTTGTAGAAGGCTCACACGCGGGCTCGTACTATCCTGGAGCGTGCTGACCGTGCCAGGCACGTTCACAGCGGCCTGCCTCAAGATGGCGCTGCGACGGACATGCTCATCATGGTGGAATTGTCGCCGAGAAGCTCATGGAGGCCAACCTGCAGATGAGCGGGCTGGTCATGCACCCTGCGGCGCACGAAGCCAAGGGCAAGGACGGCGACGCCACCCGGGGCGAACGGTTGCGGCTCTCCGAGGACAGGCTAGGCTGGTCGCGCTGGAGGCCCAGAGGACGTCCGTCACCGACGCGATCGGCGCCGCCACCAACCTGATCACGGACACGATGGTGCAGATGTTTGCCTCCAGCCTCCAGCAGTGCCAGTCCCAGTTCTCCACCATGGTCAAGGAGACACGGCCGGCCCAGGTACATCTGCTGCAGCCCAGGGTCGATGGCCTCCAGCAGGAGGTGGAGTTCCTCAAGCAGTCCACAGAGTCGTTCGGCTCCTCCATCCATGTGCGCCGAGGAGAGCATCGCGGGCTTTCGTGGTGCCCAGACGCAGACGCAAGTGCAGCTGGACGCAAGTCGCGCACCGCACCCTGCAGCAGACTAACCAGGCCGTGGCAGTGGCCAAGAAAAGCATCGGCCAGAATCGCAGCCTCGCCGATGGCCTCCAGAGCACGCTCGACCAGATGGCCGCCTCGCTCCACACCCCCTTCGAAAAGTTGCGGACGCTCGAAGGGCAGCACTTTGCGATTTGCGACGTTGACAGCACATACTGGCGCAAGGAGTTAATAATGTCTGCACCTGTCTTCGGAGGTCAGTCGATCAGCTTCGTGGCCCGGGGCCTGGAGATTGGCCTCCTGGCGACTGCAGCTGCCAAGCTCTCGCAGGGGTTCGTGGACAGCGGGGCGGAGATGGACCTCTCCGTGGCTTCAGCGACTAAGTCTTTCCAGTCCAGCCCATTCCTCGTCTTCTTCGAGCGTTCCGGCCACATCGCGTACTACGACGACCCCATGCTCGGCCCTGGCACTATCCATGGGGCTTGGCGTCGGCTTCCGTATATTGAAGAATTCCAAGAACTACGACACGACCCTCGGCTGAGCTGCGCGCCGCGCCGCCCCGCCGAGGCGCACCAGTTGCTGGCTGCGTGCGCTCCTCCTCCTCGTTCCCTCGTCCTCCTCCTCTTATCCTTTTCCTCCTCCTCCTCCTCCTTCTCCTCCCCCTCCTTCTCCTACCTCTTCACTCTTGTTTCCTCCTCCTCCTTCTCCTCCTTACTCCTCCTTCCACCCTCCTCCCTCCCGCCCCTTCGGCCCTCCATTTGTCCTTATCGAAAACTTCTCCCTGTCGCACCCCGAGGCAGATGGAAGAGGGGGGGGGCAGGCGTTCCGCTTGAGACTTCCTCACCATTGCTGACCCTGAAGCTTCGAATTTGCAGCAGCGTTACGGATGGAGGGCGGGCGGTTTTCAAGTTGTGGCTCTCGCTTGAGCGCCGCGCGCATTCGTTAAACACATGAGAGAGCTTAGCGGGTGGAGTGTGCGTGGCTTTCAACATGTAGCTTTCGCTTTAGAGCCGCGCACAATCGAAAGGTTGTTCTCGAAAGGATGGAGGGCGGCCGGTTTCGAAAGGTTGTTCTCGAATTCGCGCCGTGAACATTTGTCTTAAGCACTTGAAGAAGTCTTTACGGATGGAAGGTGCTTGTTCCCCAACATGTGGGTATCGCCTTCGCGCCGCGTGCATTCGTTTCAAGCGTGTACAACCGTTTCAAGGGTTCCCATGATTAACGTACCGGGGACGGTGTTTTGGTACGCTGTTCAAGTTTCAGGACGCATCAGTCACGTGGATTTGCAGTGTTTCAAGTCCCAGGGATGTTTTCTGGCACGACCCAAACGTGTCAAGAACCAACGATGCCTTTCATTCGCGGCGCTAGAGTCCCCGGGCTGGTGTGCTGGCGCAGCCCAGGATTTCCAAACGATTCCCCTCCCACAGGGCATTTTCTGAGTGAGGATGTATCCTTGTAGGGGCCTAAGAAGAGCGAGCTGGGAGGGTCACTTGCGTTGTAGGTGATGAGTCTTGGGTTTGCACAGGTCCTCCTCCTCCCGCTTTTCCTCTTCCCCCCTCCTCCCCATTCCCTCTTTCTTCCTCTGCCTCCTCCTCTTCCTCCTCCTCCTCTTCCTCCTCTCTTCCTCCACCCCTTTTCCTGCATCAGTAATCTCATCTTGTCACACCACCAAGCGCGTCAACATGGCTGTTCGGGCGTTCGCTGTGCATGTCCTCGCGATCGATGGCCTTGAAGTTTGACGTTTGAGCCAACGGCGATGTTTTTGAAAGTTCGCAGCAGCTTCGCGGACTGAGGGCGGTTTCTGTTAAGCGTGTGGGTCTCGCGTTAACACCGCACAAACTCGGTAACAAACACGCGCGTCATTTTTTCAATGTGAGGGTATATCATTCCCAACCATCCTGTGGTGTTGGGTCCTCGTTTTGAAGAGACGGTGCCCCGCGTTCTCCTTCCTTCATTCCTTCCTTCCTTCCTCCCGCTGCCTCCTCCCCCCTCCCATCATCATCATCATCATCATCATCATCATCATCATCATCATCATCATCATCATCATCATCATCATCATCATCATCATCATCAACACCCATTTCGGCACACCCCTCACGCGTTTCGTGGCTCCATAGGGAGCTCCACCGAAGGCCCCAGTGCCCGCGGCCGCATGCGTCCCCCACACCCATTTCGGCACACCCCTCACACGTTTCGTGGCTCCATAGGGAGCTCCACCGAAGGCCCCAGTGCCCGGCCCCGCATGCGTCCCCACACCCATTTCGGCACACCCCTCACACGTTTCGTGGCTCCATAGGGAGCTCCACCGAAGGCCCCAGTGCCCGCGGCCCGCATGCGTCCCCCACACCCATTTCGGCACACCCCTCACACGTTTCGTGGCTCCATAGGGAGCTCCACCGAAGGCCCCAGTGCCCGCGGCCGCATGCGTCCCCCACACCCATTTCGGCACACCCCCTCACACGTTTCGTGGCTCCATAGGGAGCTCCACCGAAGGCCCCAGTGCCCGCGGCCCGCATGCGTCACCCACACCCATTTCGGCACACCCCTCACACGTTTCGTGGCTCCATAGGGAGCTCCACCGAAGGCCCCAGTGCCCGCGGCCGCATGCGTCACCCACACCCATTTCGGCACACCCCTCACACGTTTCGTGGCTCCATAGGGAGCTCCACCGAAGGCCCCAGTGCCCGCGGCCGCATGCGTCCCCACACCCATTTCGGCACACCCCTCACACGCTTCGTGGCTCCATAGGGAGCTCCACCGAAGGCCCCAGTGCCCGCGGCCGCATGCGTCACCCACACCCATTTCGGCAACCCCTCACACGTTTCGTGACTCCATAGGGAGCTCCACCGAAGGCCCCAGTGCCCGCGGCCCGCATGCGTCCCCACACCCTTTCGGCAAACCCCTAACACGTTTCGTGGACTCCATAGGGAGCTCCACCGAAGTAGGCACCAGTGCCCGCGGGGCCGCAAAGCACCGCAAAAACGCGTCCCCCACACACCCATTCGGCACAACCTCACACCCGTTTCTCACGTGGCTCCATAGGGAGCTCCACCGAAGGCCCCAGTGCCCGCGGCCGCATGCGTCCCCCACACCCATTTCGGCACACCCCTCACACGTTTCGGGGCTCCATAGGGAGCTCCACCGAAGGCCCCAGTGCCCGCGGCCGCATGCGTCCCCCACACCCATGTCGGCACACCCCTCACACGTTTCGTGGCTCCATAGGGAGCTCCACCGAAGGCCCCAGTGCCCGCGGCCGCATGCGTCCCCCACACCCATTTCGGCACACCCCTCACACGCTTCGTGGCTCCATAGGGAGCTCCACCGAAGACCCCAGTGCCCGCGGCCGCATGCGTCCCCCACACCCATTTCGGCACAACCCTCACACGTTTCGTGGCTCCATAGGGAGCTCCACCGAAGGCCCCAGTGCCCGCCGCCCGCATGCGTCACCCCCACCCATTTCGGCACCCCCCCCGCGTTTCTCGCACGGCAGGGTCATCACCACGGTGGCGTGCCAGGGACGCACCGTGCGCGAAGGCGACGGGGCGGGGGAACGGCGCTCCGGGGGCGGTCAGACCTCCGGGGCGCGAGCAGTCCGCGGCCAGACCATCTCTCGGTCCTGTGGACTCTCGCCCTGGGCCGTCGGCTGCCCGGCGCGCTGCTCCCTCGGTCGACGTCGCCCAGGCGTGATCCTGGATTGCGGCCGCCACGAGGTAGGGAACGGCAAGAAGGAGGACGACGACTGGTGGCTGGAGCTCTACGTGCTGCTCTCGCGCGCCACGCGCCACGAGGACCTCCTGCTCATGCGGGCGCCGCGCATCGAGTTCTTCCTGGCAGGGCCGTCGCAGGGCTTGCGGAAGCAGCTGGAGCAGTTTGCGGCGCGCACGAAGCGGTGCAGGAGGGAAGCGACGGCCCTCGCCAGGGAGCTCGGCTTCACCGAGTTCATCCGCGAGGCCTGACCTGAGGAGCGTCTCCCCCGAGCCGCGCCTTCTCTCGACTGCCCGACTAATTGTTTGGCCTCGCGCCGCGGACGACCCGCGCGCGTCGCTGGGACCCTCTCGGGGCGACCAGCGCGCGTCGCGGGAACTCCGTGCTGCGGGGGGCCCGGCGCCTCGTTCGCCCGTCGTCGCTCTGCCCGGCGGTCAGAGACTTGCCCGCTATCAGCCAGCCAGTTAGCTAGTCAGCTCTCTCTGCTTCGCGCAGCGGACGACCCGCGCGCGTCGCTGGGGCCCCGCCCGGGGCGACCAGCGCGCGTCGCGGGGACTCCGCGCTGCGCTGCGCCCGCAGCCTTGGATTTTGGAGTGCGCGGGCGAAGAGGAAGGAAAAGAAGAGCCGAAAGCGGGCGCGATCCTCGCAAGAGGCGTGCCGATGTGGGCGTCGCGACGTGCGGACGCCGCCGTCGGGGTTCCCGCGGAAGCTGCCTGCGGCGGCCACGCCCAGTGTCACGTGTGTTCGGACAGGCATGCTCGACACTTACACTAGGCGGCTCCATGATCGCATTCATGCAAATATATTCACTCGCGCGCAGACCCATTCATACTCAGATTCCCTCGCGCTCTGACTCACCCGCGTTCTTTCTCTCGTAATCAGATTATCGTATTCCTTTGCGTTGTGTACCCCGCCACATTTCGGCACACCCCTCATGCGGTTCGTGGCCCCATAGGGAGCGCCACCGAAGAAGATACTCACAATTGCGATACTCACAACTGCATATGGTTGGGTCCTTCGCCAGGATAATGTTTTAAAAGACGTGTGTTTTCGCTTCAGCGTCGCGCGCATCCGCCTTGCATGTAACAGCTTCACGGATGGATGTGGGATGGTGTTCAACATGTGGCTCTCGCTTCAGCGTCGCGCGCATTTGCCTTAAACGCGACAGTTTCAGCAAGGCGGGGTGGTGGTTTTCGACATGCGACGGTCACTTCAGAGCCACGGACATTTCATTTTACAGAGTGAAACAGCGTCACGGATGGAGAAGGGGCTGTCTGGAATATGTGGTTATCACTTCAGTGCCGCGCACACTTCTACAAACGATTGCAACCGTTACACACACGTATGTGTATATACATATATATATATGTATGTTAATTTATATATATATATATATATATATATTATATATATATATATAATATATATTATATATATCGGAGGTTGGGGGTGAATCCGACGTGAAACGGAGACCCCCCCTACCGGGACATCGATTTTGGTTTCGGGTTCGTGTCGTGCGTGCCGTGCGCGCGTGCGGGCGAGGCGAAGCTGCGTGGGCGGGCGAAAGTAAATCCTCCTGTGGCTGGGCCGCGGCCGGACCAAATGTTTCTTCTCCGACGGCCGGTGGCCCGCGGTGTCCCGCCGGTGTCCCGCTGGTGTCCCGAAATCCTCTTCTGGCTGGGCCGCGGCCGGACCAAATGATGCTCCTCCCGTCAAACGGTGGCCCGCGGTGTCCCGCTGGTGTCCCGCCGGTGTCCCGCCGTGGGGTGTGCATTTCACGCCCACGCGGGCGCCGCTGGCACCAAGCTTTGCTCGTGCCTCGAGCGCCGGACCTGCAACCAAGGTAGCATCGGGTGGCGCCGCGAGCAGTTACTGTGGCACCGCAGCGCGCACGTTCGACCACGTCGGCTAGCGCTGAAGTGAGGTTCGCGCGATTGATAGGCGCACGCGGGAGAGCGCTTCACGACAATGTCGAGCGCGCTTCGCCAACATCGCCACATCAAATCACGCTCACGTGCGCAATCACACTACTCACTAGACTCCGCCCACAAGCATCGTCAGAAGAACAATCACCACTTTTGCCCACTGCTGCCCCCCCAACTTCCTTATCACCCGCAGGGTGGTCGTATAGGTATACATTCATATATATATATATATATATATATATATATGTATGTATGTATGTACGTGTGTATATATAAAAGTGGCGTTGTCGTCTGAGCTTGGCGACTGTTTGTTAACGATAAATGTATTGGCTGGGATGGTGGGCATCTCCTTTCGAACTGTGGCCCTCGTCTTGGCGCCGCGCGCACTCTTTCTTGTGTGCAACGCCTGGCAAAATTAGAATGTCGAGAGGTAGCTTCCGCATGAGACTTTGATTCGTTTAAGGACCTGGAACTTCAACGCACGTAGTATTGCACGGATCCACGGCGTTTCTTTCTGGTTGAACCTTTGGATCATTGTTCTATCGCTTTCGTGACTAAACGCAAGAAGATGCAAGGCAGCTGTTTCTCAAAGTTTGATCTTCGCCAGAGTGACATGCCCAATTGTGCTGGTCTTTCATGGGGGCATTTCGCGGCGAGACGGAGGGCCTGTTGGGGCGTATGAGGAGGGGACTCGGAACGGGAGGATGTATTGCACGATAGGTTTTTCTCACTCCCCTTGCTTCTCCTCCTCCTCCTGCTTGATATCCTCCTCCTCCTCCTCCTCCTCCTCCTCCTCCCCTTCCTCCTCCTCCTCCTCCTCCTCCTTCCTCCTCCCCCTGTGACCTGCGCGGGCCCCCCGACGGCGGTTTCCACCAGCGGTGCCTCCCCCGTTCCTCGAGGCGTGGACTACGTGCCCAGCTCCGGCACGCTGGTCTTCCCGGACCGCGAGGACAGCCGCTGCCTCCAGGCGGCCGGCCGCCCCCGCCCCGAGGTAAGGGCGGGCAGGCGGAAGAGCGCGGGGGCAGAGGAGCCGCGAGGGTGTGTGGTGGGGGGGGGGGGAGGAGGGCGCGGGTGGGGGGGAGGGAACGCGGGAGCGCGTGAGCGGGCGAGGGGTGGGGAGGAAAAGGAGGGGGGACCGCGGGAGCGTGGAAGGGGGCAGGTGGAGGAGGAGAGGGGGGGGAGAGGGCGGGGGGGGGGCAATGTCAGGGGCCCCCAACGGGCCGCCGCATCGAGAGGAATTGGCCGATCCGCCGGCGGGGCGCGGTCACCCCCCCGCCCTCCTCGGGTGGAACGTTGGCGCGCCTTGATGATGATGATGATGATGATGATGAGGAGGAGGAGGAGGAGGAGGAGGAGGACGAGGAGGAGGATGAGGAGGAGGAGGATGCGGACGGGAGGAGGGAGGATGGGAGGAGATCAGGAGGAGGAAAGAGTGGAGGAGGAGAAGAGGTAGGAGGAGGAAGAGGAGGAGGATGAGGAGGAAAAGGAGTGAGGAGGAGGCGGAGGAGGAGGAGGAGGTCAGGAGGAGGAAGGGGAGGAACAGGGGGAGTTTAGGATGAGGCACGTAAGGTATGAGATGCGTAGGATGAGGTATTAGGCTTTTGAGGTAGGAGGAGGAAGGACGAGGAGCAGAGCAAGCAGGAGCAGGATGTGGAGGTGGAGGAGGAGGAAGAGGAGGAGGAGGCGGAGGAGGAGAAGGAGGAGGAAGAGGAGGAGGTGTAGGAGGAGGAGGAGGAGGACGAGGACGAGGAGGAAGAGGAGGAGGAAGAGGAGGAGGAGGAGGAGGAGGAGGAAGAGGACGAGGAGGACCAGTGTAACCCCAAGACGCACCAACGATGTTGCGACACACCCTCCTTCCAAGTTTCCAGTTACATAGGCCCTGCAATAATGTGTTGCCTACGGGAAGTCCTGCCACCGTGCCTAGATTGTGGGTTACAGGGCTAGTAGATGTTCGTTAGAATCTCGTGGGGGGCCTCTCGGGGGCCTCTGAGAGGCAGAGAGGCAGTTTCGTAGCCTCCTGGGGTCTGTTTTGATGCCTCTTGGGGGCTTGGGGGCTTTTTGTGGGCCTCCACCTCGTGGTGCCTCCTGGGGGCTCCTTGGGGAGAAGGCTCGGCTCTTCAGTCTGTGCCTGTGCCCCCTCCCTGGGGCCCCTTTAAGGCTGTCTTCGGGCCCTCTTAGGCCGTATTGGGCGCCTCTTGGGTTGTCTTGGGGCGTTCTTAGGCCGTCTGAGGGCCCGCTTGGAGGCCTCGTGGTGCGTTTTTGTATGGTTCTTTGGGCCTCTTGGGCCGTCGTGGAGCGTCGGAAAGCCGAAAAGGCGACAACGCCCAAATCCTTCAACAATGCGAGGACAAACAATGTTTTTTGCCTTCAGGGGCCCTCTTGGGAGGCCTCTTTGATGCTTCTTTGGGCGCCTTGGAAGCTTGTTGCGCCATCTTGAGGCCATCTTGGGCGTCTTCGAGCGATCGTTCGGCGACTCGGGGCCCTCTTGGGCCGTCTTGGGGGCTTCCTGGGCCGTCATGGAAGCCTTGGGGAGCCCCAGGGAGACGCCATGGCCGCCGCCCAGGGACCCCCGGGAGCAGGGCGAGTTCGCGCGGCGAGGTGCGGCCCGGTGGGGGGGCCCGTTAGAAGATTACAACAACCCTGCCAGAACGCCTTTGGCATTCTACCACACCCCAACGTGCCAGGGCGCACGGCGGCGCACTTGCATTGCAGCAGTGACCCATTGGACGATAAGCCCCTGATAATCCCCGACCGTGCCAAAGAACAATTCCTGGGACTTCGGCGTCGCAAGCCAAAGAGACCGTTGCGTCCTAGAACGCCGCTCCTGGGGCCAGATCGACGTGTTTGTCGTTGCTGACAATCTGAAATCTGGCCAGAACACACCATTCCTGGGACTTCAACCAATGGAGTTCTTGAACCGGTTGTACATCTTTAGAGCGAATTTGTGCGGCGCTAAGGCGGGAACCACGTTTTGACCAAGAGCCGCCCTTCATCTGTCAAACGGTTGTACATTTTGCAGACGGATGTGCGTGGCTCTAAGGCGAGAGCAATATTTTGAAAATGACCCGCCCTCCATCCGTGAAGCTGTTGCAATGTTTCCAGATGAATGTGCGCGGCGCTACTGCGAGATCGACATGTTGAACACCACCCGCCCTCTATGTGGCAAACTGTTGCGAACTGTTGAGACGAAATGGCGCGGCGCTAAGGAGAGACCCAGGTTTTGAAAATCCACCCGCCCTTCCATCCGTGAAGGTGTTGCGAACTTTGAGATGTTTGTGTGCGGCGCTAACACGAGATCGACATGTTGAAAACCACCCGCCCTCCGTCCTTGCAGTCAGGCTTCGGGACCAGAAGTGGTAATGATGTCTGAGGCGACACGCGCGGCCCGCCCTACCAAAACTTCTGGGTGTGCGACAGGGGGGAATTGCAGTCAGCCTGCATAGTAAGGATGGGCAACCTTCCCAAGGCTACCCTTGCATCCTTGCCTCCTCGGTCCATCCTTCGCCGCTTTCGCTGGCCGCGTCCCGCTCGAAAAGCTTCGAAATGGGCGTCCAAGGCCCTGGCATCCTTATCGCGCATCCTTATTATACCGGCTGACTGTAATTATCTGGAAAATTGATATAGGTGGAGGAGGAGGAGGAGGAGCAGGAGGAGGAGCAGAAGGAGGAGCAAGAGGAAGGATGAGGACGGGGATGGGGACGACAACGAGGAGGAGGAGGAGGAGGAGGAGGACCAGGACGAAGACGAGGATGAGGACGATGAGTAGGCGTTAGGTAAGGAAGGGAGGACGAGGCTGGGAAGGACGAGAAAAGACAGTCTGGGGCGGAGGGGCGGGGAAGGAGGCGGATCCTCCTCCTTCTGCTCCTCTCCTCCTCTTCCTCCTTCTCCTCCTCCTCCGCCCCCGCCTTCTCCTCCTCCTCCTCCTGCTCCCCATCCTCTGTCCATGTCATCCCTCATACGAGCAATGCCGAGTCCTATACTATCCTCTCCTGTCGTATCCTCGTCCTCCTCGTCTCTCTCTCTCTCCTCTTTCTCCTCCTCCTCCTCCTCCTCCTCCTCCTCCTCCTCCTCCTCCTCCTCCTCCCCCTCCTCCAGCCTCCCCCCCTCGTCCCCACTCCTTTGCCCGCGGCGCCGCCGAGGTGATGGTGCGGAGCAGGGGCCGGTTCCGCCAGGGAAGCCCGCCTGCGTGGGAGGACAGGGAGGGGCGGCTTGCGAGTGCGGGGAGGCCTCCGGGGCCCACCCTTCGGTGTGCGCGCGTCCGCGTGTGTGTGTGTGTGTGTGTGTTTGTGTGTGTGTGTGTGTGTGTGTTTGTGTGTGTGTGCGTGCGTGCGTGCGTGCGTGCGTGCGTGCGTGCGTGTGTGTGTGTGTGTGTGTGTGTGTGTCTGTGAATGTGTGTGCGTGTCTACCGCTTGCACTTTACAGTTTGCGACGTCCCCTACACTGTGCCTTCGACAATGTTCGATCGCACTTAGTACTTCCACCTGCTGCCCTCGCTTGAGGACCCTTTTCGCCGCCGACTTCAAAGTGTGTGTGCGCCCGTGGTGCGCATGCACCTCCTCCCCACCGTGCAGACTCTCCGCCTTGGCCCTCGGGCGCACCGCTACTTCAGGATGACGCTTGGCCGCCTCGTTTTCCTGCACGCTTGTATCCTTGCGTCTGGGCGTATTCCTCGTGCGCGCTTCGCTTCTGCGCCTTCTTCTGCGCGCGACTGGCTACTCAGTCTACCCATCTGCTACGCTTGGCGGACTTCGACTCAGCATGCCCTGGCTTCGTGCGCACTTGCCACGGTGCCGCCAGATTGCCGCTGCGGGACAAAGTGTGCACGTGTCCCTCTGTACGACGACTTGCATCCAGGTGGGATTGTTGCTGAGCTTGCCCCTCCTCGGCCTTCGCTGCGCTGACGTCACTCGGCTGTTGGAGGAACGAGGTGTGCGTGCTGTTCCAGCTCGCTGGTGCCCCTTGGGCTCCCAGACCTCCTGCGCCTTTCTCTATTACGCAGGCGGGGTCCCCGGAGCTCTTGGCCCGCTCCCCAGGGGGCAGGCCTCATTCCCGCCGGGGGCAGGTCCCGGCGCCCGGGGGGTCCCGCCTGTGTGCTTCGCCGTCTCTGGCAAAGTGCAGGCTTGTTTCGAAAGAGATGGTGGGCCTGCACGCGCCAGGCAGCATGCCGCCCCCCCGCCGTCCCTGTCAGAAACCAATGTCGAGACAATGATCAGCGATGGAGGGGCGGCCGCACATGATCTAGATGTTGGTGCAGAGTGCACTGAGTGTGTTTCTTGCCAGGGCTGGCGGGGGGTGCTGGCACTGCGTGCAGCAGGCGATATGCTGACACCCCTGCCGTACCGGCCAAGGACCGATGCCAAGTGATCGCGGGGCGTCCGCGCATGATCTAGATGTCGGTCCAATCTGTGCTGCGTGCAAGGGATGGTGTTGATTGGCAATGTCGCTGGTTTGTCGCTGGTCGGGTGAGGGGGTGTTTTCTTATGACGGACAGGGGTGAATTCCTCCTCGAAGGTGGTGACGGGGGTTGGAAGAGGAAGCGCAACAAAAACACCTACGACCTGCAGAGCCGTTGGGATTCGACGCCTGCGGCGTTCTTCTTCAGAGCCTCGCAGCCTGCCGGCGACCCCGCCACTTCACTCTTATCCGCAGCTGTGGGGGCTCTGGTTGTCTGAAATGAGAAGTCCCGGGTGCAGCCCTCCTGGAAGGTGAGGGTCCCCTGCCCCCCCCCCTCTCTTTCTGTTCTCCCTCCTCCGAGCCTCCCGCGGGCAGGTTCGAGGTCTCGCACTCGTTCCGCGTGGTGCTCGAGGATCGGCTCGGACATGGCGTGCGGCGGCCGTCGCCGTCGCCACTGTCGTCAACCTCTGCCCCCTCCTCATCCTCTCTCTCCTTCTCTTCCTCCTCCGCCTCCTCCTTTCTCCTCCCTCCTTTCTCTTTCCCTGCCTCCTCACTCCCACCCCTCTCCCTCGGCTCGTTCCTCCCTCCTCCCGCCGCGGGTTCACTCCCCCGCCCCTCCTCCGCCTTCTTCCCCGCCCCCCCCCCCCCCCCCCCCCCGCCCCCGCGCTCGCCCCCCGCCGTCGCCTTCTCCCGGTGAGCCCTGTGCTTGGTCTCGGTCGTCGCCCTCACGGTGTACTCGCCGCCCTCCACCTGCCGGCCATTCCTCTGTTCTTGGGCAAGCCGCGGAGCGAAAGCTCGCAGCGTCACAGCCGGAAGATTTCTTGCAGGCACTTCGGCGGCAGATCTCAGCCGGAAGTTGTGCTGCAAGCAGTGAGTCCCCGTTGATGTGTGCACCTGTGTCCCACGTTGAGGTCGGGCATATCCCCCGACAGGCGGATTTTGGGCGACAAATGAGAAATACCCCCCGAATGCCCACAAACACGAGAGAAAACAAAAAGTAGTTCTCAAACAATTTTTGGATTATGTTTGAATATCCCTCCTGCAGAGGGACATGCGGAACCTCACCAGAAGCAGAGCCTGCACCAGCCTGCTCAGCAGCGGGAACAGGAAAAAGGACGAACGGGCAGGCAAGAGTGGTGAGGCTGCCTGCACGCGGGTGGGCCACTGGGGTGGCGCTTGGGTATCGTCTCGTCCCTCACCATTTCAGCCCCCAACAGTGGCCCTGTCCCTGCCGCGCAGGCCCAGAGTCGGAAAGGCAGACATTCTTCTGCGGTCTTCTCTCGCGTCGAGCTGCGCCGGCACACCGTGCCACATGTGCCAGAGTGCTGCACGGGCAACGCTCGCGCCCGACGTTCATCTGGGGTCCGCCACTTATCCGTTGATGCACTTAAGCCTTGGGGCCGCGACCGACAGCTACATTGACAGAGAGTGGCCTCTCCCCGCACATCCCCCCGCTGGCCCTGCTGGAGACAGCCATGCCAGACTTCGTGGAGGCACGGAGAGGATGAGGACGAGGCCCTCGGGGCTCTATACCAACCAGCACAGGCACAGCACATTGAGGATTGCAACAGAATGGGGCAAGTTCGCCGACGATCCCGACGACGGGATTGTCCCAGCTGGGCCCCTTTTCATAATCTGCCACCTGCTACGAGGCGGCATGCGACCATATAATCCTGAAGAAGAGAAGGGCGCACAAACTGTGAGAGGAAAGGGGGTGCTGCCCCTCCTAGCTACTGCACGGCGGAGGTGTCCACCATGATGTAACCGACCACGATTGGTGATAAGCTCCAGCTCCCTGCCCACGGACGAGTGGACGCTCGGCAGCGTGATCGCCTGAGGAGTGCCCCCGCCCGCCATGCGCCTTTCAATGTGGTCATCTATGAAAATTTCGTCAGTCAGCACCGAATCCAGCTCCTGGACAAGGAGGCGGATATCGTCAAACACATCTCGCGGCATCAGGCAACGGCATCGCCGTTTTTTATATTCATTGTTTATAGCCGATTGGCGCAAGCATCTGCCCCCTCCCTTCCCCCGCCCCGTAGAGCAGATATGGACTGTTCTTGGCAGCTGCTTCGGGCTACTGGCCAGGACATCCTTGCCCCTAGTCTGTTTGCGCGACTGGTGGAAGCAGGCCCACTAGACACCGACCCACACCGAGAACCCCCCGCCCCCAAAGCTTCGACCAAGTGTCAAGAACCAGCAGTGAATGTCGCCCACGATTCCAGAAGCCTTCGCAGCACGAAGTAATTCCACCATCGCCTTAGTCTGTTGATGTCCCACCAAGATGTTGCTCGACCGTCGCCCTTGCGTTGGGTCTATTCCGCGCGGCACGTACGTCGCGCGCAGCGGATCTCCTCATATTCCGCCAGTGTCGTTGGCGGTCATGCCGCGCATCGGGTCCCAACTAGAAAGATCTGGCTCTACCCCGAACGCCAGCAGGCTTCCGCCGAACATTTTACCAACCACAGACGGCACACTCAATCGGCTTACAACAAGCTGGACATCTGCCTTATCTCGGTCTTCCTCAGGATCACCTTCGTCGGCCTGCTATCGCTCAGCTTAAACGCTACATTGCAGAAATAATGTTTCCATGATGGCAGGTCAGTGTCCGATTCAGGTCCCGCGTGAAACTGAATGCAGCGCCGAGTCGCGCCATCCTTGGATTCCCTTAGCCTTCGTCGCGCCTTGGTTGTGACCTCTAACCCGGACGACTGGTGGAATCGTCGGCACCGCTTGCTGCCCCCGCCCACCTGCAAAGTTCAAGTTTTACACCGCGTGCCGAGGGAACTTTCTGGCGGTCGTGCCCGCGGCGTGCCTGGTCGCATTCCCTGACAAGGCCCTCCTCCCGCAATTCCTCCGCCTCCTCGTGGGTCAACGGCGCACTGTTCTGCGCGAGCCAGTCTATGCGTCATTTCCCAGAACTGTTCAAATTCTTGGCCAGCGAGGACCCAGGTCTGCCGCCATCGTCTGTCCGCGAGGACTCACATCGTCGAAGTGCTGGTCCTAGAGTCAGTGCACCGCTGATGGGGCAGTGCTACATACCGCCGAATGCATTCGCTGCCGCTGCCGGGCCAGCTTTTGCAAGGGTTCGACTCCGCCCAGACTGCCATGTCCGCGTGGCCTGTGGCAAAGTTATCGCGCTGCAGCCGGCCTTGGAAAGTACGGTGAGGCTGCAGGCGTTGTTCTTGTTCCAATGCATTGGTTTGGGCGTCCGATAGTATGTCCCATGCACGTTTGCTAGTGTGTGCCATGTCGCATGCACGTTGCATAGTATGGCCCATGCTTCCATCGTGTAAAGATGGTGCGCGTTTGCTCGGTCGTCTGCGATATTGCTCTGACGTTGACGGCGCGGCGCCAGGCCTCCCGCGCCGCTTACGGATTGGATCAAACACATGTTTCCGTTTTTTGACAAGCGCACAGTATCCCTGGTGCTCGAGAACGCCCCCTGCCCAGCGGACTGCCGGGGTGCCAGTGAGAATGCCGCCTGGACCTCCACGCGCCATTCTGGCGACCCGATGACTGGCGTGCCGTGCTTCTCCAACTCCTGAGTGAGCGACTCCGAACATTGCCCTTTTTGGACTGATCATGGCGCCGCTCTTGTGAGGTTTGCCGTTTATCGTGGAACCGCGAGCCGACATCGCGACGTTCGTGATGTCTACCAGACCGCCGCAGGTAGGGATGTCATGAACAGGCCGTCGTCAACAAACGAGGCATTAGCGAGCTCTGGCACTTCGCGCCCTCGAACATCGGCGCGAGGTAGCTCGGCTCGCAGCATTCTCTTCTTCTCAGCAATCATCGCGAGCGGCCTGGCGCGCGACGGGTGGGGGCTGCCGTCGGTCAGCGATGACCTCGGGCGTGGTGCTCTTCGAGATCTGGCGACGTGGTCCGAGTCGCGCGTCCCCAAAGGCGTCGGCAGATGCCCTTCGACGAGCCGGGGGAGTAGGTGCGGTTCCGACTTCAACTGCGTAAGAACCGAGGGCTGCACCAATCGAATGGGGGAATTGGGGCCGCGCTGATCGGCGGATCGTGGGGCGCCAGAGGGCGGGCACCATAATGAAATGCCGCCTGCAAACCGACCAAGTCAGGTGGAACCGACCTCTCGGCCCCCTGCCCGCTTTTGACGCGGGGCGCGCGCTGTTTTCTCTCAGCAACGCAATCAGGAAGTTGGCGTGTTGGTCGCGTAGAAATCGCCACCGCGCCTTGCCCGCTGCCCCGTTTAGCAAGGTCGACCGGTAGTTCTCCAGCGAAGCAGGGTTGCCGGCTCCTTTGAGAAGCGGAAATGCGACTCAGGCTTCCGCATCAGTGGTTTCTGTTGGCACACTGCAATCTTGCGCGTTGAATGTGCATGTAGACTGGCAGAAGCACGCGAGCGACAAGATAGCATCTGACCACGCGTGAAATCAACGCCTGGAGGTTTGCGGCGACGAACTCGAGCACGCATGTTCGCTACCACCGCAGCGTGATGGAGGTTGTATGGCACAATGTGACTAGCGGGGCAGTCGTGGCTCCTGCGCCAGCGCCTCCGCGTCCTCCGTCTTGGCGCAATGGGCGATGATGGCCCGGGACTCCTCCTCTGTCTTCTAGGCTTCCTCGCCTTCGTCATTGTGCGCGAGTGGGCGCTTTCCAAGCTGGCCTGGCCTGCCACCGCGTCGGCGAATCGCCTCGAGGGCCCTCCATTCACCATGGGGAACTCCGGCCTGCGCAAGCTTCTCCATCTTCTGCCCGAGACGATCGACGCGGGCGCCCCTGGCGTCTCGCGCCGATCTCGCGACCGCCAAGCTCGTCTTTGGAAGGGGTGCTCGGAACATTTGCGTGACTTCTTGGTTTGTGTGATGCTTAGCTGCAGAAACCTGACGCTCGGCTCTCGGTGCGTTCGCGGCGCCCGCGCATGTATCATCTGCCGATGGAAGAGAAGAGGGTCGCGAAGATGCTGGACAAGAAGGGCACCCGTGGAGGTGGCGGCTCGGGGCGATTTGGAAGCCCGCTCGGAGCCCTGCGGGCGCGCCTTCTCAGCGTGACCACTCCCGTGGTCAGCTCGCTGACGCATTCCTTCAACGGCGTCAGCCTGTCGGCCTCAGATCGCGTTCGGGCTGCGCCCCCTGCGATTTGACCGCGCGTTTCCTGGCGGGCGTTTGCGTCGACCGACCGACGATGGCAACGAGGTGTTCATCGTGATTGTCCTGCGCGGGTCATCGCGCCCCTCGTCCTCGAGCTTCGCCGTGTCCAACTCAGCCCAGGGTGTCTTCGCGATGGACAGCGCGTGCGTAAGTGCACTGGTAATCGCCGCAACCGCAGGCAGACGGTCGTCTGATTCCGCGCAGGTGTCCAGCGCGTTATCTACCCAACTGCTCACCGCCATGCCGCGCAGCTCTGAAGACGCTAAGATATTGCCCAGGCGATGCTGACTGACGCTCGAGCGCGCACGCGCGAGCCCCTCTCGTGTCGGTTGAGAAGGTTCTCCACGAAAAGGTCGTGAGTCGCTGGGGGATGGCAGCGCAGGGCCCCAGGGTTGTCGTCGAAGTCACTGGCGCAGTAGGCTGCGCGAAAGCCGCTGTCCGCACGTTCGATGAACTGTCCAACCAAGGAACGATGCTTGCCAGGGCCGAGCTCTGCGCTAACTTCGCCAAGTGCGAGGCGGGGGGGGCCGCCGCTGCTGGCTGCGTTCGAGATTCCCCCGCCGGACCTTGTAGTCCAGGCTTTGCGTGGCCGAAGTTGGGCGCGTAGCTGACATGGGCGATCTCCTCCTGCCCGAGGATTCGCGCTCGCGCGACAAGGAGACGCGGGTCGGTCCGAAGCTGTCGCGCGCCCCCCTGGGCGAACGTCCCGCCGCACTCAGGGCCTGCGCCGTAGGGCGTGGCAGCGTTGATGAGCAAGCTGCGCCCCGAAGTTCCGTCGCCCCCCTGTTCCAGATATTACAGAGTCGGTCAGTGCCTTGGGAGCCACCTCGCGGGGTGACTCTTGGTAACAGACGCTGCGTGCGTTCGCGCTTTGCAGCTGTGCTCGAAGTAGACGGGGTCGAAGGTGGAGCGCCGTCGGTGCGGATTCGATGTGCGCCGCCGCTCTCTGAACGTTGAAGGTCGCTGCCTTGGGGTCAAGCTAGTGCTCGACCTCCCTGGGGAATACAGCGGGATGCTATTCCCGCAGATGGTGCTGGCGCTCTGGTTCGACCGGCGTTCCGTCTGCATCTGCGCGTGGGTCGGCATCTCGGTCTTGATGGCCAGGTTTTGACAATGCGCGGCAACCCCACTTGTCAGATCAGCGCAGCACGGCGACCAAAGGATGAGGAAGCTCAGGGGGGGGGGGGGGCTCCTAGCGTTCTGAGCCGCGACGTCCTTCAAGTCGTTCCGCGGGTTCCCATCGGGGGCAGCAGTGCATCGCCGATTCAACTGTCCATGCCTCCGTATCTCTTCTTCGTGCGTATGCGATGCGAATGCTGCAAGGGGCTAGTGGCGCGCTGTGTTTGAAGTAGCGCGCGCCAGCGTTGGCAGGCAATCGCGCTCCAGATCCGCCCCAATTCCATGAGCCAGCTGCATCGAGCGCAGTGGGGCCCAGCGCGTTCCAGCCGCCCCCGTGGTGGCGCCGTTGATATCGATGTCATCTCCGTAGAGCGACGTCGAGTCCACCGCGGGGGCGCTGGCGTGGCCCTCGAAGCGGCCCACCTGCTCGCTAGACGCGAGGGCGCAGAAGACCATGCCAACTCCGAAGGCTCATCCCCCCAGTGAGTGCCGTCGGAACGCGCGCGCCTTGTTGATCGCGTTGGGGCACGGCCTCGCCATTTTGTGGCGCCGGGCGGGCGTGCTGGTGCACGTTGAAGCTCGCCGGGTCGCGAAGAAGCTGAATGTGCTATCCCAACCTTGAACGTTGGGCTGAGATTGGCAATGACACTCTCGTGTGAACTCTGAGACGCGCGGGATGGGGGGCGTGGCGTGGCCCCGCCACTTAGCTCCGTATCGCTCTCGGTATGCAAACGCCAAGGAGAATAACGTGCCCCCGAAGGCGACGGCGAAGACGGGATCGCCTCTACTCGTACGGGATCGACTCTACTCCTACATTTCAGAACAGGAAAACACATGCAGCACAAAGGTTTTTCCCTACCTAGGCTCTGCCTAGAAGGGTTCTACTCTTTGTGCTTAAAGGGACCGGGCAGTGGACCCCGCCCCGGGCGGTTCCCCCGGCATCCGCCCCGCGGTTCCCCCAGCTGCGTCTTCTTAGCTTCGCGTTGCTTATCTCATCTTAGCTTGGCTTGTTTCATCGTAGCTTAGCTTAGTTTCATCTTAGCTCAGGTTTATCTGAACTTAGCTTGCCTTCATCTTAGCTTCGCTGAGCTTTATCATAGCAGATCACAGCATCGCATAGCGTATCATAGCCCAGCGCAGCACAACATATCATATCATAGCCCAGCATAGCATAGCATAGCGCAGCATAGCATGGCATAGCATAGCATAGCTCAGCACAGCACAGCATAGCACAGCGCAGCACACCATATCATAACATAGCATAGCAGAGCACATCAGAACATATCATAGCGTAGCATGGCATAACATCGCGCAGCTTATCATAGCATAGCATAGCATAGCACTGCATAACATAGCATCGCATAGCTTAGCATAACTTAGCATAGCTTAGCATAGCTTAGCATAGCAAGTAATGCTGTTTTCCTAGGGGCTCCTACTTCTAGGTAGGGTCGCACTGGGGTGGTTACTGATTTTGCCTTGGAAGGGGGTGTCGTTGAGAGGGTGCTTGGCACGGATGCGGGGATCGGGGTGGCGTCGGCGTTTGGAACTGGCGGCTTGCGTGGCAAATGCCTTTAGCTGGCTGCATTTCTTTGGGGCGCGTGACGGGTGGAAAGGCCGCTCGCCAGCAACTGGCAGTCCTCTGCCCGCGTGCCAGAACATTTCGTCGCACGCTCGCAACGGGGCGTGGGAAAGGGGGCTCGGGAAAAGAGCGCGAGCCTCCTTCCCAAGAAGTCCCTTTGCCAGGCAGCAAGCAAGTTTGTTCTATGCATATGCCGCGCGCCCAGCCAGACGAACGAACAACTGTCTCGGCGCGCGCTGTTAGTTTCGCTTGCGCGCGTCCTGGCTTCCTTCCGTTGCTTCCTTCGCTTCTTTCTCGCCCTCCTCTTCCTTTTCCTCTTCCCGTGCTCTGCCTTGTCCCGCATCCCCTTCCATTGCAGTTCTGAGCTTTCACCGCGCGATAAAATCGCAACCCAAAAAGCGTTGCTGCGATTCCTTCGTGCGCCACGAAGTCTTGCGCAATTCCGTTGTACGCGGTCTGGTTGCATTGCTCGCCCAGGGGGCGCGCTAAGGAATCTCCCTCGCGTGCGATCCTCTTCGCCGGCCCCGCAAGAGCGCGCGCGAGTCCTTTGCGTAGCTTGTTTTCCCGCCTCGAGGAGCGCGCGGGACCTGGCGCTGCACGCGCCAGGCCGCGGCGCCTGGCAGTGCGATGCAGCTGCGCCGGATACCGCGCCCAAAACGATCCTACGTGGATTTCGGCACTTATGCCGAAATCGCGCTATGCCGAATCGCGCTGGCAGCTGGCCAGCCGCGACGCCGGCCCTACATGCCCGCGCGCGCTTCTGGGTTCGGCTGCCGCGACGCGTGCTGCTGTCGACGGATGAGCAAACTGACGTTGCATGGTGGTTTGGCTGTGCCAAACCACCATGTAATGTCTGTTGGTAGCGGAGTTTGGGATCTTGTCGCCTTTCGGCAGCGCTGCCACATCATGCCTTTTCAACTGCATCTCAAGAGCACGGCCGTGCGTCAACCTTGTTCGGATCGCCGGGGGTTTAGTGGCATGGGTGTACATGCGTTGCGCCGATGGTGGTGCCAGAACCGCTAGTGTGTGAAATTCCATTGTTTTTCTTTCTGGCTCCTAACATGATGCCTGGACGGGGTTACCTCTACTCCTGCGCCGGCGGGCGTGCCTCTCCTCAGCCAGGCTTGCGAGTATAATGCCCGAGCTGTCTGGGGGACTATCATGTCCGGCCCTGCCGGCGTCGACGCGTCGAAGGATTGTTTCGGAGAGAAGGTGGCCGGAGGGCGGCTTGGGCAGACCAGATCGTCAGCTGCATGCGCATTTTCTGGCGTCGACAGCGGGGCAACGCGACGCCGCGCCGGCGGCGCCAGCAGGTGCAGGACTTCGTGGTTGCGACGTGCAGCCGGTGGCATTTTCAGACGTGCTTCGAGGGGTCTCCGGTTGGGCCGGTGACAAAAAACGGTTGCGCACGGCACCGGGTGAGGAGGAAAACGCGCTCGCGTTTCGACGCGGATAGCCAGGGGCAGAGGTGTTCGTGGAAACTGTGGCCGCAAAGGTCTCTTGGGATGTCTCCGCGAAGCGGTTCCTGTACGCCGCGGATTCGCAGCTCCTGCGTCAAGTGGCATGTGTCTTGCGCATTCGCACGAATCCAAGTGCGATCCCCTCTGCGCGCGGATCCTCAACAGGATCGTTGGTCACGTGTCTGACGGCATTCGCCCGCCGCGATTTCACAAAGAGTCGGCGCAGTGGTGGAGGCGGTGCCACCACGAGGTCGTGGACGGGCTGGCCGATTGCACCATGGATCGGCGGAGTACGTGGCGCAAGATCTTCGGCATCACCCCGGACATCATGAAGTGCTACATCGTGGTGCAGACTGACGGTGGCATGCGCGAGAATGACTGCGCCGCTGCCGCGTGGATCATCGGTTTGCGTGCCAGCGTGGACGGAAAGGACGTGTTCGAACCGTGCATCATACATGGGGTTTTCGTGGAGTTACTTTGTGCGGCATTGGGGCAGAGGCGATGGCCTTGGGCGAGGCATCTTCTGAGGTAGCCAGGCTGCTCTCTTAGAGGCGGTGCGAAATCGGAAACTGTGGTCTCTTGCGCTTCATCAAATATCACGATGTAGGCCTTCCATGGCCATCGCGATGACGAGGAGTACCATCTCCAAGTTCACAATGATGCTGGTCATCGCGATGCTAGGATTGGTTTTGACCTCCAGGACCAATGCAATGACGCGCAAATGAGCCAACGACAACGACCCCGGGCAAAAAGATAGCTGCCTCAGCGCGCAACGCATTGTGAGCGCGCAGGTACAGTGGTGGGTGTATGCTTTGTGTCCGCCGGGTCGCCAGGCCCCGCCCGAACTTGGCCCTGGCCCCCCTCTGTCAGGGGCGCGAACTGGAATCTGAAACATCACTCGCGGGCCAGCGGCAGCTAAAGATAGTCCTCTTTGCGGCGTGGCGATATGGTTGCGTCTGCGTTCCGCTCGCAGATCTTCCCAAACTGCGCTGTCTCCATCGTGGACGTCCGTCACTGCGCTGCCGTCGCAGCCTCTACAGCCTCTTTTCTCGTGGGCTTCGCGGAATCGCCTGTGTACTGTGGCTCCCACAGGCTTGGAACCCGTGTATGGCTGTTACCGGTCCTGCAGACTGGAGCCCAAACGGCTACAGAGAGGAATACGATACAATGATCATCCCTCCTACCTACCCCTTGCGCCTCCTGTGGGCCGTGCCTACTTTCGTGCCGGCAGGCCAATATTCGTAAGCCAACTTCAACCTACTGCCGCTTGAGAAGGAGAAGCGCTGGGGACCCAGTGCGCCTGAGGCCTGGGCTGAGGCGGGGTCGGTGCCCGTGGCCCGGCCTGCGATGCTCGCCACCTCTCTGGAGCGTGCGGGGGAAGGGGTGAGCTCGCAGGTGCACTGGGCAGAACGACGCGAAGATCGGGACAAAATCGGATCGGGATAACTCGAAATCTCTGAGAATCGGCGGGTTTGGAGGATGTATTGGGCGCCGCGGCCGCTCCAGAGCGTTCCGGGACGCTCTGAGAGCGCTCCGGAACGCTCTGGAGCGATTTATCCCGATCCTAGCCCTGTTTTATTGGGCTGGGGTGACCACGGTTTTTTTTTGCGCGGCATCTTGAGCAACGACCGGTGTGTGACTTCTCGACCTGGGAGCAGGTGTAGCATATCCGAAGCTGGTGCGGAACGAAGTGAGCGCGATGGGGATCTGGTTGTTGTGCCATCATCTTTTCAATTCCTGGTGTTCGTTCTCGCCGATCTTCGCAATCAAGTCGTCGTCTCCGAATTCGCGTGTGCCCTGTCTGCCGGCGCATTCATTGCTCCTGCGCATTCCCTGTCGAGCTGCTTCTTGTTTAGGGATAGGCTAGCCATTTGTTGTGTCGCTCGAATAGACTGAGCTTCATCATCTTCAGTTCCTCGTCTGCTTCGTCTGCCTTCGCCTGACGCCTGAGGAAGCTCGCCAACCTGCTTCTGCCTCCCCTCAGCCTTCTTGGGCTCCGCTGCCATCTCGACCTGAATGCCTCCCGAGCGTTTTCTACCTTTCGATCTTGAGTTTCATATCGAACTCTTCTTCTGGGTACTGTATCTCCTGACCTCCTTGACGACGAAGTGCTTCAATGTGCTCCCCTTCCGTGCGTGAATACCTTCTCTGGGACGCCCCGAGCTCATGCCGAAGGGCGGCCACCCGTGGACCCCCGAACCCAACTGCTGCATGAGCCTCCGCTTCCAGCCGGGCGAGTTTGATTGCCACCTTCTTGTTTTGATGATCGTGATGTTCAGCAGCCTGGCCACTTCTACTACGTGTGCGTCGTCCCCCCCCCCCCAGGTGCGACGCGCGCACCGAGAAATCTTATAGTACATGCGTCGTGGAGGGCGCTTTCTGGCCGCACCGCTCGGGAAACGATATACTACAAGATGGGCCTACTATATGTTCGGGTTGGACGCGCGCCTCCAAGGATGACATCTAGTATTAGTATGTCCCTGTGCGTCCCATGGCCATGGCCATCCACCTCCATACTGACTGACGTAAGCCTGGTAGCAGATCACTCCCGTCTTGGTGGTGGGTCTTGGCCCGTGCCAGCGCTGCCGCCTGCGCCGCGGTAGCTGGCGCATCTGGTGTGCCAACCTTCGGCGTAGGAGCTGGAGTGGAGGCAAGCGTTGACGGCGACATTCAAAATTGCATGTGATGTTGCCGCTGCCGCTGCTGCTGCCGAGTCCTTGGCTTCGTGGTTCTGTCATCGGTCGGGGGAAACGTTATCTTGGACTGTTCCACCCCCCTTATTCAAAACGTCATGGTCGTACTCCAGCGTGCTTCTCTCATAGATGAGGTCAACTTCCAACTCAACTTTGTTATTCTCAGTGGCAGCGAATCGGTCCAGAGTCCTGCTGATACGATCCTGAGCTTCGCGTCGTTGAACTGCCAAGGGTTTCGCCTGCCACATCATCAGCTTCAGACCAGACAGCTCGTGCTCCTGTTTGTTTAGCTTGGCTCCCGATCTTATCCTTTGGACCAGCAGGTTGGCGACAAAGTCGCTGCGGTCATTGACCATGTTCTCGTACGACCGCATCTGCGTCAGGATTTCAGGCGCCGCCACATAGATGGGTTCGAAGCGCATATTCGAGCGTACACAGATGTTCCTCACTCATCTTTGCTCTGGGTTACCTCCTGCTGCTGCTTCATCAGGTATGCCATCTCCTGTTGATTATTCGGGTAAGGCTGCTTGCGCCCAATGCCCCGACATGACCAATCACGCCCTCGATGTTCAGTGCAGCAACGAGCATATACCGTCCGTCCAGGAACGTTACGAAGCCGAGTGGTGCTGGTACTTCTGCTGCTGCCGACGGCCCGCCCTGGGCCTGCAAGAACCCGTGGTGCTCGCAGAGCACCACCTTGGCCTTCGCGATGCGCCGCAGAACCCCATGCACCAGCTCTCTGGCGCCTCGCGCGCCCGTGCCAGGCGGGCTCTGGCCTCTTGACCGTCGGCCAGGCCTCTCCAGCCGCGGGCGGGCGCCAGGAGGGGTCGGCGGCGCCTGCATAGGGGGACGGTCCTCTCCCCTGCCCCCCCGCGCGAGCCCTGTGGCCGCGCCGCGCCGCCGCCGCCCGCCATGGGCACCCGCGGTCCCCAAGCCCGAGCGGGCAACGGCTACCTCCTGGCCCTCTTCCTCCTCCTCCTCCCTCTCCTTCTCCTCCTCGTACTCCTTGTCCTTCCCCTCCTCCCCCATCCACCCCTCTCCCCTTCCTCCTCCCCCCTGCCCCCCATATCGCGCGTCCATTCCGCGCGGGGCCTGAACGCTGTTCGGGGTGGCAGTCGCCCGTGGGGTACGTTCACAAACCCTCCTCGTCTTCCTCTTCCTCTTCCTCCTGCCTTGTATGTTTTCTCCTCCCCCGCCTTGGCTTTTTCTAATTCCTCCTCCTCCTCGTCCTCGTTCTCGTCCTCCTCCTGTTTTTCTCTTTTTCTTCTTCGTCCTCTTCATCCTCCTCCTGTTCCTTTTCTTGTTATTCTTCCTCCTCCTCCTCCTCCTCCTGTTCCCCTTTCTTTTCCTTCTCCCCCCTCGCCGCGGGCGGGAGTGGGCAGGGGAAGGCGTCAGGTCTGGGAGAGCAGGAGCGCCCTCCGGACCTGCCGCCGGTCGGCTCGAGGGATGTCTGCGGGATGCCCTGCGGCCTTTTGGATCCCAGCCTCGTGGCAGCCGCGCGGCGTCGAGTTCCGTGGTCGTGCACGTTCCCCTTCTTTTTTCCGTAGGGCCACCACGGGGGTGCGAAGTTGGTCGCGCTTCGCGGTCTGGGTCATTTGAAGAAAGATGTCAGAGTGAGGCGCGAGTCCCTCAGCTTGTTCCGGGGAGGGGGGGGACCGAAGTTGATCGCGCTTCTCCCTTCGCGGAGCGCGAAGCGCGGAGACTGTTGCCCCAGAGGCTGTCTCCTGGGGGCGTCATGGCACCGCGCCTCGGAGTGCTTTTGTTGCGCCTCGCCGGGAGGAGGAGGAGGAGGAGGAGGAGGAGGATGAGGAGGAGGAGGAGGAGGGAGGAGGAGGAGGAGGGGCTCCTCGGAAGGTCTCCTGGCCATCGAGCCAGCTTTCTTAGAGCCATCCAGGCGCTCCTGAGAGGGCCCCTGCCTCTCGAGGGGCTCCTCGCCTTCTCTTGGAGGGCCGCTGCCCCTCTCGCGCAACCCCCGAGCACGCTCCTGAAGGGCCGCCCCGACGTCCGCAGACAAGATTTGTTCCATGCGCGTCCCCGAAGTCAGGAGTGACATATGGACGTACACGTACATGAATCCACTTTGGTTTCGAGGGTACGCATTGCGCGAACGTGCGTATCACGCGGGCGGCCTCGCGGATTGGGGGGGGGGCGTGATCATGTACGTGGTTGGGCGCGTACGTCCTCTGTGGGCTCCCTGCAAAGGTCCCGACCCCTTCCCCGGGGCCAGCCTCAGCCCCAGATCTGTTCCCACTGGCCCCGAGCCCCACAGCTGGCGCGGGAGCCCGACACACCGAGGGACGGCGCGCGGACTGAACGACTCGCGCCGTCGGATTTTGTCTGGGCCCCCACACAGGTGCTCGCACTTGGAGGTCCTCGGCTCTCTCGCTCGTGAGTTGCTTGGGCAGGTCGAGGATCCGCTCGTCGCCGCCCGCTGCCGCCCGCTGCCGCTCCGGCGGGGGGTATGTCGAGGACTCGCCGCGGTGCCGCCCGTGGCCGCCCCGTGGCCGCCTCGGGGGCGATGTCGAGGATTCGCCGCGCAGCCGCCAGGCTGCGGTCTGTTGCCGCTTCGGGGGGTCTGTCGAGGACTCGCCATGTTGCCGCCTCGTTGCCGCCTCGTTGCCTTGCCACCACGTGGCTTTTGCACTTCGAGGGTGCAATACGGTCAGAGTGTCTCTGACTCGGCGTGTCGCGCGGCCCGTTCGCGCCCGCTTCGGCGCGACACGCCATCCACGTCCCAGTCCGCAGCGTCAATGCCTCGAGCCTTTCCTTGCAGCCCGCCCCGCGGAGCGGAGCGACACGCCATCCGCTCGCAGGGCATAGCGTGTCGCTGGGGCCGCCGCCGCCGCGACACGCTATCCAAGAGTTCCCGACCGTAGCTCCCTGCTTGGGGTACACGTCGGCAAACATTTGTTGTTCAACGCGACGTCGGATCCGACGGTCGAGGCTCTTCTGCTCGGAGGCCCCGCTGCGGGCGCAGGGCCCACCGCCCTCCTCCAGGCCCTCCTCCGCAAGTCCGTCTCCGCGCAGCCTCTCCCGAGGGTTGCCGACGGGTGGCTCGAGGCGAGGCTCCTCCCCCTTCTCCACCAGTATTTGAGATCCTGGCGTTTCAATTTTTTCGAACCGAGCGTTTTCGCCCGTATTCAGCCCCCTGAGGCCCTCATAGATCGGTGCGGCACGAAACATTGTGCAGAGATGGGGTCTGGGGCTCGGGGGGTGATGTTTCATGGTGTTGCACTTGTTTCTCGTCGTCGCTGCTCTTCCCGGTGTTTCCAAAGTGGTGCTCCCGCTGCAGCGCGGGCCTTATTTTTGGATCGGCGCTTTGCTCACCGTTCAGAGCGGCACTCTCGCCCCAGCGCGGGCCACTTTCTGGACCTGCAGCCTTCCTCGTCGTGGTCGCCCCGCTCTGTTCCCCCCTCCGCTTTTCCCTGGTCCTCCTGCTCCTCCCGCTCCTCCTGCTTCGGATCCATCTGTGCGGGCACGCTTCGATGTGACCACCTGTGCAGGCCAAGGCGCACCAGTGATGCACTCTTAGGACGCCGGTTGCGGTCGCTGCTATTGCTGCTGTTGCTGTTCCTGCTCCTGCTCTTGCTCCTGCTCCTGCTTCTGCTCCTGCTGCTGTTGCTGCTGCTGCTGCTGCTGCTGTTCCCGCTCGTTCTCGCCCGCTTCCTTCCTCCTCCTCCTCCTCCTCCTCCTCCTCCTCCTCCTCCTGCTCCTCCTCCTCGTCCTCATCGCTCCTCCTCCTCCTCCTCCTCCTCCTCCCTCCTCCCTCCTCCCTCCTCCTCCCTCCTCCTCCCTCCTCCCTCCTCCCTCCTCCCTCCTCCCTCCTCCCTTAGTCCTCCTCCCTCCTCCCTCCTCCCTCCTCCGTCCTCCCCATCCTCCTCCCCCCCCTTCTTCTCCTCCTCCAACGTACACAGCTCACCTTTTCTGGCTGCGCATATAGCACGGTGGGGTCCTTCTGGGGGTCCCAGGCCTGCTGTGACACCCGTCGGCGGATAGAGAAACATCAGTGCAATGGGAAGGGGTGGCTGAGAGGAATGGGATGTCAGATATGGCACGAGCGCGCCTAGCTTGCCCTGCCCTCCTCCCTCCTCCTTCCTCCCTCCTCCTTCCTCCCTCCTCCTGCTCCTCCGCCCCTCCTCTCCCCTCCTGTTTGTAGTTTACAACGTGAGCCGTGCAACTGCAAGGGAAAACCCTCCTCCTGCTCCTGCTCCCGTCCTCCTCATCCTTCCCTCCTCTCGCCTTCTCCTGCTCGTCTTGCTAGAGGGCATCCGTGAATAGCGGGTGCCACCCTGCCCGCAAACCCTTGCGCGTGGGAGGACGGTGCAGGTAGGGCCAGAGCGCCAAGTGGCGTCAGCGACACCCTTTTCAGACGCAGAGACCACAGCTAGGCCGCACTAGATTTTTAGCAGCTGTCGTGAGCTAGCCGCTAGCCCAGGCAATGTAGCATCGAACTGCCGGAGACCTCGACTGATCCATCCTTTTTTATGTTCTTCTCCTGCTCCTCGTTTCCCTCTCCTCCTCCGCCCCGCTGCGGCCGCCCTGGCCCGAGCCGCGCGGGCGCACCACCAGGCCCACAGGTCCTAAAGAGGGCGTGTGCCGACACAGCCATGGGGGGCACCAGCAGCAGCGAGCAGTCGTCCCGGCGGGGGCAGGGCCCGGGCCCTCAAGGCGACCGGGTGGAACCGGCGCAGTGGCAGACGTGGGCCCCCAGGCCAAGACGCCCTATCGACAAAACTCACGGCGGAGATTTTTTGCGTCGTTTTCGGCCCTCGCAGGGCCCTCGCAGGGCCCCAGGGCCGCCGACGAAGGACATGGGACGAGCATGACCCGAGATCTCTTCTGGCGACCCCGCCTCGAGAAAACCAAGGAGTTCGGATCCCTGAGGAGTTTTGGGCCCCTGCTCAGGAGCCAGCTCTGCAGCCCCCAGGTCCTTTTCTGACTGTCTTGGTGCCTGGCAGGGGCGCTCCGAGGCCGAAGAGTACGAAAACACCTGCTGTCGTGAGCTTCCCGCGACGGCGTCGAGCAGCACGACCGTCGGAGTCGCAGAAAAAGCGAAGCGGAATTCGACGCTCACCACCTCCCACCCCTTGCGGAGGCATCGGCAGGATGGCTGGGGGGCCGACCCCCGGGGGCGGGAGGGGCGTCGCCCCCCCGACGGGGCCCGTTCCGCGCCGCCGCGGGGGGCCTGCGCGCTCCATGTTTTTAGCTGGCCCCAGTCAGCAAACAAAAAAAACAAAAAAATAAAAACAAATGTTTTAGCTGGCCCCAGACGCGGCAGGGCCGCTTTTGCTGGGCCGTTTTCGGCACCAAGCGTCTTCGGGACGTGGGAGCGGGAAACTTCTTGCTCCTGGGAGCGGGGGAGACACACGGCTCCATGGTTGGACCCGGAACTGGAACCGGGCGAAACGCGGCGGCGGAGCCAGGAACCCAAACGGAGCTGGAACTGGCAACAAACTTGCACAACGGAGTCGGGGTAAGCACACGGCCCCATCTTGTCTCCAGGGCCCACCAGGCTCCAGCCTGTGCAGGACTTGTGCGGCTCTTCCATCAGGGGCCCATCGCTGATGTGCTGGCGATGTCAGTGTCCCCCCCTCCCCCTGAGCCAGGCCCCCCCTACTCGTCCACCATGACGATCGGGTGGGACGGTCGTCGGATTGGCGAACGAACGCAGCATGAACATCAGCTTTGGGAGGTCGCGCGGCTTCCCCGGGTCGGCGCTGGGCCACCCTGGCGGCGCCTGCGCCCCCTGGTGCGCGAGGCGCGCCAGCGAGGGGTCCAGCGCCGACCCGGGAACGCCGCGAAGACCTCCGCAAGTTGATCACAGACGCCTATACGGCGAATCCCCACTGGTGCCTGCCTGTTGGAAGCGCATCTGTGGCCGAGCGTTGCAGCGTTCGGCCGTGCTGTCGGATGATGGGTGTCCCCAGCCGGTTGTGGAAATCCTTCGGGGAACACGAGGGGGAGGATGAGGAGGAGAAGGAGAGGGAGGAACAAGCAGGCGGAGGAGAGTGAGAAGGAGGAGGAGGAGGAAGAGGAGGAGGAGGAGGAGGAGGAGGAGGAGGGAGAGGCATCTTGGGCTTTGGGCACTCTTGAGGCCTCCTGGGAGCTTCCTGGGTGCTTCTTGGAGGCCTCTTGGGAGCTTCCTTGGGCCTCTTGGGGCCCCTTGGAGCCTCTGGGGCGTTCCTGGCCCGTCTGACGCCGTCGGAAGTCGTCTTGGGGGCCTCTCCAAGCCGACTTGGGCTCTCTCGGAGTGCTTGAGGGCCGTTTCGGAGGTCATCTTGGGCGTCTTGGAGGTCTCATGGGCCGTCTTGGTGCCCTGTTGGGGCCGTCTTGAGAGCCTCTTGGGCAGTCAGGGGGCCATGCCGAAAGCTTCTTGGGCGTTCTTGGGGCCATCTTGGTGGCCTCTGTGGCCGTCTTGGGCCCTCTGAAAGCCGAAAATGAGCAAACGCCATCACTTGTCAAAAGTTGACCTGGCGAAGGACCCAATCATATGCAGTTGTGAGTGCCGCAGTTATGAGGATTGTCTTCGGTGGAAGTGCCGCAGTTATGAGGATTGTCTTCGGTGGAACTCCCTCTGGGGCCACAAAGCGCGTGAGGGGCGTGCCGGTGTGGACGCCGAAATGGGTACGGATGGGCACGATGCCCAAAAGCAAATGTTACCCCCTCGTCCTCCTCCTCGTCATCCTCCTCGTCCTGCTCCGGTTGGGGATGGAGGAGAAGAGAGAAGATACCCGCTCTAACTCGGTCCCCGGACCGATTCCGTGATCCAGATGCAACAGTTCTCCAAGCTGTGTCGACGACCCGGGCGCCCCACATGCGAACTGCGACACTGGGTACTTACGCGGAACCCGCTGTGGGGCCGCGGAACGTGTGGAGGGGTGTGCCGAAACGGTAGTGACGCCCACATGCGGGCTGCGCCAGTGGGACCTTGCGCGGAGCTCCTTGTGAGGGCACGAGCCGTGCGAAGGGTGTACCGAAACGGAGGTGACGCCCACTTGCGGCTGCGCATGTGAGGCCTTAGCTGGAGCTCCTCATGGGGCCATGAAACGTGTGAGGGGTGTGCCGAAACGGGAGTGACGCCCACAGGCGAACTGCAGCACCCACGAAGCGTGTGCGGAGTGCGCCGACACGGGTGAACTGCAGCTCCGGCCCGGCACCTTCGGTGGAGCTCCCCACGGGGCCACGAAACGTGTGAAGGGTTGTACCGAAACGGTGGTGTCGCCCACATGCGGGCTGCGCCACTGGGGCGTTCGGTGGAGCTCCCTGTGGGGCCACGAAACGTGTAGGGGTGTGCCGAAATGGGGGTGTCGCCCACATGCGGGCTGAGCTCCCTATGGGGCCACGAAGCGTGTGAGGGGTGTGCCGTAAAGGGGGTGTCGCCGTCATGCGGGCTGCGCTAGTGGGACCACTTGAGTGCCCTATGGGGCCACGAAGCGTGTGAGGGGTGTGCCGAAACGGTAGGCTGATGCGGAGAGCAGAGGCAGGAATGGGAGGAGTGAGGCAGAGGGGGAGGAGGAAGGAAGGAAGGAAGGAAAGACGGAGTGACGCGGGGCGGTGTTCCTTCAAAACGAGGACCCGACACCACTGGATGGTTGGGAACTAATGGGAAATCGTATTATTTGGCATCTTCGGACCTTCCTGGAGGTCGTCTCGGAGCCCTCTTGGGCCGTCTCCAGGGTCTCTTGAGCCGTCTTGGGCGATCCTGAGGCCATCTTGGGCCATCTTGAGGGCATCCCGGCTCGACTTGGAGACGTCTTGGAGCCGTCTGAGGCTCTTTTGTGGCCATGTTTGTTTCTTCCTGGAAGCACATTGGGGACCATGCTGGACCATCTGGGCCGTCTTGGATGCGACGTTTCCGGTTTTTCCCCCGGCCTTCCGGGTGGCCGACACAGGAGGCCGAATGCCCCTTGGAAGTTCTGCAAAAGGACAACCAACATGTTAGCGAGCGCGGGCCCCGAACAGCGTTCTTCTAGCAGCATCCGTTGAGCAATCTAGGTGGAGCAGTCTTCGTGATGCAGTCTACGTGGTGCAATTCACCCTGCCGAACTTGGAGTTGACAACTCCACCGCTCTCTCAATCATGTCACCCACCCACACGCAACCTTGTCTGCAAAACCCATGTGGCGGCGAATGCGATGACTGCTTGGCGCTGGCTGGCGCGTCGCTGCGGCCGCGCTAGCGCGAGCAGGCTCGCGCGCAGAGCGGCCAGTTAGTCTGGCGCGTGACCGACGCGGCCGCGGTGGCGCTCACCTTGGAGGAGTTCACAGCGCGTCTCGCAGGCAGCCCTGACACGCGGGCACTTCAGTGAGAGTCCGTGATTCGGGCGGGCGCGGTATCATGGCGACGTCGACGGAGGCAGACACAATGATGATTGTAGCGATGCTGGTGGCGACGGTGATGGTGACGACGACGGCAAGGCCAATGACGGCGACGATGCTTATCACGCCGATGCTGATGGTGTCCACGTGTCGGTAATATGGTTTTGGAAGGATTCTGACATGCGCGCGCGGCCGACGGGCATGAGGGGCCCGCATGGTGTCATTTGACAGGGGTCGTGCCCCTCCCCCACACGCGCGCAAAGGGCGTTCGAATGATTATGGCATGCGCGCGCGAGAATTCTTCTTAGTCGCATTAGGTGGACGTGATGGAAACATATGGTTTCTTTGAAGATTCGCAAGGGCGCGCCCGCAGACTTTGTAAAATCATGTTGCCAAACCGTGCTTTGAAGGATGCCGGCATGCGCGCGCGACGTCGCGCGCGTGTGCACATCAACATTTTGTCCTATGGGTTCTTGTACATGTATGACTTTCGATCAAAAGGGTGTGCGCACATAGTGCCTTCCGTGCAGAAGTTGGTTGGGGGTGTCGAATTCGGCCTGCCTGGGGTGCATTGAACTTATATCGGGTCGGCTTTCTGGCCAGTGTCGCCGCCCTTGCAGGGGGACGACGACCACAACCGCGGCGTCGGCGGCGACGACGACGCAGACGTGGGGCAGAGTCCTCATTGATGCTTCGTGGAACATCTTCGGAGCGCGCTCGTAGGCCCCTGGGGGGTAGTTTTGGGGCCTCTTGGGAGCATGTTGGGGCTCTCTTGGGAGCCTCTTGGGGGTCCCTTCGGGCTTCCTGGGGGCCTCTTCGGGGCATTTTGTGGCCTCCTGGGAGCTTCTCGGGGCCGAGGGCTCGAAATGTTCGTTCGGGCATCTGTGCGGGCACCCGCTTGGAGCCTATTGGTGGCTCCTTAGGTCGTCTGGGAGGCGTCGTTTTGAGGCCCACTCTTGGGTCGTGTTGGGGCCCTGTTGGAAACCTCTTCGGGGCCTCTTGTGCCGATCTTGGTGGCATCTTGGGCCGTCTTGGTGCGTCGGGATCCCGAAAAGGCGAGAACACCAAATTCTTGCAAACAACCTGAAACTAATCATTCCATTTTGCCTGTGGGGGCCCTCTCGGTGTGCTTATGAAGGCCCCTTCGAGCGTCTTGGAAGCCGCTTGGGCCGTCAGGAGGCCATCCTTAGTGTCTTGGACCGATTGTTCGGCGATTCGGGACCCTCGTAGACTGTCTTGAGAGCCTCTTGGGCTGTCTTGGGGCCTGTTTGGGCCCCAGGACCCCAGGGAGAGGATGGTATGCTGACCCGGGACCCCCCCCCGGGACCTCCCCCTGGGACCCTCCCCCGGAGGGGTGTCAAAGGGAAGGGGCTTCTCTCCGACTCGACCACGGCGCTGCTCCACTTCGCTGTGTTTTCGCTTTCGCTGGCTCGCTCGGGGAGGACGGCCCCCGTGAGAAGTGGCGGGGGGAGAGCGGCGACGGCCACAGGCAAAGGGAGATCAGCAGTGACGGCGACGACGACGACGTCGAGTCAAACAGAGCAGTGCACTCCACACGCCAACGGGGTCGGCGGATGATGGGAAGCGCGTGCGAGGAACGAGGAGCGCGGGCCGATTATCGAGAGATCTTTACATGTGGCTCCCGGCCGCACTTCGGACAGGCGCTGGCGGACGTCGGGAGGCGTCTTCGAGGAACGAGAAGCGAGCGGGACGTTCTGGCCGAAGCTGCAGCACGCCTGTCAAGCTTCTGGAGGTCTGTCTTCCTATACCGTTCGGGACCCCACGGGGAGCCGGCTCGGCGGAGGAGGGAGAGCGCGCCCAGGCCCCGGGGACATCGCGCGATGGACGTTGCCATCGACCCAGAGGGACATGCGGTCGGCCCTGACTGGTAGGTCGACCTGCCAGCTCAAGGGTGCCCCGGTGTCCTGTGCCTCGCGGCACGTGCCTCCTCACACTCCTATGGTGATGTGGCCTTCGGAGGAGTCTCGTGTCCTCTCGCGTGTCCTCTCCGATCAAGTCCGACTGTAGTATCAAACGGGGAGGTCCAGGAGGGGAAGGGCTCGGGATGGCGAGAAGCGCGCTCAGACTCGAAGAGTCGCGCGTAAGACGTTGCTATATAAACCCGGAGGGAAATAGTATTAACGGGGGGGAGTCTGAGGGGGGAAGGGCTCGGGGTTGCTCCTTGATGACGGGAAGCGTACTTAGACTCGAAGAGTCGCGCGACGGAGGTTGTTTATTGGCCCAGAGATGAAGTCTTTATCAAGTTGGGGGGTCCAGGGGGGGAGTGGCGGCGGCGCTGCTCCTTGAGACTCGCTTGGCAGATGACAGGAAGCGCGCTTAGACTCGAAGAGTCGCGCGATGGACGTTGTTTACAGACCCGCAGAGGGAGTCTTTATCAAGTGGGGGGTCCAGGGGGGGAGTGGCGGCGGCGCTGCTCCTTGAGACTCACGTGGCGGATTTGAAACATGAGCGTTTCGCCTGAGACATCCTCGCCAAGTCGCGATCTTTGGGGTCGTATCTTAAGATGTCTTATTCTAGGGCTCTTATATGGGGTCGGAGTAGATGAGGTCGGAGGAGCGCGCCGAATCGCCGATGCGGCTCGATGTGCAGCCCGATCTGCTTCACGTCGACGTTGCCGATGCCTCGCCGGCGTCGATGATACATCGCTGGTGCATCGTGGTGCATCGCCGACGCATCGCCGATGCGTCGCCGATGTATCGGCGATGCGGCACGATCCTCTGACCCCATCTATTCAGACCCCAACTAGGATCTAGGAAGCCTCTTCTTATACCAAAATGAGCGTTTCGCCTGAGACATCCTCGCCAAATCGCGATCTTGGGGGTCGTATCTTAAGACGTCTTATGCTAAGAACGTGCGTTTCGCCTGAGACATCCTCGGACCATGGGTGCGTTGAAATCGTTTGTCGAATCCTCGGACCTTCAAACAATGGCGTTTCGCGTGAGAGGTCCTCGAAAACATAGGATGCGCCAAGAGCTCTTGTAAGGCATCTTTTCGGAGCGATCCCACAACATGATTGAAACACCAATTGGTTTTTAATACGTTTGTTAAAGTATCAGCGTTTCGCTCGAGACATCCCCTAAATAGTGCCTCTGAACTGGCCCTCGAAGTCATCTGGTCTCCTCCTCCTCCTCCTCCTCCTTCGCCCCCCCTCCTCCTCCTCCTCCTCCTCCTCCTCCTCCTCCTCCTCCTCCTCCTCCTCCTCCCCTCCTCCTATCCTTCATCCTTCTCCCCGTCCTCATCCCTCTCCTCCTCCTCCTCCTCCTCCTCCTCCTCCTCCTCCTCCTCCTCCCCCTCCTCCCCTTCGTAGCCATTTTGGCTCAAGGTCCTAAGTTCCTCAGGGGAACAAGTGGATACCGCTAGTCCGCGGCTGGCAAGACCGACCCTTGCGGTCTGGCAGTGTTTTGCATCGATCCGCGCTCTGGCGGGTGGGTAAACGGAGGCCTTTCCCGTTCCTGCCCGCTCGATCGCATTGTGTCTCTTACCATGGGCAGCAGCCGCCGCAAGGACAAGAAGGGTCGAAGGCAGGCACAGCGCTCGGATGGCTCCGACAAATCGCTACCCTCTTCTGCTTCTCCCGCTGCCCGTCCTTCTCGTCACGATCGTCGTGGTGCTCCTCAGCCCCCGCCTAGCTCTGGAGGCGCCAGCTCCCAGCGCTCCCGCAGCGCTGGTCGCAGCACGGCCCGTGGAGAGGCGGCTGGCGGACCGATGTCTCTGGCAGACGCTGACATGCTGGACGTGTGCCCGACCTTCCCAAATGACGAGCGGGCCGTGGTCGAGACGGTCCAAGCCACTCGCCCTGGCGCCCTTCCTGAACTTGCTGCTGGTCCATGGGCCCCAGGGACGCCTGTCGTCGGCCTCCCCACGCCGCCTCTCGAGCCTGCTGGCAATCCGAGCTGGCCACCTGGTACCGACCCATGGGCTGCTCATCTTCGCGCCGCCGCTGATCGCCATGATGCCCCTCCTCCACATGTACCTGGTGACACCTCGTCTTCTGGAGCGACCCCTGGCAAGGCGGCGACATTGGCAAATGATATCCCTGGCATGTCAGAGGTGCTCGAGCGCTTCAAGTTGGACATTATTGCGGAGATGTCCCGCGCCTCCGCCGAATCCATCGCCAACATGGTCCGCACAGAGCTCCCGCGCACCATCTCGAACGTGGTGCGGCCCCTCGTCGCCCAGCTCGACTCGGCGATGCACGCGAGGTTCAGAGCGCAGGAGATCCGCATGGTCGAGGTCGAAAAACGAGTGGGTGCTGCCGAGTTTGCTCACGCCTCGCTCCCAGACCGCTTCTCGAAGCTGGAGAAGGAGCTGGACCTCGCCCGCGCCGCCCCTCGCGAGCCCATCGCTCGAACGGCAGAGTGGCAGCGGGCCACAGACCCTGGCATTTTCGTCATCACCGCGAAGGAGGATGTGGGTAAGAATCTGGTCGGTGACGCGCTGGCGGGCTGGATGCAGGCCGCCAACTACGAAGCTGGCAAGGACTTCGTACTGGAGGGTGATGAGCTCGGCCGCAGGTTCATGCTTCGCTTCAAGGGTCTTGCGGTCACGTGTGCTGCGCGAGTTCGTCAGGCTCATGCTCTCCTTCGGGATGCCCATGGAGTCTGGCGGCAGTTCTCGGCCCCGATGCCAGGCGGGCGCCGCATTCCGATCTATGTCGGCGTTGATCGCAACCGGTTCGAGATCGCAAGAGAGCGCAACACCAAGAAGCTGCGCGACAAGCTCCAGGACTTCATCGGGAAGAGGGTCTTCATGGACAAAGAGGCGGGCACGCTGTCGGTCGACTGGGTGGTCATCGCTCGCGTCGTCGTCGACCCGTCTGGCCCGCCTAAGGTGCAGTGGAATATGGGCGCTCTCTCTGATCCCCGCTTGGCTCGTGCCGACCTGGACAGGCTTGCTAACGAGCTCTTCCTGCCCAAGCGTATCGAGTGGAGTGGGTAACACGTTCTGCAACACTGACCAGCTGATTTTCAACAGCTGGAACTGTCGGGCTCTTCTCCACCACCGATCCTCCGTCATGGCCCGCAAGGCCGACGTCGTGCACTCCCTCCTCTCGCCATCCTCTATCACGGCTCTCCAAGAAGTTCATGGCCCCCCTGCCGCTGTCGAGGAGCTTCTCTCGCGTCTTCGGGGAGAGGTCGCGGTCTTTGGCTCTGCGGGCTGTGGTGGCGTCTGCACCCTCATCCCCGCCCCCCTTTTGACTGACATCCAGGTCGCGCAGCTGGAGATCGTCACTGGGAGGGTGCTCTGCCTCAAGCTCATCCACGGGCGATCTGGCTTTTGCTGGTACCATTGGAATGTTCACAATCATGATCTTGATGCGAAGGACTTCGATGCCATCTGGCATGATTTTTCGCCCCAGCTCGAGCAGGTCCGGCTCGACCCCCTAAAGTTCAGCATTCTCATGATCGGCGACTTCAATCTCGCTGATGAGGAGGTCGACTACTCCACAGCCGAGCTGGTCTACGTTCGCGGCCGCCCTCGGCGCCCTGCTTATGGCCAAGCTGGCTCCGCCGCGGCTCGTGCCTCCGCAGGTCGCCAATCTCATGCTGGGCGCACGAGATGGAGGAGGATCTTTCGGCAGCTCACAGAGCTCGTGGCGCCTGGCCTCAGTCACTTCCATGTCGGCACGCGCACGGGTTCCCGCATCGACAGGCGCTTCACGGCAACACCTCCTCGGCTTCTCTGCCAGCTCTGGCAATGCGCTCGGCGCCGCGGCGAAACGCCTGAGTTCCACGATGCGCACCTGTCCGACCACGTCCCGCTTGAGGTCTCATGGCAGTCGCGGCGCTGGGAGTCCGAGGGTGAGCCGCGCTCTCGGAAGATACCTCGGAGCATCTTCTGCGACCCTCTCTATGCGCCGATCCTCGATGGGTGCGAGAAGATCGCTGGCATCGGCGAGTTCGACACGTTTGCCTGCTCGTCTGCGAAGGACCTCCACTTCTCGTCGCCGGCGGAGCTGGAGATGGCGACCCGCTGCAGACAGGCGGCTGCTCGTGCTGCACGAGACCTGCAGCTGCGTGACCGCCCCAGGATGCGCGAGAGCCGCTCGCTGCTCCTGCGCTCTCTTGCTCGGGCTGTCTGGCGTCAGGACTCTCGCTTGGGAAACATTCTCTGGCAAAGGCATCCGTGGCTTCGCTCTTTCTTTTCGGTGGACTCGTCATCCTCGTCTGTCGTCCTCTCCTCTCCCGATGCCTTCGCCCGTGCGCACTCCGATCTGCGGCTCCAGGAGGCCCAGGCCGAAACCGAGAGGCTCCAACGGGCCGAAGGGGCTTCCAGGGCGCACGGTCGCCGTGCTCGTCTCCGATCCCCAGCGAGAGCCTTAAGACGTCGTGCCCAGGTTTGGTCCCCATTCAATCGGAGGCGGTATTTGGCGGGAGTGGTGGAGGGGGGTCTCGACGGAGCTGCTCCGACCGTTCACGCCTCTGCCGAGGGCCAGACGGCGGCCCTCAGGGCCTACTGGAGCCCATATTTTTGAAAAGCAGCAGGAAGTCCCGCGATGGGGCCAGCGCTATCTCTCTAAGTTTGCCTCCGAGCAGGATTTCACGTTGCTTTGTCCTCCCTCGCTCTCCTCGATCCGACGGTTTATTCGACGTGTTTCGCACGCGGAACCTGGCCCTGATGGGCTAGCGTACTCCGCTGGGGAATCGGCCAGGGCCCCCAGGTCCTTTTAAACGCCTTCCACTGGTTGGCGAGCGGCCAACGGATGCATCTCGACTTTTATGCATGTCTGCAGGTTTTCATTCCGAAGGGTGTTCTCGATGGCGACGACGAGCGCTCTGGAGGGGTAGTCCGCCGCGGGAAGGACACCCGCCCCATCGGCTTGAAAAACACGTGCAACAAGATCGTTGCGGGGGTCGCCAACTCGGGTCTGTCTGAGGTGGTGAAGGAGCTTGGCGCCCCCGTGCAACGAGGCTTCATTCGAGGCCGCAACTTTTTATCGAATGTATACGAGCTCGATGCGCACGCGAGACTCATCAGCGCACGTGAGCTACCAGAGGGTGCCATTTTGGCCTTCGACTTTGCCCAAGCTTTCCCATCGGTCAGTCAATCCTGGCTGATGCTTGCGCTGCGGCAGATTAAGCTTCCTCGCGGGTGCTCGCTCGCAATTAAGGGCTTCTATCACCTCAATCCCTGTCTCTTCTCTGTTCGTGGCCTCCTTCTCCCTCTCTTCTTCGTGATCTCAGGTGTGCTGCAAGGATGTCCTCTCAGTGGCAGCCTCTTCGTCATTGCGATTGATAGTTTCCTGTGGGATATGTTTCGCAGTGTGCAGAGGCCTGGTCACGGTCAGATTCGGGCATGCGCCGGCGACGTCGGCGCCGCTCTCTCTTCTCGGAAAGGTTACCGCGAGATTGCCCGAATCTTCCGCATTGCCGAACTTCTTGCGGGGCTCATGCTCTAAGCCGAGAAATGCCGTGTCGTTCCCTTCTGTGTTGCCCTCTCCGAGGGCCTCGTGAGCGACTTTCGTCAGCTCCTCCGTGAATGCACGTGCCTCCGTCCAGGAGCCACCATCTCCCCGAGTTCGGCCTGCTGGGAGGAATTCAAAATCGCGTCCGAGGTTCTGTACTTGGGGTTCTGGCTGGGGCCGGGGGTCGATCCTTTACGCAACCTTCGAGCTCCTCTCAACAAGATGGCCACTCGGACCAGAGCGATCGCGGATGTGAGGCAGGACTTAACGACAGGGGCCTCTCTTTATGGCCAGCGTGCGCTCAGTGTTCCGTCATATGTCTCGCAGCTGGTCTCGATTCCATGGGGAGTTGCTAAAATTGAGCGGCTGCTTCTGGTCCAGGTTTTCAAGTGGCCGATGTCGGCTTTGCGTTACTCCGATTGGTTTAATCTCGGTTCCTGGAGTGGCCCACGAGTGCGGTCGCTCTACATCACCGCCGCTGCTGCCGCCATGCGCACCGCTCTTGTCACGCCCCCTCATTGGCCCTCCACTCTTCGAATGCTGAGGGACGGCCTCGTCGAGCATTGCCCCATGGCGTTGTGGCAGTCCCCTCTCCTTGCTCCTGCTTTCTGGCAATCCCCGCCGCTGGTCCTTTTCCTCGAGGCTGCTGCGAAGGGATCCCCCGGGGATCGCAGGCTCTGTTCGGGCGGGGCGAGGGCGGTTAGGCGGTTCCTTGAAGGCTCTGCGGCCCCCAGGCCCAAGTGGCAAAGGATTCTCGCAACGGAGCTGCAAGCGGAAGTGTTCTCTCTCCCTCTCGAGGGCCTCCTTGAGCGACGAGTGCGTTCCTGGTTTGTCCCTACCCTCGGCGAGGGGGGGGTGGACTGGGCTCGCATTCGAGAGAGCCTGCGAGACGTTCCCCCATCTTGGCCGCCTATTCTGTTGCGCACCTGGCTCGGTGCCTGGATCACGGGATGCCGTATGCAGCGCTCGCAGCAATGTATCTTCGGGTGCGATGTCCTCGGGACTGCGACCCACTACATCTGCCACTGCCGCCGCCTCCATTACCGTGTCGCCATCGTTCTCCGCTTTGACCTTCCATCTTGCATCCAAGCTCGTCTTGGTCTCAGAGGTGACTTTGTTTTTGTGATTGCTATGTATCATCTGTTTCGCCTTGCTGCGGCCCGTGCAGGGAGGACAGGTCATCCCTTGCACCTCGAGGAGGCCGCGGCGCTGCAGGCCCCTGCCCGTGTCGCGCTCCGACTCCCCCTCCGCCATCGCCAGTCACTTTTCCTCGATGCTGCTAAGCTGGGGCGGCGGGTCGTCGAGCTGCGCGTTTGGGCATAAGTTGACAGACGTCGAGGGGAACGCTGTGCCTCCTCCCCCTCCTCCCCTTTTTCCTCCTTCCTCCTCCTCCTCCTCATCCTCCTCGGTCTCTTCCTCCTCGTCCTCTTCCTCGTCCTCCTCCTCCTCCTTTTCTCCTCCTCCTTCTCCTCCTCCTCCTGTTCTTCCTCCGCCTCCTTCTCCTCGTCTTCCTCGTCCTCCTCCCGTTCTTCCTCCTTCTCCTTTCTCCTCCTCCTCGTCGTCCTCATTTCCCCCCCTCCTCCTGCTCCTGATCCTCCTCTTCCTCGTTCTCCTCCCCCTCCTCTCCTCGCCATCTTCTCCTGCCGCTGCTGCTGCTGCTACTTCTGCTCCTGCTCCTCCTCCTCCTCCTTCCCCTCCCCCGGTCGTCGTCTTCGCCGTCGTCCTCCTCACGCGGAGGAAGAAGGAGGATAATTAGTAATCTGCTTGTAACCGGTAGGGGGGTGGGCTCGTGACCATCCGCATCCTTTGCGAGCGTTCGGAGAGCTCGCTTCTATTACATTTGATCGCCATGATGCTGCTGCAACTCTTACCTTCCGCGCGCTTCGCGTTCATGTCAGGAAAGACTTGAACAAGCAGCGTTTCGCCTGAGACATCCTCACATTTCGGACTCCATGGGCCGCCTTCAGGGACACCCAGAGAGCAGATTTGGTGCTCCTGGTGAAACTCGGCCTCCGGGGGCTGCCTTCGAGCCCCGGGGCGATCCGACGTCGGGCTGAGGATCGAGCCCCGGGGAGCGCGGCCGGGGGCCCGGGGGCCGCGCATTGATCAAGTCACATTGTCAGGTGTCTGGGTGCCACGCCGTGCTGGACTTCGGCGGCGAGCGAGGGGGGGGCCGTGGGAAGGGGAAGGCTTTTGCAGAAGGCGGCGCGACTTCTCAGAATCCCTCGCGCCTTCTGAGAAGCCTTCTGCGTCTTCAGGGAAGGCTTTGCACACCTCTCAGAAGGCAGCGGGATTTCCGAGCTTTCTGAAAAGGCCTTTTCCTTCTCACTTCCTCCCGTCGCTCGCCGCCGAGGACAACACGCATGGGCCGCTCCCGCTGATCCTCTCCGCTGGGCGGCCCCCCTGGGCTTCCGGCGGCTCGATGTTTTGGTCGCGAGGCGGGCCCTGCACCTCCCGACCCCTTCCCGGGGCCGCTTCGCGACGGCCCCACATCCCGGAAGCGGTCTCGGGACGGCGAGGGTCCGACTGCACGTAAGAGCGACACTTCGCCAGAGTGACCTTTGGTGCGGGCTCATCGGGGTCTCTCCCATCGCTGAGCGCTGTGCGATAGCGGCTGCTTGCGCGCTTGGATTTGTAGGGGGCCACATGCGAACCCTACCCCTACCCCCCACGATTTCTGAGGGGGAGGGTGGGGTCACTTCGCTCGGGAGCTCCCGAACGAAGTGAACCCCCCCTCCCCCTCAGAAGTTGTGGGGGGCAGGGGTAGGGTTCGCATGTGGCCCCCTAATTTGGCCACCTTGCGCCCCCTTCGTCCGCGCACGAAAGGTCACTCCTGCCAAGGGTCGCTCCTGCGTGTAAGCGAGAGGGTGTGCAGATGCCTCCGCCGCGGCCCTGCCGAGACTCCCAAGAGGTCCGTTTTTTGTTTTTGTTTTTGTTGCCTCCCCAGGGTCACGCGCATCACCCGGGCCAACCCCCTCCCCCGGGTACTCCAGATTTCGTAATAAAAGGGAGGGGGTTTCAACCCTCCCAGACGAGAAGTTTTACCCCCCCCCCGTGGGAGAACCCTCCAAAACACCGTCCCCTGACCCCCCCAGGCCCTCCAAGATAGCCTGGAAGAGACCCCCCCCCCGAAATGAGACCCCCCTCCCTTTATTACGAAATCTGGAGTAACGCTGACGATCGTATTGGAGGGGGCGCCAGGGCTCCCCCTCCTGCATGCTGTGGTGCACACAGGCCATTGATGCGCTGGTGCCGCGTACGCACCTTGGCGGGTGCACGCCGCGGCCGTCGTTACGGTCACCCTCCCGCCCGACTGCCCCCCCCCCGGGGTAACGACCGATACCCGGGCAAGAAGACAAATTGTCACGTTCCGGCGGGCGCCCGCGAAGTTATGTCCCCCTCAGGCTCCTCAAGCGGAGAGGCTCGCCAACGCGTCCGCCGTGTGCGGGTCACTGGAGCAGGCCTGCCAGAAGTGAACGGCACCCCGGGGCGGCCAAAACCCGCGGGAGCGACTGAAACCCTACCTCATCGTTCCCACTCTTTCCCTTCCACGTCATCGTCGTCCTCCTCCGCATCCGTATCCCATGTTTGAGCGTACTCTCACTGTGCCACCTAGCTAGCCAGCCGCTGGGCGCCGTGTCCTTTTCTCAGAAGTCAGCTCTCGATTTAGGCGCGCCGCACATGTTTTGCCCTCCCATTCGTTGGCTGCGGGTCGCTCGCGAGCGGACAAAACTGTCGCTGTCGGCTCGGCGCCGTGCAGATCTTGGCTGAAAGTGGCGCTGCCGCTGCAGCTTGGCGCATACTTCTCACTCTCCCAAGTCGTTGGGGGTGGGGGCGCGCGCGAGCTGGAGAACTTGTCTTCCTCGCCCAAGCCCCCGTACAGATCTCGCGTGGAAGTGACGCTCCCGCTCGGGCGCGGCGCTTTCTCCTGGCAGCTATAGCCTACCTAGGCCGCGCGAGAGCGGGCGGGCATGCTGTCCTCGCCCAAGCGCCACGCAGCTTGTGAGAGAAAGTGGCGCTGTTGCTTCGGGCGCGGCGCGTGCTTCGTCTTCGCCGCGCTCTTCCGAACTGTATAGCCGCCCCAGAGAAGGCTAAGAGTTGGGCTGTCGCCGCGGCGGAGCCGCCCGCGAGCGAAAGCGAATTGTCGCCCCTCGCCCAAGCCCCGTGCAGATTTCGCCAGACGTGGTGCTCCCGCTCCAGCGCGGCGCACGTTTTCCGCTTGCCCAGTCGTCGTCGTCGTCCTCCTCCTCCTCCTCCCCCTCCCTCCTTCTCCTCCCTCCTTCAGCGAAAGCGGCAGCGGCAGCAGGGCCGCGCCAGTCCGTTTTTGCAGCGTTTTTGCTCATGCGCCGCGCAGGTGTTGCGCGGAGGTGGCGGTGCTGCCTCGTCTGCGTCGCGCCAGCGCGCGCGGCGCATGCCTCGTCTCCGCCGCGCCAGCCGGATGGCTAAACGATGCTCTGGCCGCAGCGTCACCCAAGGATTTTCAGATTTGTTCGCCCGCGCCCGTGCGCGGACTGTGGCTCTTCTCCCGCGCCAGGTCGTCGGGAGCGGGGCCGCGAGCGAGCGCCTTCCGACTGCGAGGCGGGGAAGCACGCCAGTCCCGATACCTAGGTGTGCCATCAGTGGTTCCTATGTTATGATCAGGGGGGAGGGTGGGATGGGCGGGCCCCGGTGGCTTGTTCGACCTGGCCAACTTGGCCCCTACTCCTGCTCCTCTTCCTCCGTTCCCTTCTCCTGCTCCCTTTTTTTTTTTCTCTCTCTCTCTCTCTCTCTCTCTCTCTCTCTCTCTCTCTCTCTTCCCCCCCCCTCTGCACGGGTCTTTGGTCAACGGACACATCAAGTCCTAAACATGTGAAACATACCAAACTTACTTCTCCACCTTTCAACCTCTCCCCCTCCCGTCGCCCTCATCTTGCTCTCTGCTAGCCGCCCCCTCTTTGGCTTGTATCTCTCTCCTCCTCCTCCTCCTCCTCCTCCTCCTCCTCCTCCTCCTCCTCCTCCTCCTCCTCCTCCTCCTCCTCCTCCTCCTCCTCCTCCTCCTCCTCCTCCTCCTCCTCCCCCCACCGCCCGATTCTTCCTCCCAGCACTCCTTTCAGATCGCGCCTTTTTCGTCTCCTCCGCACCCTGCAGTTGCTCCTCCTCCTTCGCGTCCTCCTCCGTCTCTTCTTCCCCCTTCTCCTCCGTCGCATCCTCCTGCTCTTCCTCCTCATCCTCTGATCTCACTCCTCCTCTTCCTCCTCATGTTTCTGCTCCTCTCCTCCTTTCTGCAACTGGGTTTCTTCGGTCTCGTCTTTTTTTTTCTCCCCGCCTTGTTCCTCCTTATCCTTTTTCTTCTGTCCCTCCCTCCCTTTCTCCCTCCTTCCCTCTCTCCCTTCCTCCATCTTTCTCTCTTTCTCTCTCACTTCAGTTTCGGCTCGAGAGCACTTGTGCTCAGGTCGAGGCCGCGGCATGTACTCTTCCGCCCCTCCCGCAGTCCGTTGAGCATGTACCCGTATCATGTGTGACCGATGCGTGTCATGCCCTTTTCTTTCCGCGCGCGCGCGCTATTATTCCGAAAGGCCCTCGCCATGCGCCTTCTTCACCACCGCAGCCCAAGACACCAGGCAAGGTCCGCCCAAAGGCGACCTGAGAGGACCGGCAGGTCACCAACCTCAGTCGCAAGGGAGCCTGCGTCGCCGTACTCCGGAGCAGTGGCGGTGCCGACCGAGCAGTGGCTGCTTACAGCGGCCTCGCTCACAGGCATCAATTCGGTATTGGCAACAATACGGGCTCCAGCCGCGATTCACCAGGGTCGAGGGCTTCCGCCGGCGCCCACCAGGGCAACGGCACCGCCCCACCCATCAGCTTCGATGCGCCTAACTGGAATGCCCCCGTCGCACTCGCACCGAACAGAACGTAGGACGGGACATCATGCACCAGCAGCATCTCTTCCCCCGCGCTAGAAGAGGATAGCTAGCCAACTCCTGCAACATATCCGCAGGCCGGACCAACTTCTGGCACGAGCAGTCAGTCCTGGGACCGACCAACACAGATTCCCCGGGAAGGAGGCCCTCATATTTGTCCTCCGCAGAACGATTCAGGCTACCAAGCCTCAACGGGACCATCTACCAGGTGGGCCGCACCAAGGTTTACTGCCTCCAAAACGTGGTTCAGGTTGCCCCCGACCCAGCCGACAGAGTCACTTGTATTCGAGGCGCCATCTGCGAGGCTGACGCCACTGCTGCCGCGCAAACATTGGAGGACCTATGCTCCACCCAGTTCTTAGGCGTCGCCCCATCAACGGAAACCGCATTCCAGGAGGCACGGGCGCGGCTCGGCAAAAAGGCCACAATCGCCACAAGACAACGAAGCTCGACAGCGTGAGGCAGCAACTCGATGACGACCTCACGGACGCCTTCATGGCCATCTTCATATCCGATGTCCGTACAGTCTAAATCCAGGAGCCCTTGGGCCGCACGGCGCGAGCGCTGGAGCACGCAGGCTGGCGGGCGAACGTGCCTCTCCGCGTCGGGCCAGGGAGGCATCCAAGTCGATGCCAGCTACCACGGAACACAAGAGCCGCCGCCCGGCGACAACATCACGGACTAGTGCCCAGATGTCACCACCCACCAAACCACCCAAACCCAAACCGAAGGCTCAGATTTACCCTCGATTTCCAGTTGGGGGGGGGGGGTCGGGAAACATCGAAAAAACACATGTGGAACCCTTACCCCCCCCCAACCCGAAATTCGGGTCTTCGGGTTGGGTTGGGGTGGTCTGGTAGGTAGTCAAGATGGCCACCTGAGCACTCTCCAAGAAGCGCTCGCCGCCACGCAGAGGCACAACGCCTCCGGTGCGATCCGCGCGGACGACCGGGCGGGAACCCGCGTCAAGCCAGACGCCGCGGAGTCACGGCAGGCCGCGCTCGAGCTCGGGGGCGCCGCCGCCGCCCTTGCGGCGTCGCGGGCAGTGGGCCCGAGGGCGCCGCGAGAACGTAAATCGTCAGGGTCGTGACTTCCATTGGGTGGCGCTGCGAAGTCCTCCTCTCCTCCTCCTCCTCCTCCTCCTCCTCCTCCTCCTCCTCCTCCTCCTCCTCCTCCTTCTCCTCCTCCCCCTCCCCCTGCCCTGGCCCTGGCCCCCGCGGACATCTCCGCTCCTCGGCTCGAGCGGCGCCCGCCCGGCGCCCCGCAAAGAAAAACAGGACGGGGCGAAGCCGCCAGAGGCGGCTCTGCCATCCTGAAACTGGCCGCGCCACCACCTACAGCTGCAGCCCACGCCCACGCAGATACCACCCCGGGACCGCCGTGAGGATCGACGGACACCATCCTCCCGCCGGAGGCTCCGGTGGCGGCGGGGCCCGCGGCAGGGCCGCCGCCAGGGGGTGCCTGGCGCCCTCGCGCCGCCGTGGCTGCAAGGGCAGGGCGTCCGCCAGGCCTCGCCTCTGCAGGCCCTGCCGACGCCGCCGGCTGCGCCGCCGCTACGCGCGGCAGGCCCGTGGAGCGCCCTGCCGCCTGGAGGAGGAGGAGGAGGAGGAGGAGGAGGAGGAGGAGGAGGAGGAGGAGGAGGAGGAGGAGGAGGAGGAGGACGAGGAGGAGGAGGAGGAGGAGGAGGAAGAGGAGGAGGAGGAGGAGGAGGAGGAGGCAGGAGGGAGGAGGGAGGAGGGAGGAGGGAGGAGGGGTGAAAAGCGGCGTGGCCACGGCGCCGAGAGGAGCAACTTGGCGCCCCAGCAGCGCAGCCAGCCGCGGAGCCATCACTCGTTGAAGGCTTGACGACTTCTGCCGTCCTTCGACTCGCGCTTAGAGCGGCCGCAGCTTGTTCCAGATGTCCCTGAAGATCTCTGGATTTTTTCCTGGACTTTCTCGGATTTGCCTGAAGTTACCTAGATTTATCTGCATTTACCTGGATTTGCCTGCATTTACCTGGGTTTATCTGGCTCGATCACCACAAGTCGATTGGCGAAGAGTCGTCAAGCCCTTAGGGAATCACCTGGGTGGCCCGAGGCCGCGCTGGACCGGGCGCCGCTGGCTCTGCGCGACCGAGAGGGCTGCGCCATGCCGGGGCGACGCGAAAGATACGGGGGCAAGAGCTCCCCGCGGGCGTCGACCAGAGGTCGGGTCGCCGAATCACCGGACCGCGACAGGGGCTCCGACGAAGAGTGGCTCTCGCCACCACCCGCCCAGGGGATCTCGGAACAGACCGATGCCCGCTTCCGATGCGCAGAGGCCGAACGGCACCAGCCGGCCGACGCGGTCTTGCGCCCGGAGACCACAGTGTCATGCGTGGCCATTCGCCGGGCCACCCTCGCCCAGCAATGCAACCAGCTAGAACATGGGATTGCCTTAGTGTCCGTGGGGCCGACCATTCTCGGCGCGGACACAAAGGCCTCCATGGCCAGGTGGCCCCGATTGTCACGCAGGCCAAAGCCCCGACGGCCCTGGCACGCCAAACGGCCCAATCCCAACCGAGTGCTTGCGCCCTGCCTCCAGTCCCGCTGGGGCAGGGGAGCGATGCCGCCGACGGATCAACGGCGGAACCTCAGCCCGCTGAAGGGGCGGAGACGGGTTTCGACCCGACGGGCGAGCCACCCAACCGCGTCCGCCTCGAATCGCCGCAGGAGCTGTATTGAAGGGGCCTCGATGGGTCTCCCTCTTCCCATCGAGGTGGCGCTCACTAGGGTTTTTGTTGATCCATTCTGCACCGTTGCAGGGGCAGTTAGCTCGGGTCCGCTATAGCACGGGGTTCGCTATAATTCCTCCTCTTGTGATCGCCGCCGTCCCCCTTCGCCCCGGGGCATTTGGCTCAGCGGCGCCTGCTCACAACGCTGCGCGCTGCGGGCGCCGCCTGGGTGAGCGTCGTCGCGTGCTGTGGCCCGCGGGAGCCTTCGCCCGCGCCCAGCTCGCCGTGCGCGCTTTTCTCCTTGGCGACTGGGGGATTAGGGCGCCTGCCTCAATGCCGGACGACCCCCCCGCCGACCCTGGCCGCGTGCAGAACGCGGGGGGAGGCAATGTTGTTTCTTTCGCCAGCACTGGCGACGCGCAGTTTCACGCCGCCTCCTCTGTCACGCCCGAGCTACGTGCTAGTGGGATAAGTGGCAGCGCCAGCATGCGCCGCGCAGGGTGCGGCAACTAAGCAAGAGGCTGGATCAACCAGCACCGGCCGGCCTGCGCGACGGGCAGCGACGGGCGCCAGTCCCGACGGCCGCCAGACCGCACGCCTCCTGGGCAGGGAAACTGGGGCGGCTGGGTCTAGTGGCGCCAATCCAGCAGCTTGCGTTGCGCACCTGGTGGAAAGCGACGACCCCATGCAGGAGACAGACAAGGTCGCTGGCCCTGGCAGTGGCCCCATCGAGGGCCCTGACGACGTGGGGGGCCTCGTGCAGACATGCGCCGTCCATGGGATACGCTCCTGCCGCAACTGAATGCGGCGGCGACTCGTTAACTGCCAGCGCCAGGACATCCTCGACCGCGACCAGGCTGCCGCCGGAATGCGGTCGCCCTGAGATGGCGAGAAGGCGGGGCGCCAAAGCTGGATGGGCCAGTGCATTGCACGGGCGTCGGAAGACGTGCGGCACTTCAGGCGCGCCCCGCTACTTCGTGCCACGCGACATCTGTCTGGCGGCGCGGGAAGGAACACGCGCCTGGCCAGGGCTGTCGAGCGCAGAACCTTCATTGAGCAGGACCAGCGGGCGACGCTGCTGACCCGCCAGCGGCAAAGACAGCAACGCAGAAGACAAGCTTGTTCGCTCGGCCCTGCCGCGGGGAGACCTGCCGCCACCGCGCGCCGCGCAGCCGCCGCCGCCGCCCTCGCCAGGGTTGCCGCCGGACGCCGGCATGCCACCACGGCAATGCTCTGTCGAGCTCGGATTCGGTTTTCAGACCTCTGGGCTTTTGATTTGTCCGCCCTGGGTGCGAGGTTCATTGTTGTGCGCCCCAGGGCTGAGTTGCGATGGGATATCTTGTCGTCTTGGGTGTGTTTGATTCGCGTTGGCGTCGCGGGCGAAAATCTGCCCCCTTGCGTCCTTGCGTTTGCGTGCTCGCATTTTCGAACGGAAGTCATGAGATGATTTTCCGCGCCCGCTCCACGTCTAGGGGAACAAAAAGTGGCATAAACATAAAGACTCGGAGGTCCGCGCGGATTTCTCGGATCCGCGCTGGACCCCCCTGCCGGCGCCTTCGGCGCCGCCCCTGGCGCGCTCCGCGCGCCAGGGAGGGGGGTCCAGCGCCGATCCGAGAAATCCGCGCGGACCTCCGAGTTTTTGTGTTGACGCCACTTTTCCTCCCCCCTTAACGCTCGCCATCCTTTCCAACCGATGGGCGCTGGAGTCTCGAGCGGCCTCGCTGTGCTCTGACACGTGCTCCGCACGTGGCCCCGGCGTGGCCGCGCGCGCGGCCCCGCCGGTGGGCCCGCCGCGGCCCTCCGTGCGACCTCACCTGGTGGCGCCTCTGTGGCCCAGTCCGTGGCCCCACGGGTGGCCCCGCTGCGCCTCCGCCGGGGTCCTGCGAGCGGCCGCGCTGCGCCTCCACCTGCGCCGCCGCAGCTGGCCCCGCCAGGGGGCCCAGCGCGTCCTCGCGATTGCCCCGCGGTCGGGGCGCGGTCGTAGGAGTCTGTCGTCGGGGCCCAGTGACCGCGTGGAGAACACGGCCTGGGAGGCAAGGCAATAGTGACAATGCCATAGCGAATCGCCATGGCTCATCCTCGAGTCTGGAGTTCTTTACCCGATATGTTTTACCCTGTTCATGTGCTCGTATCTGGGGTGTGTACAGTGGGATCTCGCTTGTGGTGCAGTGGTGCTTCGACATTGGACTCCGACATTGGACTCCGATTTCGGTGTGGGCTTGCTGCGCGACCAGGTGCACACTGGGATTCTCTCGTGGGTGGACAGCGGCAGTTCGTCTGGGACATCCTTGCAACTCGGCCCTGCGAGTTCCCAGTGCACGCCCAGTCCGCAGGCCCCCGTCGCCCCAGTGATAAAGCCCAGCGGGGGGAGAAGGTCCTACTCTGTCAGAGCAGCTCGTGGCCGGAGTCGAGGGTGAGCATTGGCTGACCGTTCTGGGGGTGTTTTCTGGCATGCGCGTTTGTGGTATGTGCATTGGTGCGCCTGTTCCGAGGGTATGCAGTGGGCCCCACCTGGCCAATGGTGCAAATACATAGGTATCTGGACTAGAGCTTGACATCCCTCCAGTACATGTTTTTTTTTTTTCCTTTTTCTTTCGTCCAAGCCTGGAAGAAAACCCCGGCCCGTCACCGCCTGGCCGTGCGCCGAAGGCCGGGCGGGGGAAGGAGGGCATGGGGGCGGGGAGGAGGACGGGGGAGGGAAAGATGACGAAATTTTTGGGGACGGGGCGCACACACACACACAAACACACCTAGTGATAGCAACCCACCCTAACTCTGGAGTGGTGCTGGAGAGAGGTCCATACCGAAGCCCACCTCGATGGCCTTGCTTGAAACTGGAGCTACCAGGGAGTTCTGGGGGACGGGAAGGGGAGGGGATGGGAGGAGGGGGAGGGGATCAAGCAAAGAGAGCAACGTGGAGGGGAGCGGGTGAACACGTTTCACTGCATCGTGCAGGCTTGGGTGCGCAGCGAGGCTGCCTGGTAATTGCGCCTTCGCTTTGGGGCCCTGCGCTCAAACTGCCTTGTCCGTCTCGTGTCGCCTTCCTTCTCCTTCTTGCCTCGCCCATCGTCTCTCCTCCCTCCTCCGTCCTCGCCCTCCCCTTCACCGCATCCTCCTCCTCCTCCTCCTCCTCCTCCTCCTCCTCCTCCTCCTCCTCCTCCTCCTCCTCCTCCTCCCCCTCTTCGCCCTGCTTCCTCTGGCCGCCGCGCCTGCTGCCCGGGCTTCGACGGCCGCCATGGCCGACGCCGGCGGCTTCTGCGGGGGGCCGTCTCGGGGACGAAGGCGAGGGGCGAGGCATGAGGGGAAAGGGGGATTGAGGAGGAGTAGGAGCAGGAGGAGGCAGGAGAGTTTCGGGGGGGATACGGGTTCCACAGAAAAGAGGCATTGCGACGCCTCGCTCTGAAGAGCGATCGCCCGATCGGCCGCCGTCGTCGCCATGTTGTAGCCGGAAGCAGTCGCGAGTCAAACGCAGGCGGTCCTTTTGTTGATATTCGGATGGTCATGCTTGTTTCGACGCCACGGCCACCACCACCGCCGCTGACGCCCGTGCGCCCCAAAGCCCGTCGGGGGAAGCGTTTCTTGACAACGACTCCTCCATGGAAGGCACGGCCGAAGAGAACCTTGCGTGGCCGGTCCAGCCAGAGGACCGAGCCGACACTGACCAAACTCGGGCATAGCCAGGACCCTGGTATGGTGAGCCGGTCAGTGATTGGGCCCCGACGCCCAAAACATCGGCCGGAATCATCAAACCAGGTCTGCCGTAGTTGGTGTTGTTTCGAGTGGCGGCAATTCCAGTTGGTTGAATGGGGTTCGGGGCGGCGTCCCCTGGTACAAATCATTAAACCCAGTCCCACTAAACCCAGTCTTGCCAATGCCCGACAAACGCCGCGCGGCACCAGCAGAACCCTAGGCAAAGTTACTGGATGCACTTGGCTCAGTTTCGTGCTTGCCGCAGCCATCGCCGCCGCGTGCGCCGGCACGGTGGAAACCGACGTGGACACGAGTGGCCACAGCAGCGCGGCGACGTCGACCACGCCAGGGCAAGATCGTGCCCCAGAGCAGAATTCGGCCACCGCCACGGCGGCTTTCGGGACCTTCGAGTTTTTTCTCGGAGTCATCACGCTGCACCGCGATCGGATCAGTCAACGCCACAGTTGACGGCGAACAGCAGTCACTAGCCCAAGTGGTTTCACTGCCGCGGAAAGCCGAATATCACAAGGACGAACTTGATAAGTTCAACCGCGAACCAACGCCACGAAGGCAAAGGCCACCTGGGCCCAGGCGACACGAAGCCCAGCGCGGGGGAGCGTCTTCCGATTCGCCGGCGAGGTCGCCGATTCGCAGGCCACCATCGCCCAGTGCGGTCCCAAACGCGAATCCCAGAGGATGAGATGCCAGGGCATGCGCATGCCTCGCACAGCGGCACCAGCCAGCGCGAGACCCAAACCAGCGCCGACGGGTTCCAAAGACAGAGCCATGATGGGTAAATCCAGTGCAGAATTCGTTGCTGGGCAACAGGTGCGGCCGCTTTTTTGTATTCGTTTGTGCTTGCTTTTTTTGGCTGCGGCGCCGGCGTTGGCGCCCCCCCCGTCGTGCCGCCGCCCGCTGCCGCCGCGTCGCCCCTCCCTCGATCCTTCCCCCGGCGGCTCCCAGGTTTGTCAAGGTTCTTTTGGTGGGATTACTCGTTGACTTCCCACAGGCCTAGTTTTAGGGCCCCCCCCTGGTTTTCTTCCCATGGAACTGCCCACCGCGGGCCACGCCCTGCATGACGCTGCGCTGTTTTGGGAGCGCCGAAAAGCCTGAGGCGGCCCCAGCTCCATTGACGGAAACGGCTTGCAGTTGGCCCATTTCGCCAGCGCCAACGTCGCTGGCCTTGGCTCCAAGCGGGGCGCTTTCAGCAAGCTTCGGGAGCATTGCGGAGCCACCGTCGCGGCCCCCTAAGTCACCGTCAGGCATCGCCGCGCAAGCAACGCTGGTCGACACGTGCAAGAATGACCCAAGCGTCGCCAACCCCTTATCCTATCCCTGCCCCCACCACCGCCACCAGGCGGACAACTAGAAGGAGAGGCCGCCGCCAAACCCTCGCCGAAGGTATCTCGACGCCAAATCGGGGGCCGACAACGCTGCCCTGTTCCGACCGGTCAGGGGCGCGGCTGACAGGGTTGGGGGCGCGCCGTACTTCGCATGCGTGGCCGCGCAATGCGACTTGAAGGATTCGACTTTCTTCGCTCGCACCCCGAGCCCCGGGCGGGCCGACGCCGCGGCGGGCTGCCCCGTCGAGCGAGCGCGCGCCTGCCCATGAGACGACAAGTGGGGCCGACGCACCGCTGCGCGGGGAGTACCTGAATCGACCACGTCTTCGCCAAGTCCAAATCGATGCAATTTGTCGCAGACTTCGTTCTTCTGCGCGACCTCACAACCAAGCAGGGCCTTGTCCTTGTGGTCTCCCTTGGCTTCGATGCGCTCAGGCACCCCGCGTGGAGACTGAAGGCCACGGTGCCAGACCCGCCGGCTCATCGAAAGATGGGCCCTGGCGGCCAGCTAGCGCTCGGGGGCCGCGTCGAACGCGCTTGCTCCGCGCGGATGCACGCGGACGGTGCCCCCGGCGACGTCGTCGAGACATGTGATTATGCGGGCCGCTCGGCGCGCGGGGAACTCAGCGGCAGGCGCCCGCCGCGGGACCTCGGAGAAGACCCCGCGCGACACAGCGAGGAGCCATGGTTCCAAGATGCTAGCGCCGCGCCTCCCGCGCACCCCCGGCGCGGAAGGGGCCAGTGGGGCCGCGTCTGCTCTCGACGAGGTACTGCGACACCGCGGGGCCGTCGAGGATGGCTCGGCGCCCCGCCAGGGGCGCTGGGGTACTCGTGGCGCCGTCCATCCTTGCCTCTGGGCGCCGATCAAGAGTGCCCGAGATGCGGGTGACGACCTCGCCAGCCGCCGCGTCGCTGACCTGGCCGAGTTCCCGCGCGTCTGGGGCCGCTCGAACTCCATGCCGACTTTTACCTTGGCGCCAACAGCGCCAACGCTTGGAAGGCGCGCGCGCGGGCCAGAGACGGAGGCGGAGCGACGTGCAAGTGGGCCGAAGCAGCCGAGACCCCCATCGATTTCAACGTTCGCGCCTCGCGCAACAACCAGTTGCCCGACGAATGGCGGGGGCGGTGTCGACGGCCAGCCGCGCGCCAGTGATGCGCCCGCCGCCGCCCCGAGCATTTCCGTCGCGGACTGTGGAAGCGACTCCGGCGAACGCGCCGAATTGAGGCCAAAACAGAACACTATCCAGGCCAGCGCCAGGGCCATGCATGCTCAAACTGATGACGGACGCGCGGGGGCCCATGGGCAGATGCAGAAATCTCGGCCCCAGCTCTGCCTGGGCGGGCGGGCTGCCACGGGGGCCAGGGCCCCATCCGACGGAGTCCTCCGCTATTCAACTACAGCATGATGCGCTGTGCGACGCGCGCGCCGAGATCCAGAGCCTCTCTTGCGCAGACCGAGCCCATATTTGCGGAGGGGAGCAGGCAAACTCCCCATGGGCCAACGGCCCCCCGTCCGTCGCGTCTGCGTGGGGGCATGCCTGGGAAGCGCCAGCCCGCCGAAAACAGGCTGCCTGCGGGGCTCGCTGGGCCCGCCCAGCTAGCGTCGGGGCGGTCCCGCGCGCCGCCGCTGGGGGCGTCAGCGCGACCCTGGCGCTGCAGGTTGAGCGGGGGCAGCGTCGGGCCAGCGCAAATTGCCAGCCTACCTCTCCGCGAACATTTGCATTGGCCCGACGCCGCGTGCGGGGCGCCCGCCGGAGATCTCCCCCAAGTCAGGTCGCATTCCAACGGTAATTACCAGAGATGCATGACGCCTACTCCAGGCCTCTGGCCCGCGCCAGAGGCCACCTCCAAGCTGCTCTTTCTCTTCTTGCGACGTCGAAATCCGCGCGCGCTCGCAATGCGCGATGGCACCGGCACGCGCCCCGCTCACTGAGTTCAACAGTTGTCGGCGACGGCAACTCCGCGGCCCCCGCGGCAAGTGGGCTCCAGAAGCCGCTCGACGAGACCGTCCTCTTGGACAGGCCGTCTGGCCAAAAGATCCGCCCTGGTAGCTTTCTTGGCTGGTCCTCTGGCGAAGAGCTCCGCCGCCGGGTGGCCCCCTCTCAGCTCTGCGAGCAGCCGTTGTTCGCTCGCCGCCAGGCGAAGAGCTCCACCGCCAACGTCGCGCCTGTCGTTGGCGATGATAAACTGAACCTCGAGGCCGCCGCTGGCGCCGGGCTTCGACGGGCTGTCGCCAGATTGTTGCGCATTGGTCTCCCCGCCAGCGCTCAGACAAGAGCGCGGTCTGTCGCGCCTCTCGCGGCCAGCGCATGCACCGCGGGCGCCGGACATTCAAGCGTCCAGCGAGAGGGCCAACGAACCTTGCCGACGACGCTGCGATCGCTGCCATCAGGGCCGTAGGGAGATTCTGGATCTCGCGATGGGCCCCCTACGCTCGCGTCGTCCTGGGCGCGCCATCGAGCTCGGCGCCATCGCGCAGCGGGGAACTCTGCTCGTTTTCAGAAGGCAAGTGCGGAGAGACACCAGTCCCGAAGCCAGAGCCGAGGTTCTGCGCGGCCACGCGCAAATCATCCAAGGAGAAGACCTCGAGGGAAGCGCGTGGTAAACCATTTCTTGTTTCAAATAGAGCTGGCCAACCTACAGCACGATGCGCGATGAATGGGGCGCCCCCCCCCCCCTTGCATGGAAACGCCCGCCAGCGAGGTTGCTCGCGCGCGCGACTGTGCTTCTAAGGGAAGATTCTTCCTCCGGCGCATCCTGACTTCTGGGCGCCACCTGGGGCCGTCGCTTTTGTCAGAGAGGGTATGGAAATTTCGCTAACGCGTGGCTTCTCCGCGCCACGGGCGAGGCCAATTGCGCGGCCCGGCAATTCCTCGCCGGCTACCCCTGCGGGGGCGGCCGCGCCCCACAGAGGGCCAGCATCGCGGCTAACCATTTCCGCCGCGCAGACGGTTCAGCCTAGAAGAAGGAAACTTAGAGCGCACCTCGCGGAAATGCCCGCGCTGGGAACCCGAGAGGACTGCTCCGATCACCGTTGCCGCCGAGCAACGATGGCGGGGCCCGCCGCCCCATGCTGGACAACGCAGCCTTCTGGAGGAAGACGTCCCGGCTTCTTGGTCACCTAGTCGCCCTGGCCGAGGGCGAGCCCCCGCGGCCCGCCTCGCGCCCCGCGCCAGATGGCCCCGACGGTGACCTCTACGAGGAATGCACCGGCGAGCCAGGGACCGATGGAGCTTGCCCCCACCTAGCGCGCCTTCTCCTCGCTCGCCGCAATTGGCTCCGGAGTTCACTATGGCGCTGACCACTGGCTCAACTTCTCTGCGTGGGTGCACGGGCTGCCCCAGTCCACGCAGACGCTTGCCGTGCTCCGTCTCATGGCTAGGGCTGAACGGCCAGCCGTGGTCGACGGATTCGTGCACTTTTTCTCTGGTCATCCACCGCCGCGAGCGGGCGCTCAGACCGACCTTTGGCTTGAGATCCACGGGGTCCGAGAGGCCAAACAAGGCGCGTTCAGAGTCCAAAACGTGGAAGGCCATCTGGGCGAGCAAGACATCAGCGCGCGGCGTGTCGCGCAAATTGCTGACGCCTTCGACCGCCGCGCCGATGTGCTCGGCATTGCCGGCGCGCGCCTGCGCGCCCTTCCACGGAGCCGCATTGGCGCCGTCGAATCGCGACGCGCATTCGCTGCAGTTCTCCACTGCGCGGTCGTCGTCATTCATGACAGCCGCTACCCTTGCCTGACCGAAGAGCGGGATGCTGCAGGGTTGAACTCGGCAGGGTGAGGCCCAACCCTCTCGCCGCAGGCCAAGCTGGGAACGAGCCGCCAGGCTCGCCTGGTGGCCCCGATTACCCAGGCGGCCCACCAGGACCTGACTTCTTCGACCACCTCGATGACCCGCCGTCGGGCCAGCTCGATTGTTTTCATGGCGGAAGATGGGCTCGGCGCGCTCGGGCTCGACGCCTTCATGAACGGCGGCGACGGCGATGACGAGCGCAGCGACCATGCTCACCCGCGCGACGCGTGCCAATCTTACCCCCTTTCGCGGGCAGGGCCAGGCGGCTCGCGCCCCCCACGCCCAGACCGCCGCCACCTGCTCAGACCGCCAGCGCGGCAGCGCGTCCACCAACCAGGAGGCTGGGCACGGAGAGCAGTGGACGGTCAAACGCCACCACCTGGCACAAGGCGCGGATCTTGGCGCACCCAGCGGTTCGACCGCAAGCAAACTTTCACGCAGCACTTCACGTCTGTTACTCGGCAGCCGAACGGCCACCGTGCATCGGGCCTCGTCGCAAGCATCAACGCGCTGCACCAGCGAGCCACAGACCTCCCCCAGTCCCTCCAGCACATTCACGAGAAGTCAGCTCCACTGCATGACGGTTTCCAACGTGCACAAGCTGCCTGGGATGACTTGCGGCAGGCCTTCCGGCCTGCCGCCTACCGTAGGGCGCCTCGCCTGGATAGTCTCCAGGCCCCTGTTGCCCCAAAGCGCGCGGCATACCAGTGCTTGGGTCCCTCCTCATCGTGGGCGTCGTGAAATGTTTGCCCCGGTTCCACGGCCCTGTTGTTGGGCCGTTGCGGGGGCCACCCAAAAGAGGCGCCGCTACTGCCAGGGCGCCATATCATGCATGCCAAGGAACGTGTGCACCCGCGTCTCTCTGCTTGCGGGTGTGCAGACGGAATCTTCCACGCTCTGATCGCCGCGCCCCGCCTCTGTTTTGAAGACAGTGTCCCCGCAAACCGCGCTAGGAGGAGGGTCGTCTCCCCACCCATGCTCGCACAAGTGGCACCTCCCGCCACATCATGCAGCCTGGCGCGAAGGGCGATTGCAGCCTTCGCGCCATACGGTTTTCGGCTCGTCGAACTGTTGCGATATCTCGTTTTCTCTCTCTCTCTCTCTCTGTCCTTGTCTCTCTCTCTCTCTCTCTTTCTCTCTTTGTTTTCCCAGTCTCTGTCGCCACCTCCTCATCCTCCTCCTCTTCCTCCTCTTCCTCCTCCTCCTCCGCCTCCTCCCCCCCCTTCTCCGCAGTTCCCCTTCCTCCTTCTACTTCCGATTCCTCCCTCCCTCCTCCCTCCCTCCCTCCTGCTCCTCCCGCTCCTGGCCCCCCGCCTCCTTCTTCCTGTTCTCTCGCCCGTGCGCGGCGTCGGCCTCGTCCGCCCCCCTCCCCACCCCAGGCGTGTATTTGCCGATGCAGGACTTTGCTGGCGCGGAGGCGTTCCAGCTCCAGGCAGGGTTGAGCGACTTTGGGGGGAGACGGAAGACGAGGATCGAGGGAGGAGGGAGGGAGGGGGGAGAGCTGGAGAGCTGGAGGAGGAGGAGGACTGGGAGCAGGGAGGAGGGAGGGGGGAGGAGGGAGGAGCCGGGAGGGAGGAGGGAGCAGGGAGGAGAAGGAAGAGGAGGAGGAGGGAAGAGGGAGAACGGGGGAGAGGGGGCGGGGAGGAGGAGAAGGGGGAGCGGGGAGCAAGGCAGAGGCCGCTGGCCGTTTAGAGGACGCTTTCTGGGGCCCTATTCGGACGGACTCTTTTGGGAGCCTCCTCCAAGCTTCATGGGGCTGTCTGGGGCCGTCTGGGGACCTTTTTGGGTTGTCTTCGCGTTTTTGTTTGAGCTGTTTGGGGGCCTTTTTGGGCGCATCTTGAGTCGTCTTGGGGCCGGGGTGAAGTTCTGTGTTTGTTGGACCGTCGTGGGCCGTCTGGAGCGCGGAAAGGCGAGAAGCTAACCAAACAATCAAACACCACAACATATCATAGTTGTTTTGCGTCCTGAAACTTGCGCGGGGTTCGTCCAGGTGGCCCCTGGGATCGTCTGCAGACCCTCTTCGATTATTCTGACACCATCTTAGGCAGTCTTTGAATGTTCTTGGGCGGTGTTGGGCTCTCTTGGAGCGGTCTTGGGCCGTGTTGCAGCCCTCTTGGAGCCCCCTTGGACCTCTCTGGGACCATTCGTGGCCCTTTTTGGCCGTATCTTCGGGCCGTCTCGGAGCGGCCCCGAGATCATCCGAAGCGCATCGGGAGGGCCAAATTAGGTGGTGGCCATCTGGGGGGGTGGTTCCCCTTTTCATGTCAGAAGGAAAGTGGTCAGATGTATGTATATCTCTATCGATGTCAGCCGGTCTGTGTGTAGGTAGGTAGGTAGGTAGGTATGCAGGTATGTAGGTAGGTAGGTATGTTTGCATGCATTCATATCTTTATGTTTGCATGTATGCATACATGTATGCACACACGTATGTATGTATACATGGATGCCTGCATGCATGCATGCATGCATGCATGCATGCATGCGTGTGCGTATGTTTGTCTGTAGTAGTGTATAAATGCACGCAGGCATGTATGTATGTGTATGGTGGCATGGTTGCTTGTGTGCATGCATATGTATGTACAACTGTGCGCATGTTTGCATGCGTGTCTGCATGTATGAATGTATGCCCACATGCATGTGTGTATGCACGTATGTAGTTATGTGTGCATGTATGCATGCATGCATGTATGCCTCTCTGCGTGTCTGTATGTATGCATGCGTGTACGTACACATGTATGCATGCAGTTATGCATGTATGCATGCATGAGTGTATGTATGTATGTTTATATGCCTGTATGAATGTATGCAGATAGGTCGTCAGGACATGGATGCCTGTATGTGTGTATCCATGTATGTATGTATGTGTGTATGCGTATTATCCGCACGCGCCCACACATAGCGATACAGCTATACACTCGTATAGGTAGGTATATGTATGCATGTATGCATGCATGTACGTATGTATGTGTGTATGTATGCATGTATGCATGCATGCATGCATGCATGTATGTATGTATGTATGTCTGTATGTATGTATGTATGTATGTATGCCCGTGTGTATGTATATATGTATGTATGTATGCATACATGCATGTAGGTATGTGTGCCTGTAGGTATGCATGTATGTCTGTATGTCTGTATGTCGTTATGTCTGCATGTCTGCATGTCTGTATGTATGTCTGCATGTCTGTATGTTTGTATGTGTGTATGTATGCATGCATATATGTGTGTATGTATGTATGTATGCATGCATGCATGCATGCACGCATGCATGCATCTATGATTTGATGAGAGTGGGTAGAGTGGTTGTTAATGTATAGTGCCTGATCTATCAGCTCATGCAGCATCTCATGTCTCATAGCAATTCTGGGTCAACGGAGCGATGACGGCCTGAGGGGCCATCGCGCGGTGACCATCCAGGGAAGGTAGCAGATGCCCGAGACCCGCTGATGGCCCCTCCTCCGCGCTCGGATCCAGACGAGGCGGATGGCTCCGAGTCGGGAGTCTTGCTTGGTCTCATTCGCTGGCTAGGCCCACGTGCGCTCGGCCTCGCTGGCTGCCTGTGTGCAGGGCTGTCCCTCAACGCGGAGACGGGACGAGGCAGCGTGGTACGATTGGGGCTCGGCGTGTGCATTATCTTCGTCGCGCTGCTGTGGAGCTTCGTCCGTGGCGTTCGAGAATGGTGGAGCTCCCTGCGCGGCGGCAGGGATGAGGTCGAGACACTGAGGGCCCAGCTGGAGCGGCTGCGCCTGAAGGGGGAGGCGAGCGGCGGCGCGACGGAGCCCGCCGAGGTGGCCGCGGCCTTCTCGCTGCCGCCCCTCCCCCCTCCTACAGCCCCGCAACCCGGGCTGGCAGGAGCGACGGCGCCAAGCGCCCCGGCAGGAGTGACGGACCCGTCCATGGAGGCGTTCCACGCGTTCGGGCTCGGTGCGCGCGACGCGGGCCCAGTCTCGTGGACTGGCGCTGCGCCCAGCACAGGGCCGCCCATGGCCCCCCAGGTGATTTACCCCCCGGCGGGCATGGGCACCGCCACGAGCCCTAGGAGGCCTGGGCTGCAGGCTTCAGAAACTGCCGCCGCCTGCGCCTCGCAGCTGAAGGGGATGCTCCTGAAACTGCACGCGGGTGCCAGCTCTAACCCTTGGTGGGGACAGCAGTTCTGGCAGGCGGTGGCGGGAATGGAGCAGACAGGTCGCCTCGACCCAGCTGTCCGTGCTGCTCTGGTGGCCAGGGGCTATGTGGGCCCAGGCGCGCGCTCGCCACCCGACCCGAAGATGTTGGAGACGGTGCTGGCGGGTTTCGAGAGCCTCGGTGTGTCCAGCAGCTTCGACGGAAGCTTTGGTGGCCCAGCGGCTGCCTCTGGAGGTGCCGAGGTTGATGCGTGGGCCCACGCCCTGCCGCCCGACTTCAAGCGAGCTGGAGTTGAGATCTACAGGAATGTCAGGGCGGCAGGGAGCACTAGTGTACGGCATCGGTTGCAGCAGCAGTTCCAGGGATACCGAGGAGGAGATCAATGGCAGGAGCTCTGGTCAGTGGCATCGGCTTTAGATTTCGAGCTAGGCAAGTGCTCGAACGACCAGGAGCTCATGTTGGTGTTGACGACGAATGACAATGTGGAGATATCCTTGCGCCATCTCTCGGCGTGCGTGCGCGAGTCCAAGGCTCACGACAAGGTTGGATCTGCGCGCCTGCGGGCGGTCACGGCCCCTGGCAGCGGGCTGGACATCGCGCCAGGTTGGCTTATCACGGAGGCGACCTCTCACAGCAAGATGGAGCATCAGCGAGCTGAACGTGCATCGGCTAAGCTACGACGGAGATCCGCGGCCAAGGCAGATCGAGGTGACAAAGGAGGTGGTCGCGGAAGAGGTCCCAAGAAGGGTGGGGAGGCGGCCTGACGGCTGCCCCCCCCCCCTGCCCTGGGCTGCGGGGCAGGGGGGCGCCCGGGGCTGAAGGACCGATGGCGAGTCAAAGTGGAGAGGCCGAATGATGAGGAGGGTTTACGTTCCCACCGTGGGTCCCCAGCTCTCTCGGAAGTGGCGTCCGCCTTGCAGAGGGGTCGAGCCGCCTTGCCTGCTCCACTTCTCCCCCGACCTGCTCGAGCGGGGGTTCGTTCAGGGCGGCTTCGACAACGAAACGACTCAGACGGAAGCAGGAAGTACGAGAGGTGGCCAATCGGATCTTGGGAGCTTTGAGTGCGACCAACTCTGGATCTATGAAGCGCCAGACCGCACTACTGCAGCAGAAGTTCTGCAACGAGCTGATGGAGGATTCTGCTGTTGGGCAGGTCCAGCGGCGAGCAATGCAGCGCGCCCAGGGCCAGCTCCACGTTCGCCGGCTACGCCCAGCGACAGGCGTACGATCGAGGTGTGAGCTTGTGAAGATGGATCAGGTCGGCTACAGGAGAGTGTACAAGAGGGGCGCTCACGTGGAGTTTATCGCTCACAGAGTGGACGAGGTTACATCGACGAAGGTGGTCCCTCTGCTCGAAGCGCTCCCCCAGGATGAGGCATTGATTGCACTGCAGCAAGGAGGAGAACGTCATCGAGTTGGAGGGGAAGACCGCCCAGCGCGTGGAGGAGCTCGAGAGGCAGTTCGGGTTCTTCGGAGGACAGATGGAGCAGTACATTAAGCACTTACACCGGGAGGATATCCCTCTAGGGCCGGGGGTCTTCAAGGAGAGAAGCGAGGCGAAGGCGGTCCACGGAGTCTCGGCGGTGCTGAAGAAGGACGGCTACAAGATGCGGAAGCTCATCATGGCGGTGCCGACCAACAACCTCTGGAGCGACGTGCGTCGGCGAGGTGACTACGGACTCGGAGGTGGAGGTGCGCTCGCGCTCATGCGCGCGCCAGGGATGGATCTGCACATGGCCAGGTGTGATGAGGGCAACGCCTTTTCGCCAGTTGCCCCCCCAGAGTGGACGTGGTCTTGGATGGCGACGCCAACGATTCCAGCAGCCGCAGCGTGGTCACTACTGGAGGAGGACATGCGTGAGAGGCTGTGAGATTACCCGTGGGGCTGTCACGTGCAGTGCATATCCCGGTGAGCATCGACATCGAGGCCATCGGGCGCGCCTTGGTGAGCGGCGGCCCTGGGTGGGCAGGTAGTGGAGCGCGGCGCGGACCTCCCTGGCGAACCCGTGATCGAGGGCGTTGAGTGGGTCAAGGGAAAGGAGAAACAGCGTGGCATACGACGGCAGGAAGCAGGACTTTCACCGGGGCAGTTTCGCGAGAAGGCCCGCTTCCTTGAGCGGGGCAAGGACCGAGTCGCGGTGGCGCTGCTTGCGTTCGCAGGTGGTCGGCGGAGGTTAGACGTGCAACATTATGTGGAGGAGTTGGCTCGCGAGTGTGGAGTTCCTCTGTTCTACTTTGGAGTGGATTTGGCTTTCGGCTACCGCTGGGATGCATCGGAGCCCTATCTGGCTGTTATGCTGCTTGAGATGGTGGAAGAAGGTGTGATTGGTATTCTCTTGGGGGCGCCTCCGCGCGCAACGTGGAGTCGTGCCCGCTTTCTGTCTGGCGGCCCAAGACCGCTGCGATTCCGAGACCAGCCCTTGGGAAGATCGGACCTGACGGAGCCAGAGAGGGCACGAGTGACAGCAGCCAACGCATTGCTTTTCAATTTCTTTGGGTTATGTGACACAGTCGAACAAAATGGTGGCGCGTGCCTCATGGGGCACCCCAGAGGCCCCCAAGAGAAGCCCTTTCCCCAGCATCTGGGACCTGGGCGCGGCGGGGGGCATGCTGGAGAGGCGCGGCGTGGAGGTGGCGAACATCGACCGGTGCGCGACGACGTTGGCTTTAACTCTGGACAGAATCGGGGATCAGGCTCTGCGCTGCGACGGCGCGCGCGTCCGCGAGAGGGCGCGTGGGAAGGACGCCGAGGGCGTCTTCCGTTCTCGGCGTCTGCTGGCGCGCCCTCCTGGTCTGTGCCGCATGATCGCCCTGTGCGTCGTGCGGGCGGCGATGGGGATGCTCAGCGCTGGACGCGGGCCCAGAGGTTGGCCCGGGACAGGATGGGAGAAGCCCCGTCATTCGAAGTGGGCGCGCGAGAAGGACGCGGAGGGCCTCGACGTGCTGAATGAGCTCTGCCGCCAGGGTGGCAGCGTGAGGCCGCGCCCTGGGTTTCAGGCTGTCTACGTTCACGTGGGCGATGGCCTGAGCACCGCGGCCTGCCCCCGCGGAGGCTCGGCTAGAGACGAAGCTGAGAAGATGATGGAGAAGATAGCCGACGCTTGGGAGGAGGTAGGTTTCGTGGTGACCGAGCGGGAGGTGATCACGGAGGGCTCGAAGGTGCGAGTTGCAGAGCCTCCCGCCCCGCCCGAGGCTGGCCAGTGCCGGGGCCAGCTTCCTGGAGGCGGCGCTCGCGTGGATCCTCGAGACGCTTTGGGTGGATGTGGAGCTCCTGCGGGCCCTTGTGGGCGCGCGGCTGCGGAGTGCTCTGCTCCGCCGTGAGCCCATGTCGGCGCCCGCCGCGGCGTTCGACCTGATGGAGAAGAAGCAAGGTCGAGTCGTTCGTTGGTGGGCGTCGGCGCGACGAGAGGTGCGGATCATGCGTGACCTGATCCCGATGATGACCTGCGTGCCGGACCTCCCTGCCGCCCTCGTCCTCTTCGCGCCCGGCGCGAAAAACGCCGACGGGGTGGATCGCGGGGATTTCGGCATCGCGGGCGCGGCCATCTCGGAGCACGAGGCGGAGAGGGCGATCGGTGCAGGTGCCAAGCCTGGGCGCGCAGTCTCGAGACTCGACGGCGCGGTGAGCCACCTTAACCGCGCGGACAAGGAGTTGAGGGGGGGGGGCATTCTAGTTTCGCGCATCCCGCGCGAGTTGCTGCAGATCCCTCAAGACATGCGGAGTGACCTGTGCGCGGGGAGGTGGCGGCAACCAGATCATATTATCCTGGGTGAAGGCCGAGCTGTTGCGAAGTTGTTCCAGGGCCTCTCGTGCCTTGCGAGAGCCCACGATCACGCTATATGCAACGTGCAGGATGACGAGCCTCTGGCAGCGGCAGCGGCGAAGGGGCGATCTTCGGCCCCGCATTTGAACTACCTGCTGCGCAAGGTGGGTGCAAATTCAGCGGCGACGGGCATCGAGCTATTCTTACCCTGGGTGGGCGCCGCACATCAGACAGCAGATGCGTTGTCTAGGAGAAGGCAGCTCGGGTCGGGCAGGGCCGCGTCGGCTCGACCCCGATCAGGGTGCCAGAGTGACTGAGAAGACTCTCGACGTCTATCGGAGTGCTGGGCTGCAGTTTTCAGCCTGGGCGCCCCAGCGCAATTTGCACCCGGGCGGCGCAGACCAGTGGGGCGATCTCTTGGCTGAGTTCAAAAATGATCAGACTGAACGCCTCGCGCCAGCAAAGCTCGTCAATGTTGTTGCGTCAGTTGAATTCTTCTCCCCTCGAATGAGGGGCAAGATGTTGTGGAGCAAAGCTGCGATTGCAGGATGGGAGAGAAACGCTGGCAGGAAACATACTGTACCTCTGGGAAAGTTGCCTGGCAAGCTCCTGGGGGTTAACCTGGGCTCCAGAGGTCATCCTCGTTCGGGTATTGCCCTCATCGTGCAGTGTCGCGCGGGCCTTCAGCCTTCGGAGCTCTTGGGCATACTGCCTGAAGATCTAGTTTTTCCTCGAGATCTAGGGGGAGACATGGGCTCGGTTTCAGTATCCATAGCCCTGGTTCCGAGAACGGGTACCAAGCTCAAGATGCCCCAGGTGGCCCGTGTCTTCCAGGAGGACTGGGGCATCGTGGAGGTGCTGGAGGACATCGCTAGGGCCACCCCGGCAGGCAGTCCGCTCTCCCCCTCAGCTTGGCGCAGCGCCGCAGGCTCCTGAAGGACGTCGAGGGCTCCCTGGGTCTCTCCGTGGGGCGGGGCCCTCGCAGCCCTCGCGCAGGTTGGGCCGGCGACTCTCGGGCGGAGGGCGTCTCCTTTGAGGAAGTGCGTGGGCGAGGAAGGTGGATTTCGGATTTCAGTCTGAGAATATACCTGGACATTGTAGGTGCGAGTCGCATCCTCACCCAGCTCAACACGAAAGGTGTCGCGCAACAGCTGTGCTGGCTCAAGAGGGGTTGCAGCCGGTGCTTCCCAGGACGCGTTTGGGGAGCGCCAGGTCTTCGCGGAGATGGCGCCGAAGGGCGTGATCAGAGTCAATGGGCAGTGGGTCAAGGGCCCGTCGGAGGAGACGGGGGCGGTTCCGCCGCTGCCAGCGATTCCTGTCGCGCCTAGCAGCTGGATGGCAGTGAGTGCGCCAGTCTCAAGGGCCACGTCAAGGTCGGCGTCGCCAGGGGCAGTCTCAATGGTGCTCGCGCCGCCCAAGAGCAAGTCCCCTGGAGTACATCCGCCGCCCGCGACACTCTCAGCAGTGCCCGCGGACGAGGCTGGCACCCCCCTGCCGCGCACGGTGCCTTTCTCGCCCCAGCTACAGAGACCTCAGCAGCAGCAGCGAGTTCAGAAGGTCAGTTACATAAAGATGGCTGCCAACTGCAGTGAGATCCTGCGGCCTTGGTTCGGCCCTTGCTTCTTTCCCGCCATCATCCTCGGGGTGATCTGTGTCTCCATACTGTCGGCTGTCTTTTCCCGCGTGTCCAGGAGCGCCGAGGCAGCGGAGTCCTTGGTCGAGGATGTGGCAGGGGCTGGAGGTGCAGTGGCTTTGGCGGCCCGAAGCCTTACGTTGGCCGTCGGTGGGGCGGCTTTGTCTCTTGCAAGGAATGCAGCATCTCTGGTCGACGGGGCTTGGTCGGGCATCGATCTACTGGGGTGCAGGCTCAACGTGACCGGGGGCCGCTTTGTCGTGGACATCGGGGCCCGCTCTCGCCCATGCATGATGGAGGAGCTCGAGCGGGGACTTCTGGCGGTGCCTGAGACTCTGGCTGTGGAGCTGTGGGGCTCCATCCAGGCAGTGTCTCCCAGAGCGCCGTCGGCGGCCAGGACCTCGGCTCAGTTCGATTTCTCTGAGAGCTTTTTCATCTGGGATTGGGAGGTTATGCGAGTGGCAAAGGAGATCCTGGCCATCCGTTTCTATTTCGCGAGACTGGGTTTTGATCGGCAATGGGCTAACCTGTTACGGTCACTGACTGGTGCCGACCCTGGTAAAGAGCTCGAGCGCATCACAGCCCGAGTCAGAGATGCTATCGAGTCTGCCGTGGACGCGACGGCCGTGAGATCGCCGCTCAAGGCGCAGATGGTGGCTCTGAGTGGGCAACGCCATCTATCTTGAAGGCTCGCTAAGCGGAGTTCGGCACACTCAGGTTCTCAGCGCGGATTGAAGGTAAGAGCTTGAGGATTATTTCCCGACTTGCGGGATGAGGTTTCACTTCAGTGCGAAACCCTCGATCGAGGGACATTCGATATTTTGAGTTGCAGCACGTCCGAACTGACATCGAACGTGACATGATGGTTTTGGTCAACTCGTGTTCTGGTGCAAAGATAAAGATGCTGCATCACATCGTGTGTTTCTCACTTTCTCAGGCTTCGCCTGTTGCACGTCCCTTTTGTGCAGGCTCCGCCTGCGTCTCCGCCTCTCCCCCCTTTTCCTCTCCGTCCTTCCCCTGGGCCGCGGGGGCGGTGCCTGGGGGTTGGATGGGTGGGTTTCCGAGGCTCTCCAGAGACAGGCTCGTCTTTGTACATAATGTATATGTGTGTCTGTGTGTATTGATGTGTATATATGTATATATATGTATATGTGTATGCTTGTTTGTTTGTTTGTATGTATGTATGTATGTATGTGTATATATCTGTACACACACATCGAAATACTTGTATAGGGCCAGGGAACCTGGACACCCCCCCAGACGACTTAGGAGGGCTTCGCGAGAGTCCGAAGACGGCCCAAGAGGGCCCCCGACGTTCGGGCGCGCTCCGGAAATGACCCCGGAGAGCCCCAAGACGGTCGACGACGACCCCGAAGGAACCGTCATACCCCCAAAGATCGTTCCACAACGTCCTACGATGCCTCCTGGAGCATTCTCAAGAGGGACCCACGGGGCCAAATTCATGGATTTCGAATTGGTTTGTGGGGGATTCTTGAGTTCCCCCTTTTCGGCTTCCGACGCTCCAAGACGGCCCACGAGGCCCCCAAGATCGCTTCAACACGGCCCGACAGACCTCCAAGAGGGCCCCAAATTGGCCCAAGTGGGCCCCAAACCGGCCCAAGAGCGCTCCCAGACAGTCCCGACAGGGAGGGCCCCAGGAGGCCCCAGGAGGTTCCCCTGAGGCCCCGGAGAGGCCCCAAGAGGCCCCGATAAAGCCCCCAAGAAACCACCAGGAGGTTCCTAAAAGTCCCAAAAGATCCCGCAAGGACCCCACAGAAGTTCGAGATCGCTCCAAAAAGTCACAAGAAGCCTCCAAGAGCACTCCAAAGATGGCCCCACGAGGAACAAGTAATTGATTACCCGTTGGTTTGTGGGGGATTTTTGCGGTCTCCCCTTCCGGCTTCCCGACACTCCAAGACGGCCCACGAGGCCCCCAAGATCGCCTTAAGACGGCCCGACAGACCTCCAAGAGGGCCCCAAATTGGCCCAAGAGGGCCCCAAACCGGCCCAAGAGCGCTCCCAGACAGTCCCGACAGGGCACCAGGTGAGGCCCCCCAACAGGCCCCGAAAAAAACCCAGAAAGATCCAAGAGGTCCCCAATAGTCCCAAAAGATCCTGCAAGGACCCAACAGAAGTTCGAAAACTTCCGAAAAGGCCCCCAAGACATGCCCAAAATGGGCTAGGAACCTGAACATGACTGCGAGACAGCCCAACAGAGCCAATACGCGCCCCAAGACGGGCCCAAGCCATAACCGGACTGCACCACGTCCCACAGAGGCCCTCAGCAGGCTCCGGGAGGCTCCAACAAGGTCCACGTGACGGTAGCGCTCTGAACGCGAGGCCTCCTAAGAGCGTGCGGCGGCGCAAAACAACTTCAGCGTCGAGCCCCGCTGCGACACGGTCCCGAGGCCCCCCCAAGGCCCTCACACGGCTCCGTCCATAGCCCCAAAGACACGGTCATTGGTAAGCCCAGGTATCCGTTCTACATTCTGCCGTGTCCTCCATGCCGTCTCCTACCCAAATCTTTCGGCACTCGCGAGTCCTTCACTCCGTTTTTGCCCCCCCCCCCCCTCCCCTCTGTGGCCACGACCGCGTACTTGTATGCTTGTATGTATGCATGTATGTATGTATGCATGTATGTATGTATGCATGTGTGTGTATATATATGTATATGTATATGTATATGTATACGTATACGTATATGTATATGTATATGTATATGTATATGTATATGGACATGTATATGCATATGTGTATGTATATGTAGACGTATACGTATGTGTATAGACATACATAGGTGCGCACGTAGAACTGCCCAAGTAGACATGATATATACGTATGCGCACGCATGAATCTATACATATACACATGCATCTACCCACACACAGTTATATTTACACACACACATGTCGAAACGTGTACGGCGTGCATGCACGTGCGCGCGTATGGCATGTATGCACATATCCGCGAGCGCATGTGCACGCGCACGCACGACACCCGCGTGCGAAACTCGAAAGATCAAGGTGCATCGCGCGAAGCGCCATTGCAATCTTGTATGCACACACGTATATTCATGCATGCATGCATCCATACATATATATATATATATGTACATATACATATAGATATAGATATTATCTAGATACCGAGAGAGAGAGAGAGAGAGAGAAGGATATAAGCAAACAAACAACAAACAACGAGAGAAGGAGGTGACGCACATAGGTACACACATTACTTCAGTTAGACGTCCTGCATGGAAGCCTCCTCTGGATGGCTCCCCCCTCAAAATTCCAGGACATCTTTCGGACAGCCTAAACCCCGCCCCAGGGCACTTTTCCGACGCCCCCCCCGGCCTCCCCGGCTGGCCGCCCGCTCTTTTCTGGACGTCGCGGAGGCCCCAGAGGCTTCGCAACGACTCCTAAGATGGACAAGAGAGCCCGAGGACGCCTTCCAAACGGTCCTACGATGGCCACAGCACGACCCAAGTGGCTCCCGAGCAAGATCCGGAAGACCCCCAAGAGGGCCGCCGGAGGCAACGCATTTGGATCATCCGCAGGTTGTGGAAGTATTTGTGGACTGTCCCCATTTCGAGCTTCCTGTGGCGCACGACGGACCCAGAGGTTTCCTAGATCACCCCCAGACATCTGAAGAAGCCTTCAAGACGGCCCCGACATTGCTCAAGAGAGCCCCAAGACGACCAAAGTGCCCCCAAGACGGCGTCCAGGGAGCCCTACGAAAGCCCAGGCGTGCTCCCAAGACGGCCCGGGCCCAAGATGGCCCGAGGACGATACACGCGGCCTCCAAGACGCCATAACGGTCTCCGACAGTCCCCAATATTATCCGAAATGCCCCCTCAGAGGTCCCCAAGAAGCCCTCGATGGGGCTCCCAGATGCTTCGAAAACCCTCCGAAAAGGCCGTCAAATATCTCCCATGTAGCCTCCAACAAGGCAGTACGCATTCCTGCTGCCGCTCCTGGTCCTCCTCCTCCTCCTCCTCCTCCCTCTCCTTTTCCGACCTCGTGGGGTTGCACTATCAAATTCGAGACGGCCCCCAAGACGCTCAAAAAGGGTCACATGACGGTGCCCGGGGAGCCCGGCGAAAGTTCAGGGAGCCCTCCTGCCCCACCTTTCGCCTCCTCCTGCCGACGGGGAGCCCAGGCCCCTGCTCTCCCCGTCTCCACGGGCGGAGCCACACGGGGGCCGGGAGGGCGACGGCCGCCGGGCACCCAGGGTGGGCGGCAATCTGGCCCAGGACCCCCTCTCCCCTTTCCCCCTCCTGCCCCTCCCCCCCCCTTCCCCCTCTCCCGTCGGGGAGGGGAAAAGAGGAGACGACGACGACGACGACGACGACGACGACGACGACGACGGCGTCTCACAAACGCCGCCTGGGTTGGCGGATTTATCCTTACTCGGTTTGATTATCATATTGGTTTCGTCTGACATAACAAAAGGCGTTATGAGTGTTTCTTGAGATCGGATGCGAGCTGTCTCAAAGGGTTCGTTTGGGTCTGGCAAAACGCCGCCCCTTCATGGCTGGTCCGGGGGGGTCTACAATTGCTCGTCTGGGAGATTTGTGCCCCCCGTTCACTATGATCTTAGGAGTCGTTCCAAATTGTCAAAGTGGATACCGTGCGTGCCCGCTCGAGGATGGTGGGCCCCCCCGCATATAATTTCGACTAACAACAGGCACGGAGATCCTCGCAGCGCGGATCCAGCGTAGTCAAAGAACAGGGGCGTCTCTCGGAGAGCGGACCGAGTGATTCATAAGAATCTTGGGGCCCACCCCAGGACAGGGATCCGCGGGGGGAAGCTTGCAGAGCCAGGTGGTTCGACCCCTGGCGTGTCCCGTGGCACGTCCCCTATCTCGTTCCGTGGTGCTTCCTTGACACATCCATGGCACGTCCCTTGGCGCACTCCCTGACACTCATCTCATGGCACGTCCCTTGGCACGTTCCCTGGCGCGTCCCTTGGTACGTCCTGTGGCGCGTCCACTGCCATGTCTAGCGCGTCCCCTGGCACGTTCCGTGGCACGTCCCCTGTCACGTCGCCTGGCACGTCCACTGGCGCCGTCCTTGGTTCGTCCCCCGGCGCGTCCCCTGACACACCCCTGAAGTCCCTTGGTGCGTCCCTTGGCGCATCTCTTGGGACGTCCCGTGGCGCATTTCCTGGCTCGTCCCCTGGCGCGTCCCCTGATATGTCCCCTGACATGTCCACTGGCGTGCTCCCTGGCGCATTCCACTGGTGCCGTGGCGCGTCACCAGGGCTTCCCGCCTTAGCGGCAATGAGCGGATCCGGAGGCTGCGTGGCGCGAAACAGAGGGGGATGCGGAAGAAGGCGGCGACGATGCTGACGACGCCGCGGACAGCGACCGTCAGGAGGCAGCGTGCAGGCTCGGCAGACCTATACCCCTTTCCGGGTTCGCGGGTTTACCAATCTTCGGCCTTTGGTCCGGAGGCCCGCTTCGGGCCCCACGGCCTTCCAAAGAGCGTCCCAGGCTGAAACAAGACCCGTGGGAAGAGGTCGAGCTCCGAGAACCCCATACTGAATAGATCACGTCGTCGGATGTCCTGGCAGGAGGGGGCATGGGGCATAGAACAGGAAGGACAAAGAAGAATAGGGAGCAGAAGTGTGGGAATTGGGAGGGGGAAGGGGAGGTGAAGGAGAGGTGAAAGCGATGTAAGCAGTAGAGGGGGGGGGCCAGCTGGAGAGGGTTGGACTGGAAGGGCTTTTTTTGTTGCCCCCCCCAGGTCAACAAAGGCGGCTTCAACAAGATCTACATCCGCCGCCGAGCGGATGAAGTGCACACCTGGGTCATCTCGACGTCTCCGTACTCGGACGCGAGCGGCGATCACCTGTACAAGAGGGAGTGTGACAGCAGGGATCAGATCACCCCGCCTCTCTTCTGCTGGACGCCGTGCACGACGAGCGATGGCGTGCCGGGGGGTCGCGCGACCAAGCTTCTCCAAGGTTCGCCAAAGCTCAAGTACCACTACGGCCCGCTGTCGGACATCAACTGGGACTGCGAGCCCCCGCAGCCGGGGCAGTCGGACGAGTCCCACGGGAGGCCCCCCCGGCCGACGGGCGTCAGCTCGAGTCTCGTCGTGTGCGCCATCGGCGCGAACAACATCCCCACGACCCGCGCGCGCCAGTTTCACGTCGCCTGCCAGGTGCCTGGCAAGCACGAGATCATCGAGTCCGTGCCAGTGCCCGCTTGTCAGGATCCGGAGTTCAAGCTGAAGACCCCCCTGCAGAGCTGGAAGCGCCCCGACAGTCTGCAGTTCACCCTCTTTGCCGAGCGCAACATCAAGATCGGTGCGGCCGAGCTGCAGTATGAGTACTTCGCCGAGAGCGGCTTCGTCGGAGAACTTCCCGTGACGCTGTTCGGTAGCGACAGCCAAGAAGTCACGCTCGACGTCTGCGTCACCATGCCAGGGCAGCCGACACCAGGCATTGACGTCGAAATTCAAATGACTGGCAACTCGAAAATCGGCATCGAGATCGCTCCTGACACGATGAACAATTGCCTGGTCGTAAACTCCATTTTGGAAGCAGGGCTCATCGCACAGTGGAATTACGATAATCCTGATCAGACAATCCGTATTCGCGACAAGATCGTCGAGATCGACGGGGCGTCGGGCTCGTGCAGGGCCATGCTGATGAAGTTGACCAGGGAAGAGCCGAGGTCAATCACGATGCGGGTTCAGCGTGCAGGTACTTAACGTGGTTCTGAGGGGAACCATTGTGCTCAGTAGCGCGATGTTTTGCCAACCGGCCAGAAGAGAGAGAGAGAGAGAGACACACACACAGACACACACACACACACACACACTCACACACACACACACACACACACACTTATACATTTCACGGGGGACCTGGTCCGGGGGCCCAGGGCCGGGACCACGACCACAAATGTGGGGCCAGGGCATCATTTTTCCTGTGTTTTTAGAAGGGTTCTGCGACCTGGGGCCAACAGGGCCCCAAGAGGCTGCAGGGAGGCCTCAGGAGGCCGCAGCGATGGCCCCAGACACCTTTCAAGACGACTCCCATGACGCCTAGAAGGCCCCCGAAGGCCCCGAAGACGCCCCGAGAGGCACCCCGAGAGAGGCCCAACATGTAAACAACGTCGATTCCCATGGGGAATCTGATACTTTTGGCGTGTTCGCCTTTTGGGCGTCCACTGCGTCCAGGACGGCCCAAGAGGCCCCCAAGACTGCCCTACAGGCTCCCAAGAGGGCTCCAAGACGACCCCAAGAGGGTCCCAAGACGGCCCGAGAGGCCCCCAAGAGAGCCCCAGGACGAGCCCCAGAGGGGTCCCAGAGGTGCACAACCATATTCAAATTCCGAGCTTTCGGCCCCAGAGGCCCCCAGGAGGCCCCAAGAGGTCCCCAGGAGGCCCCAAGAGGCCCCCCAGAGGTCCCAAGAGGCCCCCAAGAGACCCCCAGGAGGCTCCCACGAGGCACCTCAATAGAGCCCCAAATATGCAGACATCGTTGATTTCCCAAGGGGTACCTGGTATTTTTGGCGTGTTCGCCGTTTGGGCTTCCACTGCGTCCAAGACGGCCCAAGAGGCACCCAAGACTGCCCCACAGGCTCCCAGGAGGGCTCCGAGACGACCCCAAGAGGGTCCCAAGACGGCCCGAGAGGCCCCAAAGACAGCCCAAGGGAGCCCCAGGACGAGCCCCAGAGGGGTCCCAGAGGTGCACAACCATGTTCAAATTCCGAGCGTTCGGCCCCAGAGGCCCCCAGGAGGCTCCAAGAGGTCCCCAGGAGGCCCCAAGAGGCCCCCCAAAGGCCCCAAGAGGCCCCAAAGAGACCGCCAGGAGGCTCCCAAGAGGCACCTCAATAGAGCCCCAAATATGCAGACATCGTTGATTTCCCAAGGGGTACCTGGTATTATTGGCGTGTTCGCCATTTGGGCTTCCACTGCGTCCAAGACGGCCCAAGAGGCCCCCAAGACTGCCCCACAGGCTCCCAAGAGGGCTCCAAGACGACCCCAAGAGGGTCCCAAGACGGCCCGAGAGGCCCCCAAGACAGCCCAAGGGAGCCCCAGGACGAGCCCCAGAGGGGTCCCAGAGGTGCACAACCATGTTCAAATTCCGAGCTTTCGGCCCCAGAGGCCCCCAGGAGGCCCCAAGAGGTCCCCAGGAGGCCCCAAGAGGCCCCCCAGAGGCCCCAAGAGGCCCCCAAGAGACCACAAGGAGGCTCCAAGAGGCACCCCAATAGAGCCCCAAATGAACAAACATCGTCGATTTCCTCAGGGGAAGCTGCTATTTTTTGCGTGTTCGCCGTTTGGGCTTCCATTGCGTCCAAGACGGCCCAAGAGGCACCCAAGACTGCCCCGCAGGCTCCCAAGAGGGCTCCAAGACGACCCCAAGAGGGTCCCAAGACGGCCCGAGAGGCCCCCAAGACAGCCCAAGGGAGCCCCAGGACGAGCCCCAGAGGGGTCCCAGAGGTGCACAACCATGTTCAAATTCCAAGCTTTCGGCCCCAGAGGCCCCCAGGAGGCCCCAGGCCCCAAAGCCCCAAGAGGTCCCCAAAAGACACGCAAAACATACAAAAAGAGTACCCGAACACTTCCCAAGGGGCACCCCGAGAGAGGCCCAATGAGCAAACATCGTGGATCTCCTATGGGAAATCTATATTTTGGGCGTGTTCGCCTTTTGGGCTTCCACTGCGTCCGAGACGGCCCAAGAGGCCCCCAAGACTGCCCCGCAGGCTCCCAGGAGGGCTCCAAGACGACCCCAAGAGGGTCCCAAGACGGCCCGAGAGGCCCCCAAGACAGCCCAAGGGATCCCCAGGACGAGCCCCAGAGGGGTCCCAGAGGTGCACAACCATGTTCAAATTCCGAGCTTTCGGCCCCAGAGGCTCCCAAGAAGCCCCAAGAGGTCCCAAGGAGGCCCCAAGAGGCCCCCCAAAGGCCCCAAGAGCCCCCCAAGAAACCCACAGGAGGCTCCCAAGGGGCACCCCAATAGAGCCCCAAATGAACAAACATCGTCGATTTCCTCAGGGAAAACTGATATTTTTGGCGTATCCGCCTTTTGGGCTTCCACTGCGTCCAAGACGGCCCAAGAGGCACCCAAGACGGTCGAGGATGCCCCCAAGAGGGCTCCAAGACGGCCCGCGAGGGGGCCAAGACGGCCCACGAGACGCCTAGACCGCTCAACAACGCCCCAAGTCGGCGCCCAAGACGGGGACGAGGACTCTAGAGTGAGCTGGGACAAGGGCGAGAGATAACGAACGTTTGTCCGCGGCCGTTTGTGCTCAAGCGGCCGGCCGCCTATATATGACGGTGCCTCACTGCGAGGCATACGATTCGCCATCGAGACCGAAAGCATTTTTCGCTTGAGATGGCCCGTCGTTCCCGCGACGACCTCCTACGACTGGGACTATCGTTACAGCGGTACAACAGAGCTGGAGCTGTGCTTTGCCTATGGCGAAGCTTCTGGTCGGGCCAGCCGGCCCCCTTCAAGCTTGGCAGCGGAGCTGGCCTATGGTGGTCAGCTCTTGTTCTGCTCCTCACCATTCACGGCACTATCTGGTGGACTAGTGACATGGTGGAACATCAGGGTGCAGTGGGTCTGCGCGGAGGAATGTACATAACTACGCACAACCGCAAGGACACTTGCAGTGCTATCTCTGCTCTCGCAGAGGCTCTCACTTGAATCCTACATCCCTGCGCTACTACACTCCTGAAGTCCACCCACCTACTCCAATTGGGAACTTCTTTGAACATGCCATGCATGGCAACATGCGATACGGTATCGTGCCGCCTCCACTCCCACGCAGGCTTACAACAAAACACCACAAACTTCAGCCAACCACATCCGACCACGACCTACGGGGCCATTGGGTTGGGGTTACTAGCTTTGGTCTCCTATGGGTTGCTATCGGGTGCGCTGTGGGACACATGCGTGGCGGAGACGACACAAGGACAACCGGGCCCCAATCGGACCCGCCAGGTCAAGTACTTTTTTTCCGCGAATTCTTTCGAGAGGTACATGCCTGGATCGACGTGACCACAGGCAATATGACGCCATCCCAACAAGGCAGCATTGCAGCGTGGTCTGGGAGACCTTGCACGGACCATAGCCACGAGAGTTCCCCCAGCAGTCATCAATTTTGGCGTCAACATAGGTGGCCGCCATACTGATGGTGTCACCTACACTATGTTCTTCCTGAGCCCGAAGTTTGAGAACTTAGAACAGGAACGCCAACTTAACTCGGGTATTGCTCTCATCGGCTTTCGAGTCCATGCGGCAGAACGGATCGACCAGACATTGGCGCGCTTCGAGATAGCCCGCTATGAGGCTGAAACGGCAGGCTTTAACATCCCCAACTTCCAAATTCTAGCGGTTATTCTGTTCAGAGCTTTAGGTGTGGAGACGTCGCGTGCACAACAACTTCTACAGCCACTTAACCACTTAATGCCGAGGAATCAGCAGCAACTTGACTCTTTACTTGAACGCATGAGGTCATATGCTCACATTGCTGAGCGAACCCCTGGCAACATTGGTGGTATTTTCAGCCACGGCTACCGTGCCGAAGCCTTCCATGCTGAAGCCAATGCAGGGCAACCTGCTACGAACGTCTGGAACAACGATCCACACCCAACGGAAACCACCACGCTATTAGCTCAAAGTAATGTCTCGGCCGCGGGGTCACAAGACTCCTGGGCCAGGTATCAGGGGCCGCTGGCAACGGCGGCCCCTGCGCAAGCCACTGCCCTTGCAGGTTCAACGGGGCAGCCCGCTGAGTCCGACTTCGACTCTGGAACCGACGCCGACGCGTCATCAGACGACGAAGCGAACGCCCTAGACTACTCAGACATGCCCACGTGTCTTATGGAAGAACAACAGGCTCAAATGTTGTTTCTAGGACATCAGAAGCATAAGCGTAGATGGATACGATTTATGGAGCAGCCAGTTCGTAAGGTGCGACGTGTTATCCGGCGGGCAGTCCGGGGAAAGGGCAAGGGTCGGGGCAAGGGCGAGGGCACGCGGCGGCGATTGCATGGCAGAGGTACGTCAGATTTCCTGGCGTTCCTTGCTGGGCCGCAATATGAAGAAGCATTCCTGGGCGCAGGTCGGAATCGTAGGCGCACTTCGGGAAAAGGTCAGGGACGTCGGGGCAGCCCGAAAGACGCTGACGGCACAACAGTGGAATGTGACACCTGCCATGGCACGCAGCATTTTTGCCGCGGGTGCCCTCGGGGCGATGGGGGGGGGGGGGGGCGGAGGTCAGTCGATGCATGTGGCTCACACCGACTCGGGTATGCAGTATGTCGATAGAGAAACGTAATTGGCCGACCCTGCCAACAGTTCAGTTACAGTTGTTCATTTCACGACTGCCAGGTATGTGAGTGCCAGTGTGTCCTTCGAATTTCGCGGGCGAGCTCTTCGAGGAGATATTCGCTGGCCACAGTGAGATCAAACTGGCAGACGGGTTTGGCATGCCCATCGCGGGGCAACCTGCGCGCGTCGAATTTGTCGATAATTGCCGCGCGCGCCCGCCGAAATAGATCAAGATATGGCGGGGACACCTGCGGATTGAGAGGCCGCAGTGCCTGCGACAGACGAGGAAACGCACGTGATGCCTTATCATCAGGCAATTTGCAATCAGACAATCGTAGAATTATATGATAATGACCCTTGACGGGGGAACCCGCGAGATGCTGGCGACCTTTTCAGGGCGCATTCAGTGCGAACGACACAACGAGGAACATCAGTTTACATTCGCGGCCATGAGGCTGTCCCCGAGCCGCCAGGAGCGATCAACGAGCCGTCGAGTCTGGAGACGCGCGAACCGCTCGGACGATGATGACGACGCGCGGGGGGCTGACCGCCAGCATCTGCTACGCCGTGGTCGCGCCCGCAGTTACTCGCGCGGGCGTTCGCGCGCGCGCTCCAGCGGCGCTCGCCCCAGCGACAATCGGCGCCCCCACCCTCCTGATGCGAGGGCCCCGAGGGCCCCGCCAAGGAGGGATGCCAGGCCTGACGCCCCACCGAGGAGGGGCCGCCCGCGGGGGGGCCCGCCGCGGAGGGGGGATCATCCAGACGCGTATCCAGCAGGCGAGGTACGGCGCCTTGCCAGCAATGTTGCTCATGGATTAGCTCGTCAGCACATACCTCCCGGGACAGTGCAATACTGGCCGGGCCAAGGTTGGCCCGAACGCCGAATTCGTCGCTGGCATCCTCTTCGCAATGTTGAGCGATGCGAAAAAGGCAGCATCGTTCGCTCCAACAGGGGGGCGGGCACCAAATCACAGGAGTCTCGTCAAAAGCGGGGCCTCACGAGAGCCGCCATCAAAGAGCGGGGGACTTACCGACGATCTGTCTGCGCGTGCTTCGATTATGCCAACCGCGGGCCCGGCTGCCCCATGAGGCGTCCATCAAGGTGCCCTAACTTCGGGAAAACGCCATGGGTCTGGTCCCACGGCGATGGTCGGGGTCGTGTCACAGATCCGTCCAAATGCCCACGCAGAGAGCAGTTGACGAGAATGGAATATCAGCCAGTTGATGATCAGGAAAGAGCTCGCACCGCAGAGATATGGGATAATAATCTTGTTCCTAATCCCTACCTGGAGGCATTCTCAATCGCGAGTGGCATGCGGGGGGGGTGGCCCGCCTCGTCCAAGTAAGAAGGTGCCGACCAGCCAGAAGGTGGTGAAGCTGTAGGCAACCAGGTCCTTGCCGAGGCAGTAGACCCCGCAGCAGAGGCCCTTTCAGGGGTCGACTCGGACTACTCCGAAACAGCACTCTCCTCTGTCACGGACTGCGCTCGCGCCGAGGGCGCCGTTGTCGATCCCTGCGACAGAATCACGGAAGATATGGATCTTTCCCCAGGCAGAAAAGTCGCTTACGACGCTAGGTCCGTAGGTTTGATAACAACCCACCCTTATTGTAAACAGGGTTAGCGCCGATGTGCATGATTTGAGCTGCAGGGGCGTGGCCAAGATCAGGAACATGGCACTCCGAAAGCCTGGGGACCTCAATCCTGGCAGGGGGGCCGTGTGTTTTCTGGCGGGGAAACCTGCGGGGGCAGCGCCAAAGGTACCTCCTCCCAATCCTAAAAACTTATGCCCAGAGGCCTCAGGAGGCTGGGAATGTCAGACGCGATGGCGGGCGCGGTGGGGGGTCCCGGCGGGGATTTTGCAGGGTGGGGGGCTCCGAGAAACCTATCCCCAGAGACCTGAGGAGACTGGGAATGTCAGTCGCGGTGGCGGGCGCGGTGGGGATCCCGGCGAGGATTTTGCAGGGTGGGGGGCTCCTAAAAACGTATGCCCAGAGGCCTCAGGAGGCTGGGAATGTCAGACGCGGTGGCGGGCGCGGTGGGGGGCCCCGGCGAGGATGTTGCAGGGTGGGGGGCCCTAACAACTTAAAAATTATGCCCAGAGGCCTCAGGAGGCTGGGAATGTCAGACGCGGTGGCGGGCGCGGTGGGGGGCCCCGGCGAGGATTTTGCAGACTGGGGGCCCTGAAAAACCGATGCCCGGAAGCCTCAGGAGGCCGGGAATGTCAGACGCGGTGGCGGGCGCGGTGGGGGGTCCCGGCGAGGATTTTGCAGGGTGGTGGGCTCTTAAAAACGTATGTCAGAGGCCTGAGGAGGCTGGGAATGTCAGTCGCGGTGGCGGGCGCGGTGGGGGGTCCCGGCGAGGATTTTGCACGGTGGGGCCCCCTCTAAAAACTTATGCCCAGAGGCTTCAGGAGGCTGGGAATGTCAGACGCGGCGGCGAGCGCGGTGGGGGGTCCCGGCGAGGATTTTGCAAGGTAGGAGGCCCCTAAAAACCTATGCCCAGAGACCTGAGGAGGCTGGGAATGTCAGACGCGATGGCGGGCGCGGTGGAGGGTCCCGGCGGGGATTTTGCAGGGTGGGGGGCTCCGAGAAACCTATCCCCAGAGACCTGAGGAGACTGGGAATGTCAGACGCGGTGGCGGGCGCGGTGGGAGGTCCCGGCGAGGATTTTGCAGGGTGGGGGGGGGGGCCTAAAAACCCAGAGGCTTCAGGAGGCTGGGAATGTCAAGCGCGGTGGCGGGCGCGGTGGGGGGCCCCGGCGAGGCTCTGAAAATTGATGCCCACAGGCTGCGGAAGCAGCGTTTGTAGGGGGGCTTGTGAGGTAGGAGAAGACATCGTATGCAGCTGAGAAGGATGATGTATAAGGATACATCGTATGCAACTGAGAAGGATTCCGCACACGCCTCATGGGGCCAGCGGATTTGGAGCCAATGTGCACTTCTCTCAGTGGCTCTCCCCATGCGCCGCAGCCACGTATCATTGGCAGGCAACGCCGCAGAACTTGAGCGCGCGCGAAGCGCGCGCGCGATGGTTCTAGTGTATATATATATAAAGAGAGAGAGAGAGAGAGAGAGAGAGAGAGAGAGAGAGAGACAGAGAGAGAGAGAGAGAGAGAGAGAGGGAGGGAGAGAGAGAGGGAGAGAGCGAGAGAGAGAGAGAAATAAACAAACAACAGGGAGAGGCGTTTTCTTGGACTGCCTCCAGAGATCCGCCGCTGTCCTAAAGAGCCAGAGCTGTATGGTCCGTGGCCAAATCGAAGCCCAGAGATCCGCTGTCCTAAAGAGCCAGAGCTGTATGGTCCGTGGCCGAATCGAAGCCCAATTCTGGTGTCCCCTCGACTGTGCCGTGCCGTGCGCGCCGCGCGCCATTGCGATCGAATAACTTTTGCGTTTGAGCGTCTCGGAGTATCTCAGCATGCAGACCTCATGCTTGCACGCAGCAGCAACATCTAATCGTGCAATGCGCGCGGCGTGGTTCGTTGTGATGCAGTTCTCGCCCAGAATCTGGCCAGAAATCACCTGCAGATCGTCCCAGCGGTGCAAGCGTGCGCCACGTACTCCATGTCTCCGGCAAACTATGGTAAAACTATGGTTCAGGGGCAGGTGCTGCGACGATGGCACATGTATTGAGGCATCCGTGGCGCATGCTGAACATTTTGACTTCACGTCACCTGCTCCATAATTGCAAGCCTTGTGCGTCGTCCACGTCCCGCGTACACCATCACAAGTGGTGAAAACTGGCATGCCAACCCTGTCATGTAAGATTGGGTCAACAAGGAAAAAGGGTCAGGGGGGCCTCTAGCGCGAAGTTGTTCCAAATTGCACACGTGTTGGCATTTTGGGGGCGAGTAAACGTCATTACAGCACCACCATCATCAGCATTAGCATCATTATCAACATCCTCAACATCATCACCTTTATCATTACCTTTATCATCAGCATCATCATCATCATCTCATCATCATCATCATCACGCCCTGGCCCGAGGTCCCAGGGCATGAGGGCCAGTTCCGCAGCCCTCATTTTTTGCCTCACATCGGTGCTGCGATGTGCGACCACCCGTATGAAGATTGCGCAATGGAGCCCTCTCTCTTTGAGCGACTATGACAGGCGACTCGAAGTGGCACAACAGCTACGATTCGCTGATGTGGTGCTGCTTGCAGGTACTACGGTGAAGAAGCAGCGCGATGCACCCACATACCACGACGTTTCCCTCCACGAGCAGTTCATTATGATCAAGTTTGGATGGCAGGGCCCCCGAGGAGCGATGGTCAACAAATCGTGTGGAGTGGAGATCTGGCTGAATCGGAGACGATTTCGACGGGCACAGCTGGTGCACTTCTGGGCAGTCCCCCACGGGTTACAAGGACGACTGGGTGCGGTGCGAGTGAGATCAAGCCAACACGACTTCACCTTTGTGGTCAGCTATTTTCCCCCGAGTTGTACAGACGCCAAGAGTATTCCGAAGTATGTGGCGACGGTCAGGAAGCTGGTCGAACAGTTACAACAGATTGCTGAGGGGACCCCCAACCGATCTACGATGATTGCGGCGACGGATCTAAATGATGGCTTGGGTATTCGGAGTGTCGACGGCATACAGCAGACAGTGGACAGTGAGAGTTTGGGACCTTGCGGGCGCAGCATAGAGCACCAGGCGGGCACCCACTACCGCGAATGGGTGGAGCAACACAACCTTGCAGCGATTACGAGCTGGTATCCCTGTGGCCCGACATACTACGGTCACCGCAGCTGCAGCTATATCGGTCACATGGTGATCTCCGCTCCTTGGATGTGCCGTGTGAAGCGCTGTGCTGTCGCGTACTCCCTCACAAGACGGGTACGCGCGATCCCGAGTGTGGCTGTGCTGGATCACATGATTATTGTAGCGGAGCTGGACTATGAGCTTACTTACAGCGCGCCTGCCAACCACGGCGCACACTGGGACCACCTCTCATTGGGACGTGCGATGAATGACGAGGAGGAGGAGGCGCTCCAGTTCCGAGAGGAGGTGGAGGTGGCCCTTGCGCAGCAATTACACGAAGACGGGTACCTGGAGGTGGATGCCTGGATGCGCGCTCACACGCTCGAGACAGCCTGGGAGAAAGTGGTGGCGACGGTACGCGCGGCAGCCCAAGCACGGTACAGTACTACACGACAACATCGGCCGCAGTGGTACGTAGAGATGGCGAGAGAAAGGGGGGCGGCGCTGAGGGCTCGCACCAGAGCACGTGACAAGCTCGACGGCGGCCTGGACAGCATCCGACGACTGCGACCGTGTACACGACGGTGCACGCAAGCAAGGATGACCATCAAGAGGGAACGACAGAGTGAGCTGAATCGCGAACTGGAGGAGGCACTACGAGGCAATCGAGAAGATATGGCCTGGAGGATCAGTTTTCAGATGGCAGGCAATGGACTGGGACCGCGGAAGCGGAATCACTACATACTACCTGATGCCAGGCCCGGCTTACAAACGTGGACGGAGGACTTGGCACTGAGTGGACGGGAGGGTGGGATGGAGGCCATTGCTACTACGGCGGATGAGTTTAGTGGTGCAGCGTCCGCCCACGACTACCCATTCTATCCCGAAATGAAGCATTGGGAGCAGGCCAACAGTGATCTGGATGGAGTAATTGCGAAGTTATACCACGGTCGACGCCGACGAGCAGCACCACCGTGGTCACTACCGATGGAGGTCTGGAGCACTCTTCTCACCTGCCGCGCGCCCCGACGTACCACCAATGACCAACCAGCTGTGGCGGGTGCTTACCTACAAGAGTGTCTTCTGGCACAACTAGCAGGGGTACGACAACGCAATCGACTCAACGCCTGGTGGAACCTCTCGCAGACGTATCAGGTAAGCAAGCTGAATCACGAACCACCCACGAGGGGGACACGTCTACTACACGGGCTCTGTAGTTTTGGCAAGGCATGGGTTGGGGCGAGACAGCCTAGGCCTGGACTGACTCCACCACCAGAGGATCACGGCTATGTGAGAGGGCGGTCACGAGTGGGTGCGTTGACCGTGGGCAATGTGTTGCAATGGCGGCTCGGTGCAGCAGGCCTGAGCCACATCACGACCAAGCACGGCATGACGAATGCATTCGCCAGCATCACTCACCACCACCTCGACGACACGGTCCAGCAGCTGTACCAGCCCGAGGATGTGGAGATTATGGTAGCACGACATCGGAACACAGCGTGCGTGGCCGATGCGTGCGATGGCACGGGTGTATTTCAGAATCGAGTGGGCTGTTTCATGGGTGATGCAGACGCGGCCACGAAGTTTCGATTGGCCTTTGAGACGCCGACGGCTGAGTGGAGGAGAGATCTCTTTCCTACGACGTCGGTCCACGAGCTGATAGCAGGGTGTGCAGTCACTCAGGAAGTGTGCGATCTGGGACTGAGGAAGTATGCTGATGACCTCACATGTATTCATTGTCCCAGATGCGCGCAGTGCAGCTCGTCGGGTGGAAGTTCCAGATCAGTATCTTGATGCAGCACTGGGACGGGTTGGCCTCGCCCAGAGCCGTGAGAAAAAAAGCTGTCAGCCCGTGTTTCGTGGGCCGAGGGGCTCAGAGGTCTGCAGGGGCCCTGCGCTACCACAAGGTCGCCATCTCGGGGGAGGTCCAGGCGACTTCGGTGTTCTTGGGAGCTCACACGCAGTCTTGCGGGAGGAACGACGAGGAGATCCGAGCTAGATGCGCGGCAATCCGAGTGGGCTGGCGAGGAATGGGGAAGTTCTGGAAGACTTGTCAGAATTGTAATCGGAGGCGTATGGTGTTTCGGGCTCGTCTTATAGGAGCGGCGCTGGCGGGTCTTGAAGCTTGGGTTTTGACTGAGGAGCAGGTCAAGCGTCTTGATTCGGTGGCCACGCGCTATGCTGCAGTGCTGTGCAATGGGGTAGCGGTCTATCGCAGGCTGAACGAGGGTGAGGTGGAGGAGGGAGGCGAAGCTGCGGAGGCCAGGTGGAAGGTGACGACGGTGTGTGCGGAAGCCGTGTGGAAGCGCATCGCGATAGTACCCCCCAGTGTGGAACTTGGTATCCGACGGCTCCGCCACTTTCAAGCTCTCGTCCGCAATCCCCAACGGCATGTTCAGGAGCTCGCTGCAGTTTTCGGGAAAGTCACTTTCGAGAATCCAGAGATCCAGACTTTTGCGCGGGCGCCACCGTGTGCCCCGCCCATCGCCCCAAGGGATCGCGCGAACCCCTGGGCCCTGCAGTACAAGAACGACTTGTTTCTTCTTGGGAAGCTTCGAGGGGGACTGGATTTCCTGGAGACGGTGGGGGGCGATCACATGAAGGTTTTCCTGGACGCAGAACTGAAACGGCGGTTTCTCAAGTTCGATGTAGCGAAGCTCCGCAAGGTCTGGCTTGAGCGCCCCACCATCACTCCCACGAGGCCGCACGAGGATCAGGAGTGCTTCGAGGGCGGTTTTCTGTGTTCGCTGATCGACGGAGAGGGTCTGGAGTGCAACCGTAGGTTTCGCACAATGGCGGCGCTTCGTGCGCGTCAGACACACGCAGGCGGAGGGGGGCACGGAAAACTGAACTTCTTCACGAGATTGACAGTGACGAACCAGTGTCCTTCGTGTTTGTCATCGTTCGCTTGTCGCCGCACTGCTATCAACCACATCGTTGCTGCCTATAGACATGGACGATGCATTGCTGACTTCTCGGTGTTCAATCATGCTGTCATCGCTCCGCTGCTGTTTGAGTGCCCCGAGACAGAATGCGGCCGAGACTTCGAGGATCTTCAAGCCCTGCAGCACCACATTCGCACTGCTCATCTTCCTCAACCTCGGCCGCGCGTCGTGGATGCAGGGGCTGCCCGAGATAGCCGAGGGCGACGCCGAAGGGCGGCCGATGAAGACGGCCAAGGGAGGGCGCAAGAGCGGCCCCCAGACCGCCGAGGCGGCCAATGCTGCAGGCAAGGGCGGCGGCAACGAGAAGGCGCCGAGGAAGGGCACGAAGCTGGTGGACCCCAGCGAGCTCGACGGAGACGAGATAGAGGTGTCGACCATGCAGAAGTTCTTTCCCGCGATGATACGCTTGCTGCTGAACCTGGCGCACCGCCAGAGGCAGATCGAGTCGATCGAGCTGAAGACGCTCCTCATGTCGTCAGGGCTGCAGCCGGCGGTCAAGGCGCGGGGGCGAGTGCGAGCGTGGATTCGCGCCGCCGAGGAGATCCGCGCAGGCAACAACAAGGAGCAGGGCCAAGTGAAGATCAAGCAGATGGGTACGATCTCGGTGGCATGCTTCGCGGGAGTGTTCGAGGGACTGCTGGCAGAGGGAAGCGCGGTGGGCCGCGCGAATCAGCAACAACTCAGCACTCTGAAGGAAGAGCTGGCGCAGCTGACCGTTCACGAGATGGGCGAAGTAGTGCCGATGGCGAAGCTCTCGGACTGCTACGAGGAGGGCAAGGTGAAGCGGGTGCTGTCGTTCGGGAGTCGAGTGAACCTGACCCCCGTGCTGGAGGCCCTGGTCCAGGCAGGGGCAGACTACAAACAGGGGGTGGCCCCGATGGGCCACCTAGAGAGGCTGATCCACACGGGCCTGCACGAGCTCGAAGGAGGCATGATGGACTAGGCCGCGCACAGATGCCAGGCGCAGGACCACTACACGAGGGGCCAGAGGAGAAACGACGGCGCTAGGATGCCGTGGTGAGAAGGCGTTGTGGGGTTGCACATGAGGCCCAGGTGACTCTTCCCTCCTCCTCGCAGATTCCTGCGACTCTCCACCCCTGTGTCCGATAGGCTGCCAGTAGGACTCTGGAGACCCCCACCCCTTCCTCTCGGCCTGATGAGCCCCCTCTCACCTGCTTCACCTCCACACCTCGGCTCCAGTTGGTACCGCCACGCCCAGTGGAGACCCCAAGACCCGTGCGGCCTCGGAGGCCCCCCACGGACCCTGGAGCGCGTGCTGTTTCTGGAGGCGCGTCTAGGGACCAGGGTCGAGCCCGACAGGGCTCTAGGTTTTCTGAGCGCTGGAGCCAGGCTGACCAGTCAGCCGTGCTTCGACTTCTCTCGGGGGCATCGCGGTAACTACTGAACGTAGTAGTGTGCCGCGAGATGCGTGGTCGCACATCGCATACTTAAGCTCGGGTTTAGCCCGATCCTAGAGGCGTTCGGGCACGTGAGAGAGACGGGGCCGCCTCCGAGGGGTTCCAATATAATCTAATCTAATCTAATCTAATCATCATCATCATCATCATCAACATCATCATCATCTTCATTCTGATGATCATCGTCAGCATCAACATCACCATCATCACCATCATCACACTTATCACCACCACCATTATCATCATCATTACCAGCACCATCATTACCATCATCGTCATCATCATCGTCATTATCGTCGTCTCCGTCATCTTCTTCTCTTTCTCCCGGCGGGGCGGGGGCTTGGTGGGGCCTGCGACGTCGTGGGGCCAACCTGCGACGTCGTAAGGCCCAGGGGTCGGGGTGGCTGAGGGGCCCCAGGAATGCCCATGGGCCTGTCGCCGTTGTTGCCCGGAGGGGGCGGCGTCTTTGCTCGGACGAGAAATCGGTGTCGGCGGCGGGTTCTTTTTGTTGCTGCTTGTCTTGCGCTGATGTGTTCAGTTGTTGCCTTTTTTTGTCCCCGACGTTGTGGAAGGGATTCCCTTGGAGTCGCGGTTCGCACATGTGTGAAGTTTGATGTAAGCGTGGCGTGCGTGCCGTCAACATGCCAGGTACCAGCAACCATCGTCAGGCATGATGTTCTTCGTTGACGACGCGCGTAAAACATACGTATATTGCTGATCAGGGTCTCTCGGTCCATGAAGTTGCTTTCACCTTCGTGCTGCGAGCCTGTCTTTCCTCGGTAGCACCCAAAGTATGGTGCATCTTTGCTGGGGCGTCACAGCCTCTGCCCGGGAACTCGTATGGCTTAGCTGCAAGATCGTTAGCGTCAGTCGCGCGGGCCTTTGCAATATAATTCAGCTCAACTGCCTCCTGCTAGCCCGGCAGAGCTGGAGCTGGACGCAACGCCGTGATTCACAGCGTGGCGTTGCCGCCGCCCCCTCCTTCCCTCCCCCTATGCTTTTGCCCCCCTTCTTTGCAGTCCTGGCCCTCGTCCTCGTCCTCCTGCTCATTCCATCCGTCCCCGTCCTCCGTCTCTCTCTGTCTCTCTCTCTCTCTCTTTCTCTGTCTCCTTAGCTTTACACACACCCCTGGCTCTGAGCGAGCGGCTGGACCGGCAATCCTGACTCGTAGTCGTGCTGCCACCTCAGCTCCGACATGGTGCTCAAGAAGGAATTTGGAGTCACGAGTTGTAAAGTTTGACTAATAAGTTTGAGCTTTGGCCGACGAAGAAAGTTTGGTTCCCATGTTTTAAATTTGTTTACCCGTCTGGAACAACAGCCCAGGTACAACGCGCTTAATCTATAGTTCAAACACCCAGCGCTTGGAGTGCTAGTGGTGGTAATGGTGGAAGTGTTGGTAATTGTGGTAGTGGTGGTCGAAGGGCATCATAAGCTCTATGGTGATGTGATCTAAATGTAAGGCACCCATGAACCTATGACGATGTGATGTATATGTGAGGAATCATGTATTCGATGATGAAATCATGGATATACATCTGCAACTCATACTCAGATGCCATCATACAGCTCACATAGCTGAGCTATAGATACATATATATATATATATATATATGTATGGCAGCATGAAAACTATGTCGGTTCTGGATGTATTAGGTCATTCGATGTATCATGGTATGACACGAAATTCTATGACATGCGATGGTGGTATACATGTGTGTGGTATCACAATCCCTGTGACTGCGTGGGGGATATGTATGGTATCATAAGACTCATGGCTGTATAGAACGTGTAAATCTAGGTATGATGTCATACGCTCTACTATGAGGCGATCTATGTGTATGCTATCACGTGAATGCACAGTTGCGTGATCTATCTTTGTATGGTAGTATAGAACATATGCCGATGCGGTGCATATGCATTGCGAATCAGCTGCACGATGGTTTGGCAGATACGTATGGAGACATGGAGCATCGATGACGGTGTTTTACATATGTATGGTATCATATGGTCTACGATGTTGTGGTTGCGGTGTGGCCCACGGAAGCGAAACCCGAACCCGACAAGCCACGGAAACGGAAACCGAACCCAACAGGCCACGGAAACGGACATTTACCCTAACAAACCACGGCAACGGACACCGAACCCAACCAGACACGGAAGCGGAAACCGAACACCACAAGCCACGGAAACGGAAACCGAACCCCACAAACTACGGAAATTGAAACCGAACCCAACAAGCCACGGAACCGGAATCCGAACCCAACAGGCCACGGAAACGGAAACCGAATCCAACAAGCCACGGAAACGGAAACCGAACTTAACAGGCCACGGAAACGGAATCCGAACCTAACAGGCCACGGAAGCGGAATCCGAACACCACAAGCCACGGAAACGGAAACCGAACCCCACAAGCCACGGAAATTGAAACCGAACCCAACAAGCCACGGAACCGAAATCCGAACCCAACAGGCCACGGATACGGAAACCGAACCCAACAAGCCACTGAAACGGAAACCGAATCTAACAGGCCCCGGAAACGGAATCCGAACCTAACAGGCCACAGAAACGGAATCCGAATCCCACAAGCCACGTAGACGGAAACCGAACCCCACAAGCCGCGGAAACGGAAACCGAAACCCACAAGCCACGGAAATTGAAACCGAACCCCACAAGCCACGGAAACGGAAACCGAACCCAACACGGCACGGAAGCGGAAACCGAACACCACAAGCCACGGAAACGGAAACCGAACCCCACAAGCCACGGAAATTGAAACCGAACCCCACAAGCCACGGAACCGAAATCCGAACCCAACAGGCCACGGATACGGAAACCGAACCCAACAGGCCACTGAAACGGAAACCGAATCTAACAGGCCCCGGAAACGGAATCCGAACCTAACAGGCCACAGAAACGGAATCCGAATCCCACAAGCCACGTAGACGGAAACCGAACCCCACAAGCCGCGGAAACGGAAACCGAAACCCACAAGCCACGGAAATTGAAACCGAACCCCATAAGCCACGGAAACGGAAACCGAACCCAACACGGCACGGAAGCGGAAACCGAACACCACAAGCCACGGAAATGGAAACCGAACCCCACAAGCCACGGAGATTGAAACCGAACCCAACAAGCCACGGAACCGAAATCCGAACCCAACAGGCCACTGAAACGGAAACCGAATCTAACAGACCACGGAAACGGAATCCGAACCTAACAGGCCACGGGAACATAATCCGAACCCACAGAAACGGAAATCGAATCCCACAAGCCACGTAGACGGAAACCGAACTCCACAAGCCACAGAAATGGAAACCGAACCTCACAAGCCACGGAAACGGACACGAAAGCCCACAAGCCACGGAAACGGAAATGGAAACCGGTCTTTTCAAGCCATGGAAACGGAAACCGAACCCCACATACCACGGAAGTGGAATCCGAACCCAATACGGCACCGAAACGGAAAGCGAACCCAACAAGCCACGGAACCGGACACCGAACACAACAAGTCACGGAAGCGGAAACCCCAACAAGCCACGGAAACGGAAATTGAGCCCGACAAACCACGGACACGCAAACCGAATCCCACATACCACGGAAACGGAAACCGAACCTAACAGGCCACGGACACAGAAATCCGAATCTTTCAAGCCACGGATACGGAAACCCCACAAGCCACGGAAACGGAAACCGAACCCGACAAGCCATGGAAACGGACACCGAACCCAACAAGCCACGGAAACGGAAACCGAACCCGACAAGCCACGGATACGGAAACCCCAACAAGCCACGGAAACGGAAACCGAACCCGACAAGCCACGGAAACGGAAGCCGAACCCAATAAGCCACGGATACGGAAACCAAACCCGACAAGCCACGGATACGGAAACCGAACCCCACATACCACCGAAACGGAAACCGAACTCAACAAGCCACGGATACGGAAACCAAACCCAACAAGCCAAAGATACCGAAACCGAACCCAACAAGCCACAGATACGGAAGCCCCATCAAGCCACGGAAACCGAGACCGAACCCATCAAGCCTCATAAACGGAAACCGAACCCAACAGGTCACGGATACGGAAACCGAACCCAACAAGCCACGGAAACGGACACCGAACCCAACAGGTTACGGCAACGGAAACCGAACCCCACAGACCACGGAAACGGAAACCGTCGAAATGAATAGTTTGAATGATGTGCAACGTTGCCGGATGATTGAAAAGAGTTACTCCAAGATTTCAAACAGTGCATTTGGGAAGGCATCGTGAATGTTTGAAATCTCGATAAGTTCTTGAACTCGTTATCCCAATCTTTTCCTCGTGCTCAACGCTCGAGCCCTGGCCAGATGCCGAGTTTCGGCTGCCCTCGTATGGGCAGACGTACCGACGGAGGCTACGGTCGGGGAGCCATTGCTCAGCGTGTCTCGGCGGCGGCCTTGTGTCGCAGCTGCCGCCTGCCGCGTTACATTATGCCTGGCAAGCAGATTCAGCGTGTTGCTCTGTTCCATGTCGCTCCGCTCCGCGGGGCGGTCGGTCGGACGCAGGCTGGGACGCTGGGTCGTGCTCTGTCAATCTCGTGAAGTCATGTGCCTTGAAGGTCCTCTGGGGCCGATGTCACCCTGGGGCCGAAAAAGGAACAAAACTGAATTACCCATCGGGCCACAGGATGGCCTCGAAATGCCATGGCGCGACGCGTTTGCGCTTGCGCTCTCTGGCTTCGGCACGATTCTTTCGAATGCGCTCAAGCTGCTCAGGCGTGAGCTGAGCGAGCGGAGGAGGAGGAGGAGGAGGAGGGAAGTCGATTAAGGTAGCCAAGCCAGGGGCGGGGCTGTCCGCACCCAACTCTTGGGCGGCCTCCTCGTCCGCCTCGAGGTCGTAGGCCGACTCCTGCGGCCGAGGATCCTCTCGGGCCATGGACAGAGGGACCTCGGGAGGCAGGGCGGGGTCACCAGGGACCAGGAGGGGGGCAGAGGCGGAGGAAGGGGAGTCAGGAGGGTCCCAACGCCACCTTTCAGGATCAACTTTGCGTTTAACCCTGAGGCTGTCGGCATAGTCGGGAGCCTCCCAGAACTGTTCGTGGTCCGACCAAGGTACATACCATTTGCGAATAACAGCATCATCGAAATCCGTTGTGTCTGCAATCTCTGGAGGATCTTCTGCCTCCGAGTTAAATGTTGTGTTGATGGCATCCCACATAGCTGTAGCGATAGCACTGCACATGGACGGTGGGTACGTCGTCTTGCAACTCGTTTTGAAAGTGCCGTCGTCGTTCTTGCCTACAAGGGACAAGTGAACATTCTTTCCGTGGTTGCAGAAACCATTGTTTCGAACTTTCAACAAACTGTAAAGTCGTGGTAGCCGTAGGGCCAGGATGCGTGTAGCACCTCTGCCGTGTTCCTTTGGATTCCCGTCGTGATGCATACACTGATCAAACTGGATAGTACTGACAAGCGGGCAGCTCTCCAACGCACGCAGAGGCATCCACTGGAAGCTGGAAGGCGCTTGTGGGCGCCAAAGAGCTGGAGGTGGATGTTCTATCCACCCGCACGTGCCTGCGCGGATATGCTCCGCAAGCAGTTGGGCAATCGTAAACAGTAGGAGATTACCCGTACGTACCTGCATGTGCTGCGCCTCCGTACACCACGGCATTCCCCACATGTAAGTCACATGTATGATTGTGTACGCACAGGGGGGGCCCCCGTCGTTCCAGCGTGCGGCACTCCAAGTCTCGCATGGCGGCACCCCCCCTGTAATCCAGACCCTGTGGTGACGGAAATGCTCTGACCATTCTTGTATCGTGGCCTCCCTAGTCAGATCGCCCCAGATGTGATCTATTGCATTGTCCAAGGACAATGTGGTGACCTGGACGTCAGATGTGGCCTGGAGGTCGGATAGATGCCATTGTATGTCGCCTTGTCGGCGCCGACCACAGAAGATGTTCAACATGAATACTTCAGGTCGTCGTAACCGGTACGGCACAGCCATAGTAGATATGCCACAGTAGTCGTTAGGTCGGAATATGTAAGACCGATCCTCGAACTGGGCCTGTGGTTGTTCTGACGCAGGGGCCCCGCGGGAGTCGTACCATGCACGAAGTAGGATCGGTAGGGCCTCTATGGGGAACTCGTAGTGGGTCTCTTGCAGGACTTGGCGGGCCTCCTTCTCCGAGAGGTGCGGAAAAACCCAAGCAGACTCCCAAAGACATTCCTTGGTGCCCAGGGTGGCAGGGTATGCCGTACGCCAGCGCCCCAAACCGTCCTTCCTCCTCTTAGCACACAGCATCCTATCCTCCTCAGCGGCCAGTACCGCCTCCTCATGTACCAACTGCGGACCTCTGCACATGTACGCAAGACAACATCGAGCCGAGTCGTAGGCAAGATGATCGCGTAGCTGCCTTCTCGAGGCGAAGTCCGTGCACCAGGCCTGACAGTTTGAGCTGCGTCCCAGAAATCGTTCAACCTGCGACACCATACGGAAGTGATTCTGAACGATATGCTGTCGGAGGGACCTGGGCTTGTAGAAGTGGGACGCACACCATGGGCATGTGAGATCTGGCTGTGGAATGACTTCGGCTTGTCGTAGTGGGTGGTCGGGATCCGTGATGGGCAGCGGGAAGCCGCTAGGCTGTACGATGGAGAAAAACTTCTTTGCAGCTCCGTCTGCAAGAGCGGCGTTCGCGTCTGCTCGTGCCGATCCTGCTATGGCCTCTTTGAGAAGGCGCTTCCAGGCAGGGAGAGAAGACTGTACTCTTCGTTTCCAGGGCGCGAAGTCGTCGCGAGGGTCTGGTAGTTCTCGAAGCTGCTTGCAGACTGCTCTGAGCCAGACCAAATCGTCCGTAACATGGTGAAGCCAGGAGGTTTTGCCCTTAGGTCCCGAGTAGGCCCGATAGGCCGTGGTGAGTAAGCCCTTGATCGTGTCGGACCCAAACTGGATGACCCTTCCCAGGAGACGGAATCTGTGGACGCGAAGTTGGTCTGACAGGTCGGACCTCTGGACCGTGGCAAGAACTGTTCGATCCGCTGTAGCAGTGTCGTCACATTGTGGCATGCCACAAGCTGTCCGATATCTCCTAAGCATAGTATGCCTAAGTTTGTCGTGTGCACCACGTTCCAAATTGCTCCACGTGCCTGCATTGAACAGCAGTGAGGAGGTAAGTAACGAGACCGCAAAACGCATCTTCATGATGATGGCCTCGGGGCTCTTGGGGACCACTTTGAACACCTTCCTGCCCAAGACATTCGCTGAGGAGGTAGTGCCCGCGATACGATGAGCCACTTCGGGGCCCAGGCTGCCTCGTTCATCCAAGATGGTGCCCAAGTGGGGGTATTGCCTCACAGCGCTAAGATTCATGTGCCCCATGATCTGGTCCTCCCATTCCCACCTGCCTTTCATGTGCTTCCAAAGCTTGAGCTGAGCCGCTCTGGCATGCTGCCCGTGAAATCGGAAGAGGATCTCCGTCTTCCCAGGCTTGAAATTGAGGGAAAGGCCTCTGGACGCAAATGATGCTGCCACCGTGCCTGCAATCTGAGGCACACGCTCCAGCAGCTGGAGTGGTTCACCTATCATGGCAAACGCGCCGTCGTCGAAAAAGAGCACATCTAAGGCGGGCTGCGTCTCTGCAGGTTCGTGCTCCATCATCTGTGCGAGAGAAGCTCCTGGCAGCGTAGGCACCTTAAATGCAAGATCCAAGTGCTGGAGTTGGTCTTTAGCTAGATGCATACATTCCGCCATGATAAAATTGACATCTCTTAGCTGCTGCCCCGGGACAGTCCCAATCATAGAAAAGGCAACCAAAGACGAGCCTGGATAGTGAAACCAAGCTCCCTGGTAGGATGAGGTCACTAGGGCCTGGACATGAGGACCGACTCGAGCTGCGGTAAGACTTGTCTCCCGTGTACGTAGCCTCTCCATTAGACGCTGCATGGCCTCAGGTGGTAGGCCTGTCGTCTTGAGGAGCAGGGCTAAGTCCTCCTGCGTGTGTCCTGATCGCATGACCAGCTGGTGCACAGATTTGTAGAAAGCCTGTACTACATCGATGAGTAGGTACATGATGGAGGTGTGCTTGATTTCTGCAATTTTTTGAAACGTGCGCATAGCAAGCCCTGCGAGATCCACTCCCCTCCCAGCAATACCCCCAAACTGAGATTCACCTGCATAGCCTGGTAGTGCAACGGCGAGAGGAGTACGGACCAGGGACCTGTATTTTTTGCCCAGCTTCGGTGAAACCATGACGGCCCTGGAGTGTTGAAGCCACGATGGATCCCCAGATCGTTTCCATATCTGCCAGTAGGAGCCCCCCTTCCATTGTTGTGGTTCTTCAAGTCTCAAGATGGCTTTCACAACGACGGGAAAGTAGAGGTCGGCCAGCTGGGGCCCAAAATTGGCCAGCAGGCGTCCAGTGATGCCGTCAATGCTGGCTGCACTGGGCCTCGCACTAGAGCAGGCTGTCTGGAAGTCGGCGAGCGAGGGGAGGAAGACATCCTCTTCTAGTAGTGACCTGTCAGTATCCCTCTCAAGCGGTGGGAGGATGTCGAGGATATCCTGGGCATGCTCGAGCGGAACAATGGCGGAGCATTCCTCTCTGCCAAAGTGTGAGAGCCATATGTTTGCCGCCTGCATCGCTGTGGTAGCCGGCTGGCCGTCCTTGCCTCTGACCACCGGCAAGGCTTGCACCACAAGTTTCTTCTTGGACCCTGCACCCATGCGTCGTAGAGTAGCAGAAGCCTTGTCTGTGGCGTTTTTGTCCCACTCCGACTGCAACAGGTCGGCTAGGCCGTAGTAGTGCATCATGGCGTTCTGTTTTGACAAACATTTGATCACATATGTGTTGTGTAGTTGGAAGAGCTCCCGAATGGCAAGTGTCTTTCCCTCCACGTCCCGAGTGTGCTCCCAAAGGGCCTCCAGAAAATCCAAGACGGAGCCTCCCAACCCAAGGATGCTGGCAGGGTCCGAGATGGCGGAGAGTCGGTCCACGGGCCGATGAGCAAGTCGGAGCCACTTGGCCCGTCGTCTTTTAGACTGATCTGCATTCTGCATAGCGGCAGAAGCAGCCATGGCATCCCTAAGAGCCTCCCCAAGACCATTGAAAGCACGACGGCACCGTTCCCAAGATAAGACCACCGTAGCGGGAGTGGGAGGTAGTGTGGTAAGGGGCCGACCGAAAAAGTGAAGGTCAAGCAGCCCTGCACTATGTGTATGTTGCGCCCACAGAAAAAATACAACTGTTCTGGCTGCCTTGGTTGCCGTGCTCCGCACCTGCCGAGCCTGCCTCAGCGCCTTTGTGCGTAGGTCGATGGTATTCATCGTATCCTTCTGGATCCAACCCTGCCGTGGCTGTCGCCCCCTTATCCGTAGTCTTCACAGGGAAAGCTTCTTGCACACATGTACGCACATGTTGATCCAGAGTATGTGTATGATCCGAGCTGTGTGTAGCGAGCTCTACATGAGGGGCCCTTCGGAGCAACTGTATGACGTGGGCCCTGGCCTCGGGATCCTTGAGAATTTCGGGATCATGTGGTATACGGTGTGTGGAGGTGATCTCCTGTAGGCAACCTGAGGGAGGCAAGAGAAGTAAAGCACCTACTGCCTGATGATCCTCCTGAGCGACAGTAAGATCCACCACTCCGTCCACGCCCTGCTGCAAGACGGCCACGCTGTCCGACGTGGTTACATAATCTCTGCGGCGAGACTTGGTTTTATTGGATGGTGCCGTCCAGGAGCCCGAGATACCCGAATACGAGGGGAGGAACGTAGAGGGAGCCCACTGTTGTGTATCCAAGAGGTACCGATGGAAATGTACTCCTGCTAAGTTCTCCTCTTCCTCATCCTGTTTGCCCACGTCGGGCGATGCAACGCTTCCTAGCGCAGCGTTGGAGTCAGCCAAGGTGATCAGATGTTCAGCACCGAGGCGCGTATTCCGCACGAGCTGCAAAGTGGTGTCCCACCACTCGGCGACCTTGACATCAGGAGACTGTACAGGTGATTTGGAACGTGAGTGGGGAGCATGCAGCACATAGTGATACGGTGACCTGGTAGGTACTCGATACCCTCATGGATCCACAAAGCACACCCGTCCGAGCCCTGAGGGGTAGCAGTAGAGTGCAGGACGAAGTATTCACCCACAGTCTGTGCTTTGTGTACACGTAGCCTAGTCTCCAGAGCCCCCACCAAGAGATACCGTTGAGCTGAAAACTGCGTGGCCAGTTGCATGAGCCGTCCAGGCCCTGGACCCGTAGAGTCCGGTAAGCCATCCCAGATGTTGGGATGCAGAGTAAGAACGTTGGCAGTGGCGACCCAGAACTTAGGCGTTCTATGCTGCAGTCTGTGTCCCAAGGTGGGGGTGGCGGCCTCTGCGGGAGCTGGTATGTAATCCTTCATGGAGGTGACGGGATCTAGGGCTGGTTGCACCGGCACCCTAAGCGCGGGCGGATACTGCACGCGCTGCTCGGTACTGGGAAAATCTGTCCACAGCCACGGAATTGCCCGAGCGTGCCATGGCAGATCCAGCTGTGCTCTCCACTGAAAGTCTGGATACTCAGGCAGGATGTCCATGGCAACAAGTCTGGCAAGGGTGTCTGCCATCTCATTCCAAGGGGCTCCCTGGTGACCTGAAATATGGGCGCAAGTGTAAGCCTGCGCATGCCGTTTGAGGACCTGGACGAGCCCATCAAGAGTACGTTTGAGATCCAAGAGATTGCCCTTGAGGGCCCCCAGACTAGCACCTCTAACCACCTCCATGTTATCGGTGTGTAACGTCACAGACATATTGTGTATATCAGCATGTTGTATGCACCACGCGGCTGCCCATATGGCAGCCTCAAACTCCGCAACTGCAGACAGCAGGGAGGGAGGATAGATGCACGAGGCGGTGATGGTACGAGCAGCGTAACCGAGAAGCCATCTGTGTGCTCTCTTTTCCGCAATGACAACGAATGACCAAGCTGGAGGGCATTTTGAGTCATTCCAATTCTTGAAACCGCCAGTGGTTCCGTCCGTGTAGATATCGATCCTGGTGGGAACATTCGCAAGTTCCATCCCGGGGCCAGGAGTCGAAGATAAATTGCCCAAGGCTGTGATAGTCGTAGAGTGCCAAAACTGTGCGTACGTAAGTATGTCGGTTCCCAGAGGTGTACTCCATCTCCTTAGAAGTAGGTCCTTAGTCGGATCCAGAGCGGGAAGCGGGCTGAGATTGAGACCTAGGTGGTTCAGACTCTGCTCAGCAGAGGGGGAGGGAGGCGGAGTGGGACAATCCTCTAGGCCGTCTGCTGTTTGCAGCGGCGTATGCACTTCCACTGCAGACAGATCTGTTTGTCACAGATCGCTCTCTGGTGGCTCGGCACTGGCATGCAAGGCTGGTTGCTCACCGCTGGCAACTGGTACCTGCTCACCTGTCGGCTCAGCGGCCGCCGTGCCTTCCATGTCGTCATCATCGGCAGACTCGTCCGAGTGTACGTTGCATTCTGCGTTAGCTGCCTTCTGCCTTTGAGCGGTCTTGTCGAAGGCGACTTCCAGGATGCTCTGTCCTGGTGCTCGATGTGGTGCGTGCGCTCGACCTCCCGATCGGCCCGCCGCTGGGTGGCCCAGGCGAGGCCGCCTGCTGGTGCTGCGGGACGGCGGCCTTGCTGCCGGTCTGCACTTGGATGTTGAGCGCCGCTTGGATGGTGGCCATCTGGGCTGTCAGTGCTAGCAGCTTCTCTGAAAGGTCGATGTTGGTGGCCTGCATGGCGGCAAGCTGGGCCACTGCCGACGCATGCGCTGGAGTACTCTGGGGCGCTGCTGTGGCATCCGTCGCAGCACCTTCGGTCTCGACTTGCATTGCCGAGCCTTGTTCCTCGCGCTCGGCCTTCTCCAGCTGCGTGAAGTGGTCGAGCAGCTCCTCCGCTTGCTTCACGTCCTCGATGAGGCTGTGCGTGTGGGCGGCCGCAACTTTGGCCTGCTCCTGCAAATCCTTCTCATGCTTCTAAGCGTCACTGAGTCGCTTGCGTATGCGGTCGAGGTATGCCTTCTGCTGATCAACTCTCGTCTTGGCATCTCCTGCGTACATGACCGGGTACAAAATTACTGAGTAATCCTCCTCCAGCGCACTTATCACTGTGCGCGTCTGACCCATCTCGTAGGCCGAGTGGATCTGTCGTTCGATGGCGTCCAGGGAGTCCTTCAGCCTCGCACGGTGCGCCTTGAGCTCCTTGACTGAGTTCGGCGGGGGGAGCCACAGCCTGTGAGCCTGCGCGACCTCTGGCTCTGCTGGCCGCGGCAGAGGCGGAGGCGCGGGCTGCTTGGCCGCCTCCCTGGCGGGCGCCGCGCTCTGTGAGCGCTGAGGCGGTGCGGTGGCGGTGTCCCATGACCAGGTATGCCACGGCGCAGCTCCTCTCTTCCACTGGGCCTGCTGCTGCGCCTTGGCCTTGGGTGGGCGGCTGCGGTGTCGCCGCCCTGGTCGTCCTTGGATCCACTCGTTGGTGTCCTCGTCGTCGTCGCACTCGTCGGGCTGGGTGTCGGGCTGTGTCGCGGGGTGCGAACAGAACCTGCACGTCGAGGAGCTGTAGATGTTCGCCCTGGAGCAGGAAGTGCACTCCCAGAAGCGTGGCGGCAGCTGGCCGCCTCGGCGCACTCCCGTAGTGGCGCCACGCTTGTCAAGAACGTCATGCTGCTGTGGTGCTCGTCCAAGCGGCGGGCTGCTGCCGCGACGCGCACCAGCACGCGATCCTGCGAGCGGCGAGCCCGCTCGCGCCTGTGCCACGCGGGCTCGGGGGGGAGGCCCGCGCGAGCCGTGGCGGAGGGCCCGGAGCCTGCCACGGCGCGAGCAGCAATTGCACGGCCAGCCGCCTCGGCTAGAGGCGGGCCAGCGCGTATGGCCTCTGTCCAGCAAGGGGTTTCGCTGATCCCTGGGATCAGCACCCAAAAACCCCTGGGCCGGGACGGCGGCTCCGCGGGGCGGTGGGCGGAGGGGGGCTCGGGGCGTCGACGTTTGGGGGTCGGGATCCGTGTGGCGTGTCCCTCCGAGGCGGGGGTCGGGGCAGAACCGGCGGCGCGACGCCCTAACCCAGAGGTCTTCCTCGTAAGGTGTGCCACAGCGACATTGTCATGCAGGCCTCTTCTTCCCTCCTGCGGTGCTGCTGCTCCAGATCACAATCCTATGTCTTGCAGTCACCGTCGGAACGTTCAGCGGCAGTGCAGTCGCCTCGCACGCACCAGTAGCACAGTCGTTCTGGAAGCAAAGTAGCTACACGTTGACCCTAAGCAGTGAGTTATTGTATTACGGACGTGCAGTATATGAGTTTCACTTGATAAAGTGCAACAGCTGTGCGTGGTGTATGATAGAAGATGCGCAGCATGTTTACACTATTAGTACTGCAGCTTGTACTGTGCGGTATCATCTTTGGTGCCACCTACGTGGTGCAAGCTAGGTGGTGCAATCTTTGTGGCGCAAGCCATGTAGTGCAGCCTCGTGGTGCATTCTGTCTGGTACAATGCACATTGCTGGGGGTCGCGCGTGATCACTTCAATGCTCGTGCCAAGATCTCGGTCTCCCACCCGCAACGTGTTGGCAAATCTCAGCTGGGCGACGACAGTGACGATGATGACGGTGATGATGTTCCTTGACGACGGTGGGGGCGATGCCGACGACTACGATGGTGATGGTGTTGGAGCTGACAGCGGCGATGCTGATGGTGGCGATGATGACGCTGGCGACGATGATCACGATCGTGCCGCTGAGACTTGTCCTGCGAACGTGCAGGGGGTGATGCAATAGTCCGTACCTGTGTCGCTCAAGCCTCTTCAGCCTCAGGGGGCACTTGATCGCATGCTCCCGTGTGCAGTGCACGTCACCTCCTGGCTGCTGGTGTGCACCTCGTGAGCGCTGGACGCAGTCTGGCCTGGGCGGCTGCGCGGCGGCGGCGGCGCGGGTCCTCCTGACGACTGGGACCGGCGGGTCGGCCCTCATCGCGGGCCCGTTCGAAGCCCGCGAGGCCGGTCCAGAGCCAGCCTGCGCGGCGAACCTCTTCCAGTTCCTGGTGCCTTGACGAGCTCTCCCGCCTCCGCGCGGGCCGCGCGAATCTGACGGCCCAGCGGATCGAGCTGCGGGCCGAGTGTTTCCAGCAGGCCGACGGCACGAGCGCGTTCTTCTTCCACTCGCTGGGCCTCGTGGTGACGACCGTCGTGACGCAGGTGGTCGTCTTCTGCGCGATCGCCCGTCGACGCGATGGCGATGCTGCTGCCGGCGAGGTTGCAGTCGTTCAAGGCCGACGGGACCATCGCGAAGGTGGTGGAGTTCTCCAGTGAGATTCTGCCTGGGCGTGTGATCTCGGTGCGCTACGACGACGACCCCGACATTTGGCACCAGAGGACGTTGCTCTGGCCCGCGGACGCCAACCGTCCGCCCACGTGCTGGACCATCGTGGCGTCCGACGGGGACATCTATACGGAGGAACTCGCTGCGGGCGCGGACGGGGACTGGCCCAACAAGGCACAGCGGACCTCAGGTGCCTCTCCCGCCCGTCGGCGTCCGCCCGGCCGCGTGCCCCGCATTCGCAGGTACCCGAGCGACGCCATGATGGACATGATCAGGAAGGCTCGGGCCGAGTCGCGCGAGGTGGGGCTCAACGTTGACGAGCCTCCCAACTTCGCGCTGAACGGTTGCACCCCTCGTGCTGCCGCCACGGTGAGCTTCGGCGACGTGCCAGGGTTCTACCGGCGATAGTTCGGCATGGCGCAGTGCGTTGCGCGTGATGCGCCTCGCCGAGCCGCTGCCCCCTGCTGGCCGACTCCCTGCTGGCCCCGGCGGACGGCGAGGACCTTGGCGGGCGAGCTGGGGCTGCAGGGGACCGACCACCCCTCCCGCTCGTCGGCGTTGGCGCTCGGTTGCTGGTCGCTGATAGGGCGTCGCCGCCAGGCATAGCTTGGGTCACCACCAAGTCCGTCACGGGCGAGTACCAACGCGGCGACGAGGTGACCCCCCGCGTGGGCGGTCCGGGGCGAGGCGGGGCTCTACTGCACGTCGGGCGGCTTCATCGTGCCGATCAGGCTCCTCCTCCTTCTCCTCCTCCTCCTCCTCCTCCTCCTCCTCTTCCTCCTCCTCCTCGTCCTGGTGCAGTCGCCATTCGGCGACCGGGCGCAGGACGCGACCCTGGCGGCGATGACGCACGCTTGCTGGGGGCCCTCACTCGCAACCGCGAAGGTCGTCAATGGCGTGACCTCCGCGACGTCAACGCCGAAATGCGGCAGGAGGCGCTCGATGACTTCTCCCTCGTCGGCGAGCGCAGCTACAAGTGTCTGTGCGAATTCATACTCGAGCACGGTGGCACTCCCGAAGGCCGGCGCACCAAGTGGATGCTCGAGAGCGGCTGCAACAAGGACTCGGCGGCCGCCATCATCCACGATTTCTTCGGGTTCTTCATCGACATGGCGGGTGCCTACGACCAGACCGACCGGTCCAACCTGGCCTGCCGGGAGGTGGCCGGACGCGCCGGTGCCTGCCAGCCTGCGGAGGAGACGATGGGCAGCATGAAGATCGAGGGCGTCGAGCACTACATGTGGCGCGCGAAGCAGATCGCCCGCCGCGGCGTTCGCCAAGTACGCCGCGGAGCAGCTCGCCAAGGAGGCCGATATCCAGAGACGCCGCGAGGCCAGGGGGGAGAAAACCGCCTCCTCTGGCAAGAAGGACAAGGGGTGCACTGGGGCCAGCGGTTGGGAGGTGGCTCGGCCCGACCGCGGCTTCTTGAGTGCCAGTTTTGTGGACCTGCACCTGGTCTATCTGTCAGCGATGGCATGATGCCCTTTGCGGTGCCCGCGCCGCCAATTGCTCCAGCTCCCCCGCCTGAACTATTCCGATCGGTCCGCGCACGAGTTTTCAGCGCCCAGTTGACTGAGAAGCGCACTCGTGACACCGTGGAGTGCCTCAACGCGCATGGGGGCTACGTCGCACCGCAGTGCGCGCCAGAGCGCCTCTCTGCGACCTATTTCTTCGACGCGCCCGTCGCCTGCATCGTGCGACGGAGGCCCCCGCGGGCGCGTCGGCCCAGGAAACCCGCTCAAGGAGGGCTTTTCGGTTGCCCGTGTCTCCGCTGCGACGCGTCTAACGATTCGCCGCTGAGGCCCTGTGCGCCACGCCTCGTGAGCTGGCCGCGGCTTGGGAACGGGTCTGGAAGGCTTGTTGGCCGATTTGGGCTTAGAGGTCGATGCTTCTCTTGGACATCGACCACGCTTCGCTACCGCCGCCGCCCAATTTCGAGGCGGTCGAGGTGGGCGAGGAGAGGCCCGCGCAATATGTGGATCCTATGCTCGAACACTTTAAGGGTAGCTCTTTGGGAGATGTTATAGAGGATCGGGAGTATAGCCTGCGCGCCGCTGCCTTGGCTCAAGGCACGCGCGCCCTATTTGCCCGGGCACTTACCTTAGTGTTCGCTATGTGTTGGAAAGATCATTACATCGATCTTATCTTATCTTATCCATCCACTCCCCATATCGTATTCCTTCGGCATGGAATTGGATGCTATATGACCTGCCAGAGTCATTTCAGACTTGGTAGCGGAGCTGGTCGCACTCTCGTGTGGTCAGCTCTTGCTCTTCTTATCCTCGCGCTACCCAGCGCGACCTTCGTGACCGACCTCTACCCTGCGCCACAACTCCACTTACATTTACGAGGATCAACACAAGAGCAAGAAGCAACACGAGAGGTACGACGTCTAGACAACAACATTGGTACCATATACGCCTCATCACTACGCTACTACCAACCGCTCGGCAACGAGCCAAAAGCGCAGCACTTGAAGCGTAGGCGGGGATACCCGCAAGATATAGCGCCTCGTAGACTTGACAAGGCGCTACAAGCCCTACCCCAGCGCGGCAACGCGCCTGATAACCACCCATACCTTCACAGCCTAGGGTTGGTCATTTTCGCCATCATATGGTTTGCGTTGGGGGCGGCAAACATGCGTCGAGGAGACAATATTGCAGATGGGCGAACGCATGGCCCATACTGGGGCCCTCAAGGCAACGCACCCTTTTCGCGAGTACGTTTACGAGGTCAACGCGCGGCTTAACGTCACGAGTGGACGCATGACGCCACAAGCCCAAGCAGCCGCCATACAACGCGGCTTGGGCGGCCTAGCGAGGGCACTCGCCATGAGGGTGCCACCTGACATCATAAACTACGGTGCGGACATCGATGGTGTCCACACCGACCCAGTAACCTACATTAGGTTCCTCTTAAGCATTAAGTTCGAACGCCTGGAAGATGAGCGCCAGATCACTTCAGGCACTCAGCTCATCGACTTTCATGTGCCTCACGGAGAACGAATCGACGTAACCCTTACTCGGTTTGAGATGGCCCGTCTTGAGGCACAGTCGGTGGGTTTTGACCTTCCCAACTTCCAACTGCTCACGACTATCCTGTTCCGCGCCCTAGGCGCTGGCAGCCAGCGGGCCATGCAACTCTTACAGCCACTCAACCACCAAATGCCCCGAACACAACAGCAGTATGACGAACAGTGTGAGCGGATGCGTTCGATAGGCCATTTGTCAGAACGGTCTCCTGGCAACGAAGGATCAGTGTTTGGAGGGGGAAAGGGGAACTGGCAGTGGACATTTTCATACTACCTTAACCACCGAAGCTCAGCCCGGCAGCGGGCCCCCAAACATTTGGGCCGATGATCCTGGAGAATCTACTGCCCTACTAGCAGGGGGTCGATGGCAACCAAGCTGGGCAACCAGCCCTCCTCCTAGAGAACCTCAACCTCACCGTTCCCTATGGGGTGAAGCGAATCCCCTAAACGACGGTGTATCCACCTATTTAGGTAACGACGATTTCGACTCCGGTACCGACGCTGACACGATATCATCAGATGGCATCAAACCATTAGACAGGTCAGATATCATGCAGATGGAAGGTGAGAATCAGCGTGCCGAGCATCTGTTCTGGTTATTACAACAGGCAAAGCGTAGGTGGAGGAGGTTTACACGAAAACCAGTGCGTCGTGTTAGGAGGAGGATACGGAGGAGCTTCAGAGGAACAAGTAAAGGCAAACGGGGCCGCCGAATGTTGAACGGACGTGGCATCACGGCTTTCCTCCAGAGGCTTTCAGATGATCAGTATGATGAGATATTTTTCGGGGGAAAACGGCAGTGGAAAAGGCCGTAGGGGAACCTCAGGCAAAGGTAAGGGCAGGCGGGGAAACCCGCGAGGTAGAGACGGCCAGGTCTTGAAGTGCCATGAATGTGATAGTACCGGTCATCTTGTAAAGGATTGTCCAGCGAAGGGCAATGGAAAGGGTAGATCGACCGAAGTACATGTAGGCTCAAGTGAACCTTCCATTGAATATCTGAGCCTCCAAGACTTCGAGGCTGTGGAACAGATATTTTCACTTGGGTCAGCAACATGGACAGTTTGGATGAGATCGAGGCGTGCGGCCATGGGGCTCTACGCGTACAACCTCGAGTACCTCCGCAGGTTCGTCTTCGGGAATCACGACCTGACGCCTGTGGAGAACGGAGCGCTGGGAAACCAGCCCCTTTCTTTCTTCGACTGGATGTTCGGTAACCCAGGCAATATCATGGCCTACGAGAGCAGCGACGAGGAAGTCACTGTTGAGGCCTCGCCTTCGGAGGTTGACCACAACCTACGGCGTCAACCCGACCTCGTGCCTGGAAGCAGGCCCACCCCAGTGTATCCGCCATTTTACGGTGATCTGATGGAATTAGAGGCTCAAGCATTCACCGTGGGCGTGCCAGGCAATCCTCACGAACCACCTGGCATGCTCGCGCCAGGCGAGTACGGACCATACACGGCACTGCAGACTCTCATGCAGATGCACGCCATACAGGCCGAATAATATCCCGAGAGTCAACAGAGCGTCGAGAGTGGCCACATGATGCTACAAGACACCGATGTCTGTGACGACTCGGAGTTGTTGTTGGCGGCCCTTACTCTCGTCGACAGCGTGCACCCTGAGGACGTGCAGCGACATGTATGGTACTCAAGAGGGCGTTGGCGCCACGCCCTTGAGAGGGCTATCACCATGCGTGGACAGGCGCTTCCTCCGCAGGGATGAGATCTCCAGGCGGTGGGACTACAGCCCATCCATGCGGCCATGCGAAATGTTATGGGGCAGCCCTCATATGACTATGATCAGCTTGAGGCGCACGCTGTGCTCGGTAACGAGCCTGAGCCGACTACCGTACCGCCGACTCCGGGACAGCCAAGCGATGCTCAGACGCCTGTACAGCAGGGAAACCTGCCCGTCCCAACTGGGCCAATGACCATTGTCATTGGCAACCCTATGTTAGAAGTTGAAGAAGATGATGGATGTGGGTGGAATGTGCGAGGACGAGACCACCATCCTCATGATGGAAGTTAATGGCGAAAACGAGGAGGTGGATTTTGACCCAGACACTCCTGACGCACCACCACCCGCACAAGAGGCAATTGTGCCAGACTCCAGTCAGCAGGGAGACCTGCCTGCCCAAGATGCGCTGCCTGCGGCCCCGCAGGAGCCCCCGCCGGCTCCTGCTCAGGCTACGTCGGCAGCATCATCTGACGAACAGGCCAGGAGGTCTCGTTCGCATCCACGCCTTAGGGACGACCCTCACCCCCAAGCACGGCTCCCACGTGAATGGAGGCAAGCAGCCCCATCAGAGCATGCCTCTCGACGAGGGGGTCAGCTGCTCGCCTACAACGACCCTAGGCGTCAAACGGGTGAGCACTCTGCCTTTGGACAGGGCAACCCAGCCTACAGGGGCGCCCAAGGCAGGTCCATACGGGGTGGATATCAGCTAGGAGCGCCGCTGCTACAGGCCAAACGCGGTCTGCGGCCCTTGCTCGCAGGACTTCCAGGAACACAGGCCTGGTTGCCCCGTGGGCCTCAATGACGCTTTAAGCCCGAACAGAGGCCGCACTCCTGCAAAAGAGGGTCATCCACCAATGGTTCCTATGACCCACGAAGAGATCGACGAGGTCAATCGTCGTCTCGGAACCACGGCTCACAGGAGCTCTACGGCCTGGGAGGTCCAACCTCCCCGGGGACTTGTGCCTATGACCCAGGAAGAGAAAGATGCGTTCAATCGCCTTCCTGGAATGCGGAGAAATCCGCCTGGCGTCTCCAGTCAGGCCCAACAGTACGAGATGACGGGCGACGATGAACATGAGGCTCAGCGAGCCGCAGCATAATCGGAGCGCAAGCGAGTGGCAGACGAACGCGCCCGCGAGGCAACTCGCCGAATGCTGCTGGAGTCACAGGGGGGAGCAAAGAAGCCCCCACTCAAACCGAAGGCCAAAAGCGAAACCCGTCTACCTGGGACGCCTTCGGGGGAAAGACAGAAAGTGTCTACCCGCTCAGAGGAGCTCGTGTTCGATGTGCAGATGGGGAGGCCCCTTTCCGAAGTGCCGAAGTCACCGACTCGAGCAACGCCTGCGCAGAGACCCGACCCCAGGCAACGGCCTCAGGACTCCCTGGAGATCCGCAGGCGACAGCCGAGCCGTAGTGGCTCTAGCGCCGGCAAGGCCGAGGCATTCGAGCGCACAGGGTTTACCCCTGCGCCCGCCTCGCCAGTGGCGGCCCACTCCACGGCGTCCGAGGAAGGTGCTCTGCCTCGGGGTATCTGGGTGCCTAGTATTAAAGGCAGTGCCAGCCGAGAGACACTGCGGGGGAACCCGCCAGGCGCTGCAGCCGCAGCATCCTCATCCTCAGGAGCCGCAGCCTCGGCAGCGACAGAGGCCCCTTTGCGGGGAAACCCGCCAGAGGACAAGCTGCGCCACCCAGGCGACACCTCCTTTACGAGTGGGAGTCAGGCGTTGATCAATGATCGACGTGCTCTACGGAATCTTCCACCGATACGCTCGGTGGATGAGGCGTTCATGGAGAGCTGCAGGCAGAAAAACATTATTCCGAGTAGTAACCACACGCTTAAGCAGCTCAGTAAGTGCCTCAGCAAGATCTGTAGGCACGCGCCTGACAGACCACACAACCCAGTGTGGAGACTGAAGACGTTCGACGATCTCGTACACGAGTTTCCTTGGCACGACGGACGTACCAGACAGGACGGGTGCAACCCGAGGCTGGATGATGCCAAGATCATCTCCGAGACCTTCTACAAAAGAGCGGTCGACCAGATGGCTGCCATCATGATGGCGATCGTCCATGTCCGCGAAGCAGACGGTGAAGAGAAGCAGCGTCTGCAGTTCAAGGTCCGGATGCGAGATTCCGGCACGGCCGATTTGTTCATCCGTGCCTCGCAAGGGCACTCGTGGACGCTCAAGGCTCCTTGGTCGTTGTACAAGTAAATTGTACTACACGGCAATCCTGCCGGGAGACCGGCCCCATGCCCCGAGGTTGCCACGCGCGGCGCACGGTGGGCAGCCTTCGAGGGCATCACGTGGCACGGCCTTTCCTGCCGCAAAGAACACAACACCAAGAAGAGAGGGACTGGCCGATCACACATCCACTTTGTTCCGACGCTTCGTCGTCGTGACGTGCAGAGTGGACGGGGCCCCGACTCCGAGATCGTCATCTTTGTGGACTGGCACCAAGCCATGAAGGACGGGGTCGGATTTTGCAAGTCCGACAATGGGGTCCTCTTATCGGAAGGAAAAGATGGCATTATTGAGCCGTATTATATTATATACGCGGAGGAACTCTCCACAGGAAAGCAATGGCGGAACCCAGATTATTCGGGTAGTCGCCGTGCGCGCTGTTCCACTGCCATAATGTCGGCACCGAGCAGGTGGAAAACGGTGGGCAGTGCGAGTATCATGCACAGATGGTCTCTTGGCCGCGATGATAGTGAGCCTCATACCCCTTATGGTCAAAGAGAGGTAGAGGGCCACTACAGCCCAACAGTGCTGGGAAACCAGCCCGAAATCCACCAGATCCTCATGATCAACGAGAGTGAGGCGGGGAGCGCGGCTCCAAGCCGTTCTCCAAGCCAAGGTCCCAGTGCCGTATCCTGGCAGGTCCTCAGCAACTCGGATCTGGATCAGATCGCGGCTGCTCTAAATCCTGAGCAGGTGGAACAGCTAGCGGACAGACTGTACCAGCAAGATCCCTGGGCCGCAGGTCAGGGAGCTATGTCCGCCATGGTGACGCGCAACCGCCAGGCCGCGCAGGGAAACCTGCCCGTTAATGGGCTCAGGAACGACATGCCCGAACCGCAGGGAGACCCGCAAACGTTCGGCCGCATCTTCGGAGACCCTGCTCGATTCGAGCAGATGCCAGGGAGTCCCTCGCATAGCATGCACACGCCGAGGGGCATGGCCCCAGTGGCGACACCGCCAGCACAGCCTCCGTTTGGGACTCCTGGTCGATCTGCCACGAATGGCACCCTCATGGAGCGGATTGCCGCGGCCAGAGCTGAGCATGGCACAGCTCTTTTGAGCATGATGCCACCGGGCGCGCCAACGAGTCTGCAGGGTAACCTGCCTGGTATTCCAGTACACCACCGACCTTTAGCTGGCCAAAACATTGCTATTGGAGTGCCTGATGATTACCGCGCAAGGGTGGCAGCTGCGGCGCAACAGGCGCAGAGTCACAACCTGCCCCACCCGAGCGGTCAGAGGTGGAGGCCAGCCTGGTCCTGGGAGCCAGAGGGTCCGAATCCACTTGACCCTGCTCGGCAACGAGCCTTTATCCCGGCCTTCAATGCTCATCCGAGCATGGCTCAGGGCCAGAGGCCAGCACCAGCTCCAATGGATCCGCCACTGTACCCAGGCGGGTCTAGAGTCCCGAACAGATTTGTTCGCGAGACTGCGGATCAGTTTCATAGCCTCACGAATGCGCGCTGCAGTGATCAGTCCATGCACCCGCACATGGCTTTCATGCCTGCACCGACGATGCCAGAGGTGGCCGTCCAGCCTACTGCCCGTTCGATATCATCAGGCAGTAGGGGAGGGCCAGACTACATCAGGCAGACGTACCACACTCAACAGGCGTGTTTTAGGCGCAGGCAGGCAGTGCAGAGTGCACGTGACCAAGCACGCGCAGCCGCACTTGAAGTCGCGAGGAACAGAGGCTCACCCATGCGAGGAAACTCGCCAGCCGTGTCGCCCGCAGCCTCCACAGCGGCAGCTCCTCCAGCAGTGGTTGCCGTAGCGCCGGAGGTACTGACCCCCGCAGGAGATCCTCCAGCTGCTTTCCTGGGCTCCGAAACAGTCCTGGAGCGGCAGCGGCTGGTGTGCCCTAGGGCGGCAGACGTGGAAATCTATACTGGGATGGAAGACACCTGCGCGGTATGCCTCAAGGAGTTTCTGCCGAGGGAGAGCATCTACCGCTTGAGGTGCAACCATCTGTTCCACGAGGAGTGCTGGAACTCGAATGTGGTGGGCCATGTTGCGAATCAGCGAGAAGGAGATCCTCAGCAACCAGTATGTGCTATCTGCCGAGCGCCAGGCATCATAGCGTCATCGTTCCCATGGACCGGCTCCGTCACTCAGGCTCCCGAACAGGCAGCGAGGGGGCTGCGAGAGTTGAGGGGCATGGTGGATGAAATGACAGCCAGTATGCTAGACAGGCAGACAGCACAGTCCCAGCATTGGGGAAACCCGCCGGAGGAGGTGAGGACGCCGATGGAGACGGGATACTTCGACCAGCTTATCCCGATGACGGCGCCTCAGCAGGGAAACCTGCCTAATACCCCACCTGTGCCGATTCTTCCGACTCACTACGAGCCCGGAGTCGGGCAGGTGGCTCCTCCGATGTCACCCCAGAGTGGAGGTGGGGCCGAGCTGCCACTGGACCCTGAACAGCTGCGAGAACTGCGTGTTCGCCACTTCCACACCCAGATGGACAATACACACACCACGTTCATGCTGGACGCCGATAATCCTGAGAGCGAGTCGTTTGACCTCTCAGACTCTTCAGTGGCGACAGCGGCAGCAGCAGTCAGGGCCGTCGAACTCTCAGCCACGAACACTGAGTTCGACGAGTGGTTGCAGTACAGGGATCACCTTACAACTGAGGGCCTGCAGGACATCACCCTTCATTCGTATCTGACGCTGACGCGGCGCACTACCCGTGAACAGTACACGAGCATACGAGATGAGCATGCTAACTGGCGGGAGGAACAGGGCGCTCAAGCCCAGGACGTGTCGTACTTCCAGTACATCGACCTGGCACGTATGGCCGCAGCAATGCCAGGTGCCAGCACGATGCGGGGAAACCCGCCAAGAGGTGCGACCGAGATGCGGGGAAACCCGCCAGACAGCGCAGCCGGCATGTCAGAGACAGTGCACATAAAGCAGCCTAGTAAGACGTTTCTTGAGGACGGCGGAAATTCGATCCTCATAGACGCGGGCTCGAAGATCAATATAGTAGGAGAAAATACGAGCCGCAAGTTCGTCCAGGCTGCTGAGGCACATAATCGTCCTTGTACGTTTGAACCTCGTTCTCGATTGAACATCAACGGGGTAGGCGAGGGGTCGGCCCCAGCTGATACCGTGGGCACCTTCAGCATTGCTTGCGAGTACCAGGGCTCGACCCAGCTTGACTCGTACAAGACTGATATTGCGTCAGGCTGCGGCAAGGACCTGCCAGCTATCCTAGGCCTCGATCGTATGCAGGACAAGCGCACTATTATTGTGCTCGAGCGAGGCCAGGAGAAGCTGATATTCCCTGGGACGGGACGATCGATTTGGAGCCGCGGGGCAACCCGCCTCGAGTACAAGTTCAACATCGTTCCAGACGGTGCTGACGGGCGAGCCATCCCCCGCGCAAGAGCGCCAACAACTGCAGGGAAACCTGCCTCAAGGGTTGCTCGCGATACTCGCCAAGGCGACGATGAGAGGCGACAGCATCGACGATCTGGAGACGTTCGATTGCTTCGTAGCCAGGACACTGGCCCAGCATGGCGGACTTGTACCCATGGATGCTGTACGGTCACGCCGGAAGATAGTGATGGGATACACGAATCATGAGTTGCAGACGGTCAACGACGCAAGGTCGAAAGGCCCATTGAAGCAGCTGATGGATGATCCATCCATGCTGGCCACGTTTGCGGAGCAATCCGCCTCTGAGGCTACCGCGCGCTGCAGTGCAGAGCTCCAGCATTTGAGGGAAGCTCAGATGCTGGCAGATGTTGCAGGTGCATCTTCTTTATCTTGAAGATGGCAGGGCGACGCTGCCCCCTCGTCGCCTTGCCTGATAGCCGAGAGGCCGGGGGGTAACAAGGACAGCGGGGCAACCTGCCATAGTAAAAGAGCTTTCGTTATCGAAGATACGAGGTAGGCTTGCGCTGACCTCCGCGCCCGAGGATACACCTGTGATCGCATTTCCCACAATGAGCTCATGACAACTGTGGGCACAGAGTATCTGGGTGCGGTGATCAGTGGGGATTCTGCTCTAATATGGGTCAGTACCCCGGGTGACTGGTACGTACGAACCCAAGGTAAAATAATAGCCCCGCACTGGTCGCGCATTCAGAACCTTCTGACGAAAGCCAAGGAGCCCCGCATGAAAATTATAGTGTTTGGCCCCCCAGGATACGTTTGGAAGTTGTCTCCAATACGTGATACTCTGGAAGATCTTAAGTTGACGGTGGTACGGATGCGGTTGTGTTGTTTCGGTATTAGGTTTAATACGCAAGACAATACACCGAGTGGGACCTCTATGCAGGTAGCCACATCGATACCGATCAGCTTTAAGTTGTGGGCATGTACGTGCAAACTGGCGATGCCACAACGCGTCTTTGATTGGTCCGGCCAAGCGGTACGACATGCTGAATGGAGAGCCCAGACACGCATCACACTTATCCGTCACCTCAACGATAGAATCCTGGGAAGCAACACTACGCGCGGAAACGTGCCTATATATTTGAAAACCTACAAACGTACGGATCACAACATACATCACTATGTGACAACCAACAAAGGAGGACCGAAATGGTCTGATGTCATCCGACGTGTAACGATTAACCTGGATACCAACGCGGTTATTCAGGATATCGCAGTAGCCGATCAACCAACGGGATATGATTGGCATGCACCACTACCTGCAGGAGTTGCCAGCATCAGTACACGGATGTACTGGCAGCCCGAGGAACCGGTTATGCTCGGAAGCGAGCCTACTCAATCACCACAGAAACCTAGACGCGTCATCAAAGATGACTGTCCTTCTCCCCTCCCGACTCTGGCGATTGACGCAGGTACCCACTCATCAGCGACGATGGGCGCACAGACCGGTGAACAGGACGAGCAAGTCTTACCTACGGAGTCTCGTATCAAACAGAAGGAAAGGCTCAAAGCCGAAAAGGAGTCAGGCATCCAGCCTCGCCGCATCAAAAAGCACGTTGAAGATGGAAACGATGATTGCGGTGACGACTTGTCAGGACTTGGACAGGATCCTATGGCGACCTGGAGCACTGACGTCCCTGTCGAGCTGATTAGCTCAGACGAGGAGGATGACCTGTTCCTTACCCTCCCCACATCTATGCCCGACACACACGCGGACATATATAGCATAGTGGCCACTCTATGCTATGGTCACAACAATTGCGTGGATATGTTGGAGCTTTGTGGAGGTGAGGGCGGCATTTCAGAGCTTGCCTTCTCAAGGGTCTCTCATCAGGAGGCAACTTAGACAAGACCACATGTCGACCTGTGAGATCCCTCGGTGCAGCGAGCTGTAGACCACTACTTCGCAGTATGCTACGTACGAGTCGCCATGCTACAGCCCAACTGCCGCACCACAGGACCTACAGCCTACTACAATTACAAAGCCAACTATAACACTTGGGAACGGCATCGTAAAGAAGATTTGCCACACATAACTTATTGTGGCAAAATAGCTGTTACTCAAGATAATGCACGGAGGTGGTTTATACGCGAACAACCCACAGGAACATGGGTGGATGATATTCCCCCATGGAAAGAATTTGCCGACCGATCACATATCACGACCGTACGCATCGACCAATGTGCGACGGGACTTTAAGGTACGGCTGGTGACTATATCAAGAAGCCGACAAATATCACCAGCAACGGCGAGGCAATTCTTAAACCCTTTGAGCGACCCAAGTGCAACGGTCAGCATGCGCATGCACAACCGTGCAACAGGGAGCTTTCACTGGCACAAAAATACACTCGACGACTGCAGTCTGCCTCTGTGGAAGCCGTCTATCTGGCGAAAGCCATCGACAACATACGCGGAGGCGCGCCTACACGAACTGCGCATGCTTATCCTGCTGGCCTCCCTGATCAAGCTGAACCAGGAGAGGGTGCGAGACGCATCGGCGATCGTATCATCCCAAAAGCGGTTACGTGCCCAGCATGCATCGACAATGTCCGAAAGGACAGTCCCAGCCACAACAGAGATCCTACACAGTGTACTCATCATGACTCTATCTCTGTATACTGGCCATGCCCTGCATGCCAAAGGGATCTTACGAGAAGCAAGGGTGTTAAGAACCACCTCGACACTGAGCTTGGCAAATGCCGTTTTGCCGAGCCGTTCAAACTCCCAGATGATCATGATCCCGAGAGCCGCGATGCGCCAGCTTGGTGGAAGCCCTTACCCAAGCCTGGGGAGGGCCAAGCTTCGGCATCGGGTGGCCGTCAGGTCAGGGCGCTCGCGCCAGGCCACCACGACCGCGAGCCTTTGGGAACACTGATCCGACATCTGGCGCCAGCAGTTACGACATACTGCGAGACGCGCCCGAGCTTGGAAACACGCCCTCCGCGTCTTCGGGCGAGCCGCCACAAGTAGCGGCCCGCCGTGGTCGCCTACAAGGCGTACCTCCACCACCGGATGCAATTGATGAAGGAGACCGACTCCGGAGAGCTACGAGGAACCCTCTGGCCTCAACCGGCTCGGGGGCTCCACGACTGCCCGACTGGACGAGATTTGACATCCAACGCAGTCTGCAAAACCTCCGTAGTCACGAACCTCACGTAGTCAAAAAGGAACTCCGCAAAGTGCACTTACGGTGGTATCATGCGAAGGAACCCAAGATGAGGCTGATCCTAGATAAAGTGGGACTGGATAGCGTTCGATTCAATATGATCAAAGAAACCTGTGACACATGTCGGGAATGTAGAGCATGGGAACGTCCAGATAATTCTACGCTACCTTCCGTAAGCCTTCCTGGAAATTGGCTTGACGAAGGCGAAGTAGATCTCATGATTTACAAGAAACGGACCATATTTCATATTATGGACCGATGTATCCGCCTGGCAGCAGGCCAATAAATTCCTGATAGAGAACGTGACACTATACCTGACGCCTGCCACTACTGCTGGATCGCCTACCATGGACCCTTCAAAGTCTTGCACTCAGATGGAGAAGGCGCCCTCAATAATGAAACTGCCAAGGCCATGATGGCGAACAAAGGTACGACACTTCGTATCCGAGCGCCTCGCCAACACGCGACCTCGATCGAGTCACGCAACGGCATTCATAGGGGCACTCTCCACATGATTGAGGAAGAGTTGAACAGACACAACATCCCCATTGCATTTACTCGAGTACTGGCTGAAGGCATCTTCGTCACCAACGCTTTCACGTTTTACAACGGAGTATCGCCGTACCAAGCACGCACTGGGCGACAGCCCTCTTTTCTTCCTGACTACGACACCCTTGACTTCCTTTAGGGACCCGAGACGTCAGGCCACGAACGCGAACGCCGTGTGAGGGAAGTTAGCCTGGAAGCAATAACTCAAGCCACGGCGGTAGCTAAGACAAATCGTGCTCTCAGGGCTAAGACGGCCCCAGATGGTGCTCGCCTGTGCTCAGCTGGGGACTTTGTCGATTATCACCGACCTACAGCCACTAAGGACGACCATGGAGGTTGGAATGGCCCGTTTCCTGTGATTCGTAACGTGCCTGAACGAGGACACGTCGTCGTCAAGGCAGGATCGCGTGAGGTAGTTGTAATGTACCCTGATGCTCGCCACACGCTATACATTGAATGCCTTCTTACCAGGAAACTCGGCATGGACAACATGGCCATGCAAACCGTCCTTGCAGATGTGGCACACCTTGGCGCAGGGAAACCAGCCAAAGTCTTTGGCTACATCCCAGACTACAAGAGAAACCTCAATCTTTCCGACGACAGCAAGTTTCACCCGCGCGTACATTTTGCACTGCAGTATCTTGTGCGAACTTATGTCCGAGTTGAACGTGTAGTAGCCGTGAGATTGGCCAAGAGCGTGTCCAATCTACCTGCAGTAAAGTACGCTACCGGGTCCACACTGATCCACTACGATAACGATGTTTACCCAGCCTTCCACTATTATGAGTGTGTAGGCACCGGCCTGAACATCTCTCAAATAACTGGTAGCACTCATTCCAGACTCATCCAGTGCCTGACGTCACAAGTTCCCTCCCTAGGATTTCATGACGACCTTGCCAAGTATCAGCACTTAGGCACAACGTCTGGAGAACACGACCAGCCTGGAGACAGGCCTCCTCCAGACACCCCAGGTGTTTCATCACCAAGTGAAGGTCGCCTGTCTACAATCTACGAAGAAAGCGAGGAACACGACATCGAGGCTATGATGATGGAGGAGTGGTACGATGAGCTACGTATGTACCTTCATCCCACAACGGTTATCGACGACTATCTCTACTGCGTCCCAACAACCGTGCTGCCCGACCAATGTGTCTTGGTCTCAGCATCTGTGGATGAGGAAGATACCGTGGTGTCGGAGATGCTCGGAGACGAGCCCGAACTACAAGAGCCCTGTCTTGTCTCTCTTTGTTCGACTACACCTGACGAGGGCTATTCTCTTGATAGTGATGAGCATGGTCCCTATGTTGAGCTATGTTCCACGCCAGAAATGTCAAAGGTAATATTGGTTCAGACCCAATTTGCACAGCTCGAAACAGACATGGTCGCAACGATGAGGGTATATGTAGCATCGGCTGCTAAACGTGCTGTGGTAGTCAAGGAGGACGACCTACTCACCAAAGCCGATATAGCAGCACATCCTAAAGAGGTCAGTGAAGCCTTGTACACCGAACTCAAGATCTGGCTTGACAACCGATGCTTTGAGATATATGACCGATCAAAAGCTTCTAACATCATGACATCCAGATATGTATACAAGTGGAAGTTTGTGAAAGTAGGCACTGCGGATGTTAAAACCATCTGTCTTAGACTTGTCCTCCGCGGATTCATGGACACGGAGGTTTTCGATGTAGAAACCTTCTCAGGAGCTGCTCGTAGACAGTCCCAGAGGCTTCTGGCGAGTGAGGTTGCATGCCATCCAGACTGGATTTTAGCATCTATGGACATCTACAAAGCGTTCCTCAAAGGACTGACATATGAGGAACGTGCTCATGCCACCGGCGAGGAAACGCGCATGGTTTGCTTCACCCTTCCACCAGGAAGTGCCCAGGTGCTTCGTACACTACCAGGCTTCTCGTCTTACGATGAAAGCCGACACTGCCTCGGGTGCCTCAAGCCAGGAACGGGTGCAAAGGGCGCCCCGAGAGCGTTCTCCCTCAGGCTTCGTACGACTACACGAGCTATAGGCCTTGCACCGACAAGCTACGATCCTGAGTTTGAATTCAGTCAGGATCTGTTAGCGGCAAAACATGTCGACGACATCAACATGACAGGCCTAGAGAAAAACGTAGATGACTATGTACAACGTGTCGAAAAAGGTGTTTGGTAGTTGCAAGCTCAACAAACATTCTTACACGAATTGTGCCGTTCGCTACACGAAGGATGAACAAGGGGATGTGATCATGGACCAGGACGAGTACATTAAACAACGACGTCCTATCTCACATCCTGAACTGACGGGAGCAGCGGCAGACGCCAAAGTTACCAAACTTATCACCGACATGTTCGTTAGCCTGCGAGGAGCTCTCGCCTATGCCCTTCTTACCCAAGTCTGGCTTATGGTGTATGTGGTCTCTCTCCAGAAGATCCAAGAGCCCACCCACCTACAAGTGAGACGACTGAATGCTGTGACGCGAAAGCTGATCAGCAGCCCGAAACGCATCACCTTCCCTCGGATGAAGCCGACGAGTGAAGTAGACATACACAGTGATTCGGGGTATCGGAAACTCACCGGGGAGGAGGATGATGAAATTAAGGGCTACGGCATTCGTGGGGCTACCGTATTACGGCGAGGAAACTCGCCTCAAGGCAAATCCGTCGTTCACCTTTGCGACGGACTATGCAAGTCACACCGACTGCAAGTGAGGTCCAGCTATGCCGCTGAGGCACTTGCAGCTGCACATAATCTTGACGAGTGTTATCCCACGCTCATCACTCTCCACGAGCTCAAGGCCGGAGCACTTACTCCACGACAACTACGAGAGATGCGTGAAGTTGGAGACCTAGCTATCAACGTATCCCTTACTATAGACGCTGAGTCTGTATACAAATCGCTATCCAGCAAAGACCTTAAGATACCGACGGAACGTACTTTGCTAGGACATATCAGCTGGATACGTGAGCTCATGGATATAGGTATAGTGCATAACGTACTGTGGTGTGACACTAGAGATACGACCGCAGATGGGCATGCAAAGGGGAGTATCGATCGGGAGCTGCTGTCGGAAGTGATGTCAGGCACTCAGTCATTCAAGTATGACGTGAAGCAGTTTGTTCCCTTTCGAGGCCCCGAGGACAAAAACAAGCCTAAGTCGAATCAGTTTTAGTCTGTCCTTGTTGCCCCCGCGGTCCAGTTTGCCAGCGCGGGCGCCTAATGCAGAGTCGCCCTCCTATCTGCTCGGAAACGGGCCATGCTTTTCACGCTTGGCAGCGAGCCTGTTCAGATTGGTTCAGGCTCTTTGCCTCAATGCCCTTTTGCCTGGAGGGGAATAGCCTGTTTGGCTTACCTCTAGCCGGGCCGAATGCCCTTGTATATCCAAGGGGCTATCCTGTGTGTGCGTGGAAAAGTTTTGCGAGGAAACTCGCTGGCGAATAATCTCGCCCTTCAGTCTGGTGGTAGACCAGACTGAGCGTATTGTTTTTTCTTGCAAGCAGTTGTGCGCGCGGCCTTTCTAGAGCCTAGCGGCTGCGCGGCTTTGCTCTCCGTCTCCTCCCCTCCCGGCTTTAAGGGTAGCTCTTTGGGAGATGTTATAGAGGGCCGGGAGTATAGCCTGCGCTCCGCTGCCTTGGCTCAAGGCACGCGCGCCCTATTTGCCCGGGCACTTATGGAAAGATCATTACATCGATCTTATCCTATCTTATCCATCCACTCCCCATATCGTATTCCTTCGACATGGAATTGGGTGCTATATGACCTGCCAGAGTCATTTCAGACTCGAACATAACCGCTCTGTGCGTGCCGACTTCGTCAAGTCTGGCATCTCGCGGGGCGTTTTCGTGCCCGGCAAGAAGAAGCTCGAGAACATCTCCGCGGTCTTCGTGGCCAAGAAGGACGAGCGCATCAGGGTGGCACTGGACTGCCCGCTTCTCGGACCCCGAGGCGACGGAAGACGCCCCCTACTTCTTCGCGGGGGCTGAAGTCCAGAATGTTTTCAATTGGCGCAAGCTGCCCGCCTACCTGCGGCCGCGCTGCTGCCTTCGCGCCGTCGCTGCTGGGGGGCCGGGGGCCCGCGGGCTGGGCGGGCCCTTCGCGACCCCCCGGGCGCGCCTCTGCCCACGACTTGCTGCGGCATCCATAGGCTGGAGCTGGGCGCTGCACATCGCCCGGGAAGCCCATGAGCGCGCGTTGGGCCAGCGCGGCGCTCTGGGGCCCGAGCTCCAGGCCGTGGACTTCGCGCCCGTGCCGAAGCCAGAGGCTGGGCGCCCATTCGCCTGCTTTGCGCGGACAACGCACCGGCGGTGGGCACCGAAAGCGGCGCCGCCACCCGCGCCGGGCGCCTAGCTCTGGAGGCGGCAGGGCTTGCCGTCCACGAAGAGACCGACGCGTGCGAAAGCATGGCCGTACTTGGGTATCAGCTGGAGGGCTGGCCTGCACGTGCCTCCTTGGCGCCGCGCCGTGTCGGGGAGCTCTTCCTGGGGCTCGGCTACCTGTTCCAGCGCTGGGTGTGGGTGACCAGCCGCGACGTCGAGTGCGTCGTCGGGCGCGCCTTCCCGGCGGTGTGCCGTCGGGAGAGCCCGAGCTGCATCGGCGCGGTGCATGCCTTCGTTCAGCAGGACCACCAACGTGCGAGACTGCTTTGGGGCACGGCGCGGCAGAGGCTCAGGATCTTCCGCTGCCTCCTCGTCGCCCACTCCAGCGACCTCGACGCCGAGTGGGCCCGCAGGGTCTACGTGACAGGCGCCCGCGAGACTGGCCGCGCCTCGGTCGCGGCAGTCTTGGGGACGGACGGCGCGAAAGCGGTCGGTCATTGGCACGAGTGGCGGCGTTTTCGCCGCGCCCGCGTGGGCGATGGGCGACGGTTGCCGCGCGTTCGGGCGGCGGCAAAGGCTGCCCTGCTGCGCAGAGGCCCGTCTTTTATATCTTTGAAGAGCAGTTTGACAGCGCGTGCCCCGGTGTGCTTGCGCGCGCTCTCCGCCGCTTGGAGCGTGGCGCTATGCGCCGCCTGCCATCGTTCAGAGAGGGGCCCATGCACCGAGACGAAGTCAGGATCTACACGCCGCGGAGCTTACTGGGTCGGGCGCGGACTCTCGGTGGAAACGCCACGTCGCCACGGGCTGCAATCTTGCGTTCGCACTCGCACTTTCAAGAGGTCGTTGCCGTGATGTTTACATGCTCAACATCTTTCGCCGACGAGCAGCACCCGCGCTCGCCCCCCGACGGGCGCCGAGCGAGCTGAACGCGGCGGGCCGCGACAGCCCCGCTCGCGAGGGCGTTCGGGGTCGCGAGGCCCGCGGGGCCGCCCGGCTCCAGATTGCCGCGCGCGGCCTCCAGCTCGGCCCTTCGTCGGGGGAAGTTCGGCGCCGCTGCGGGCCCCGCTAGCGCCCCGGGGTCTACGGCAGAGGCCCGGGCGCGCCTTCCGGGCCCGCGCGCGGCCCCGGCAGCGCCGGCCTCCGCGACCCGCTGCCGCGCCGGCGCCGGGCGGCCAGCGACTGCGGCGCGGAGGGCCGTCGGCAGGGCTGGCCGCTCTCGGGCGAACGCGCCGAGAGCACCGCTGGCCCAGGGCGCGACATCGCCCCGACGCCGCGTCGCGACGCCGCGCCTGCCGAGCCTGGTGCTGCCGAGTCGTGGCGCGGCGCCGCCCCGCGAGATCCCGCGGTCTGCGCCCCGCCGCCTGGGCGGTGGGGCGCGCGCGGGGCGCCGCGCGCCAGTTCTCCATCGCGGGGGCGGCCGCGGAGAGCAATCGGAGCCGTCGGCAGCGCATTTGGCCCCCAGTCCTTTGAGCTCCCTGGCCGCGCCGATCCGCGCCACGGATGCGACCCTGGCGCGGCTCTACGACGACTTCTACCTGGCGGGAAAGGTGGCGCCCTCGAGCGAGAGTTGCTGGCAGCCATCGCGACGCGCGTGTCCGACCCGATAACCAGCGCCGGGGGGGGGGGGGCTGGCCCTGCCGCGCGCCCACTACGCGTTGCGGGGCTGGCGCCTGCCGCGGCCCTCCCGGACGCGGCGCCCCCTGCCCTGGGCGGCCTGCGGTGGCGTGGCCAGGCGACTCTGGCACATCTGCGGCGCCTCGACTTCGTTCTGTTCTGGCTGCTGATTGTCGACGCGCGCAGGCGACCGGACGAGGCCGACCTCTTCGCGAAGGGGCCTGTCTTCCCGCCTCAGTCCACGATGCCAGACGCAATCATGCACTTCAGCCCCGATTACATGGCCCCCCCAGCAGAACGGGCGAGATGGACGAGGCCGCGGACGTCGCGCGGCCGTGGCCGGCCGCGCTGGCCGCGCTGGCGGAGCAGCTTGCCGAGGGGCCGCCGGCCTGCCCGCTCTGGAGATTCGCGATGACGGAGGCGAAGCAGGCCTGAGACGGAGCCATCCAGTCCATGGACCTGGGGGAGCTGCAGCCCGCGTTCAACGCGGTCCAGTACAGCCGCGCCTCCATTGACCAGCTCGCAGGGGGGGGGGCCTCGTTGCTGGCAGTCCAGCGGCGCGGCCGTCGGCGCCAGCCCCAGTCCGTGAGGCGCTGCGAGAAGCGCGGGCTGATCCAGATCGTCTGGGGCGGGATGGCCGAGTGGGCGCGGGAGTACTGCCTCCAGGCCGAGGCGTAGCTGCCCGCGCTGTTCGCCGCCGCCTCGCGCAGATGCAGCGGCTGAGCTCTCCGCGGCGGCGAGCGCGCGATCATTTTATCATTGGGATCTTTTCGGGGTCGAAGCATTTCTCGAGCGCCCTGCGGCGTCGCGGTTCCAGACCGCTCGCAGTCGACGTCCTCCGGGGCGCAAAAGGGGCCATCATGGGCCTGCCGTCCTAGCCGGCGTGATCAGAAAGTTGCGGAGTGATCGACGTCTCGGGCTGCTCGCTGGCGCGACTCGCAAGTCGTTTTCCATTGCGCGCGGAGGCCGCGGTGCAGTCAGAACTTCTGAATGCCCCGCCGGGCCCCCCTCGCCCCCCCCCCCCCGCGTTGAAAGCTCTCGTTGGCGGGGGCAACGTGCTGTGTCAGGCGTCCATTGAGCTTTCCTAGGTGTGTAGACAGATGCGGGTTACCCTTGTTGGACACTCCTCAGACGTCTTGCGCGTGGACAATGTCTGCCGCTAACCTGGTTTCGCGCTGGCCCGGGGTCCATCGCGTCTTGGCTGGTTATTGTTGTTTGGGAACTCGCTGGTGCAAGCCGACGAGGTCATGTTATTTGTTTTTGCCGTGGGCCGACTGTCTCGGCTAGCGTTGACAATGCGCGAAGTCTGCTCTGTCTTCGGAGTTGAGCGCCAGGTCTTCCAGGCCAGGAAGGTCTCGGCGCGCGTTGGACCGCTCGCGGCGCGGCTGCCCGCCCCGACCTGTTGCGCAGTAGTGCGCCGATGTATTCCAGGGCGGTGCTTTCGATCGCGCCCCTAGGCAGGCCCCCCTCTCGCCCCCCCTTCCGCCGCTCTGACCCCGTGCCCGACTAGCGGCAGAGAGCTGTTGCCGACACTTGGTGCAACGACGTTTGGCATGGTTGACGCTTGCCTGCGCGCGTAAACTAGCCCCGGCAAGTCTCGCGCGCTGGTCAGCTGCAGTCTTGTTCAAAATCCCGATTGCAAATATTCGAGCTCTGGTGGTAAGATGGGCGGGCGGGGAACCGCCGAGTTGCCCTGCGAACGCGCCGGTGCTGATGCGCAGAGTCCGAGAACGCATCTCGTTTCAGCCTCCCGCCCGTCTGCCGGCGCGCGACTGGCCCCGCCCAAGCTCGCGGCAGGCCGCGGGCGCAGTCTTGAGCATCTGATTCTCTGCTGCCTACGCGCTTAAACTAGCGTCAGCATCTCTCGCGCGCTGGGCAGCTACAGTCTTGATCAAAATCCTGAGCCACTCGACGCGCGGATGACAATATTAGAGCTCTGGTTATAGAAAAGACGATAGGGAAACTCGCGACGATGAGGAAGCGCGCGCGCGGGGGAATTCGAGGCAATAGGTCAGGGGTGCTGCCGGTGAATTGTTGGGTTCCCCAGCGTGTGTAAACACGTCGGTTTTGAAATGCGTGGGAAGCGCATGGGCTTGAGGGGGTTTCGACGCGCGCGTGCGGATTCGCGCGCGCGTGGCCGTCTCGCACAGCCCCCCCACGCTTACACGCCCACTGATGCACTCTTGCTATTAGTGTTCAGATTCGCGTGCGCTCAACTATTCAGTATCATGCCCACGGAACCGCTTTTATACAGACGCTTTGTACTGACGCTCTTCGAAGACAACCCAAGCCCTTATTCACATTCAGTTGCGTCGATTCAGATTTCGCACGCTCAGACTTAGTCGATGCTAGTTTAGCTCGCTCTCTGACTTCGCGCTCCTCGTCCTCCAGTTGCTCGTCGCGATGCAGCAGGCATGGCTCACTTGAGGACCCCAAGGGGAAGCTGCATGGGTGTGCATCACGGGCCCGGTCGCGCTCAGATCGTGCGGACGTTTGGGGCTAAACGTTTGTTTTGTTCCCGTAGACAAGCTCTTTTTCAGAACCACGTGCTCGTCGCAGTGAAGCAGCCGTGGCATTTGGACACGCCAAGGGGGATCCGCCACGGGTTATGTAACGGGATTGGTTGCGCCCAGATTCTGGGTATGTCTCTGGCGAAGCTGCTGCTTGGACCTGGTCGATGGGTTTCTTTTCAGGTCCCCATGACCATTGCGATGTAGGAGGGATGGGATGTGGGGGGAGCCGCCATGGGTTACCATGTTCCCGTTGGGTCGAAGCGCTCGTTCCGGTCCAGTAATCCTTTTTTTCTTCTCAGAGCCCCATGAACATCGCGTTGTGGAAACATTGCGTTTGGGCATCTTAATGGGCAGCTGGCAGGGGATATCTCGCGGGCCCGTCCGTCCCAGATCGTAGATCAATCTCAGCTGAGACGCTTGTTTTTTACTTGGTGCAGGAACCCCTTTCCAGAGCCTAGTGGTCATCGCGATTGGGAGCTGTTAGGGGTACATTACGGGCCAGTTCGCGTCGGGATAACTGATACGTCCCAGGCGAAACGATGAATGTGGCCCAGCAGGCGAATCTTTGCTTCAGAGCCTCATGGTTAGCGCAGTGTAGCAAGTGTTGAATTTGAGCACCCTGCATGGAAAACGACCACGGGGTATCGCACGGGCCCGTTCGCACCCAGGTTGTAGGTACGTTTCCGTCGAAATACATGTTTTTGTCCAGCAGCCGAAACCCTTGTTCAGAGTCCTGCGAGGCAGCCGGATCCCGATACACCATCCTGGCAGGATGGTGTATAGATCTTCCTGGCTTCTGCCAGGTCGGCGTGTGCACCATGCCAGAGACCATGTTCAGGGTGACCCCTGGCCAGGAAGGTGACGATGTGTAGATCCCTTACGCCCATACCCTTTGATGTCTGAAAAAAAGGACGGGCGATTTTTGTTATTTCCAGCCTCCCGGGGCCCTCACTAGGCCTCCACACCGTCAGCAAAATGTTTCAGCATTCGAAATTGGTATTGGGGTCGACGTTATGAGTAAAACCATAACGTCGGGGTCTGAAGTGTGCCCTCCACTCGGCGCATCATGCTAGGAAGCTCGATGCACTTTGTGTGGCCGGCCTCTGCGAGAGCCTGGCGCACGTTGTGGTCCATGTCTTTCCAGTGCTCAGCCCCTGGCCACACCTCCGCACGGGCATCCAGCAGGTGGACTCAGCATTCTCCATCCGCGTGTGTGTGTGTGTGTGTGTGTGTGTGTGTCTGTGTCTATGTCTGTGTCTGTGTCTGTGTTTGTGTTCCAGCTTCCTGGTATCCTCTCTTCGGCATGTGGCAAGTGCCCCTGTTTTGGCGTCCCTTTCTTGGCGGGACCAGCGACATTTCTAACTGCTTGCTACCCCAGCGATGTCTGCGACCCGCACTGCTGACAAAAAAGCGATCCCGCCCTCTTCCGTGCAACCGCCATCCCTCCTCCCTCGCCCCCCTCGCTTCTCTTGGTCCTGCCCTCTGCTTCCCTCGGGCGCTGAGCTCCACTGCCATGGGGGCCGTTGGTGGCGGCCGCGTCTTGCGCGCCAAGCGTTGACGGAGCGAGCCAGCAGGCACTCAGCACGACTGGCCTTCTTCCCTCGTCTGCTCTCACTCTCCTGCCCTCCCTGGCCCGCAGGCCCCTGTCGAACGGGGGGCCACGCCCAGGATCTCCGAACGCCGCCCCAGCCGGGGGACACCACTCATCCAGCCGTCCCTCCCCTCCTCCTTCCCCTTCCCTCCCTCCTCCCCATCCCCGGCTCGTCGACCCGCGGGGCAGCCAGAGCAGCCCTTCCCTCGGTTCCTCCTGGTGCTGCCCTCCCCTCCCCCCCCCCCCTGTGGCCCTGCCCCTCCTCTTCCCCCCTCCTCTGCCCTGCCCCTCCTCTTCCCCCCTCCTCTGCCCCTGGTTCCTCCTGGTGCTGCCCTCCCCCCCCCCCCCGCCCCCTGTGCCGCCCCTCCCCTCCGAGAGCGACGGGGCGGCGAGGCCCGTGGCACCCCCGGCGGGAGGCCGGTGGCCGGCGGGCACTTCTGCCGGCGGCGTCCCCCGCGGGGGCGCCGCACGAAGAGCTCAGCGGCGGGCGCAGGTTTTTTTGCAATCCATTGCAGGTTTTTTTGCAATCCTTCGTTGCAATCCTTCGTTTTTTTGCTATCCTTTGCAATCCTTCGTTTTTTGCAATCCTTCGTTTTTTTGCAATCCTTCGAACACTGGCACGACACGGGCCTCAGAGGAGGGAAAGGTACCCGTACCCATCCTGCTGCCCTTCCCCGCTTTCCCTTCTCTTTGGGGTCTCCCGGGAGGCCCTCGTCGCCGCCGCTGGGTTCGCCTCGAGATTCTGATCAGAGCGCGCCCCAGCAGAGGTCCGGGGAGTAGCGGTGTCGGTGCCTTTTGGTTTCTCCAGGGCTCGGCATGCGGAGGAGAAGAAAACGATGGGCCTGCTTCCCACCACCACCACGAGTTGGAGGGGGAGGGGGTCCTCCTCTTCCTCCTCCTCCTTCGGAGGAGGAAGGAGGAGAGGGGCCTTCCTCATCCTCTCTGCCCCTCCTTCTTTCTCCTCTCCCTCTCTCCTCTCTCTCTCTCTCTTTCTCTGTCTCCTACCTGCTGCCTCCTCCTCATCCTCCCCATTCACTCCCCTCGGTCCTTCTCCTCCTGCTTCCTTTCCTCCTTGAACCCTTCTCACTTCTCCCTCCGCCCTCCCACCTATACTGCCGACGTACCACCATGTTGAATTCTCATTTCCAAAGAGTGACCCCCCCTCAAGTCATCATTGTATTTTTCCAAGTTCAGTGCTTCTCCCAGGGCTTGCACCCTTTTTGCAAATGGGGAAGTGAAGTGTCACCAAACTGTGCCCCTGGCCTCGGGTTTGTAACAACAGCGGCTCCCGCCTGATATTTCCCCGCAAGTTATTCCCAAGTCGCGCTCTCGCGCTGGACGTCCTCACAATGCATGCAATAATCGCGCCCTCGCGTTGGACTCCTCGCAATTTACTCAGACGCCGCGACCTCGACACTCGGGAATCACGTTCTCGTTGCGGATTTCCGCGCGAATTATTATGCGAATCGCGTTGTCGCTCGAGACCTCCTCTCGATTGCCCCTCGTCCCTTTCTTTCCTCGGTCCTCTCTTCCCCTGCCTTAGGGGCTGCACGAAATACACGCTGCAGGTTCGAAAGATTTACCCCTAAGGGGGTGCTATCGAAGACGAAGAAAGAGGGTATCGAGGGTTTGGGATATACGTGTTGAATGGCACGCGACCAGATAAGAGCAACCAGGGTTAAACTGATTAGTGTTGTTGTTGTTATTGTGGTTGTTGTTGTTGTTGCTGTTTGTTGTTGAACTTTCACGTCTGAATGATAACTATGTTGATCCCCCCCTCCGGCGCACATTGCATTTTTCCAATTGACGTGCCCCTCCCGGGGCTCGCACCTACTATGGAAAGCCTTGAAAGTCAAACTGCCCCCTTGGCCCCCGAGGTGCAACACCGGCTCCCGCCTGATACTTCCCCACAGTGTATCCCAACATCGTGCTCTCGCGCGGGACTCCCCCGCAAACTACTCAAACGCCTCGCCCTCGACACTCAGAAATCACGCTCTCGTTGTGGATTTCCTCACGGTTTACTTGGGAATCGCGATATCGCTCGAGATTTCCTAGCGATTCATGCAGGACGCACGCTTCAGCAATCCGCCTGCTTGACCTGGCTGCCTGGGCCCGCCTTCCGACCCGCCCGTTAGGGTCTACCCGCCCACGTGTTTTCTGCTGCTACCCGCCCACCTGCTAATTTCTCTTGTGCTCCATCCTCCTCCCTCACTTGTCCCTTCCATCAGTTCTCTCTTCCCCTGCCTTGTGGGCTGTTCGAGCTACACGTCGCAGGTAAGAAAGATCTACCCCAAGGGGGTACGATCGAAGACGAAGAGGGCGGGTTTTGAGGGCTTGGGATATATGTGTTGAATGGCCCTCGAGCAGATACGAGCGAGCAGTCTTAAGTTGATTGTTGTTGTGATTGTTGTTGTTGGTGTTGTTGTTGTCGTCGTTGCTGCTGTTGGTGCTATGTCGTTGTGGTATTGTTTATGGTTGTCGTGGTGGTTTGTTGTCGTTGCCTGTTGTCGTTGTCGTCTTGGTGTTGTTTGTCGTTGGTGTTGTTGTTGCTGTCGAATTCTCACGTCTGAATGATAGCTATTGTTGAACCCACCTCTGGTAACCATTGCATTTTTCAATTACAAGGCTTCTCGCATCATGGTTTTCACAAGGGGAAGCGGGGGGGGCACCAGTATGCGTTGTTGGCCCCCGAACTTGAACGACAGCGGCTCCCGCCTGATATTTCCCCACAGTGTATTTCCAAACGGCGCTCTCGCGTGGGACTTCCTCGCAAACTACTTAAACGCCTCGCCCTCGACACTCAGAAACCATTCTCTTGCTGTGGATTTCCTGATGGTTTACTTGGGGATCGCGCTATCGTTCGCGATTCATGCAGGACGCACGCTTCAGCAACCCGCCTGCTCGACCTGGCCGCCTGGGCCCGCCTTCTCGACCCGCTCGTTAGTGTCTACCCGCCCGATCTGCCCGTCTGGTTCTGCCACGTGCATTCTTCTCCTAGCCCCCCTCCTGCTACTTTCTCTTGTGCTCCATCCTCCTCCCTCCCCCTTGTCCCATCCTTCCATCCGTCCTCTCTTCCCCTGCCTTAGGGGCTGCACGAAATACACGTTGCAGGCAAGAGGGGGATATACCCCCAAGGGGGTACGATCGAAGACGAAGAGGGCGGGTTTCGAGGGTTCGGGATCTAGCTGTTGAATGGTCCGCGAGCAGGTATGATCGAACATTCGTGAGGTGATCATTGTTATTGCTGTTGTCGTTTTTGAACTCCCAGTATTGAAGAACACTTATTGTTGATCCCCCCTCTGGTGCACATTGTGTTTTTCAACTGAAGTGCCCTTCCCGGGGCTCGCACCATTTTTAATCAGGGAACGCCTTGAGGCTCAAACTGTGCCCTTGGCCCCCGGGTTACAACATCAACGGCTCCCGCTTGAAACTTCCTTACAATTTAGCCAGGAACCCCGCTCCCGCCTAAACATTGTCCCACTTTATGCTGGAATCGCGCCTGCGCTTGGGATTTTATTCCCAACCATCCTGTGGTGTTGGGTCCTCGTTTTGAAGAGACGGTCCCCGCGTTCCTCTCCTCTTCTCCTCCTCTTCCCCCTCCTCCTCCCTCCCTCTTCCATGCGTTTCACCCACCCAGCACAGCGTTTCGTGGCCCCAGAAAGGGGCCCCACCGAAGGTCCCAGTGACACCGCCCGCCTGCGTCCGCCACCACCCAGCACAGCCCTTGCTCCCGGGTCATTCACCCCCCCCAAAACAGGGTTCCGTAACCCCATAGGGAACTCCACCGAAGGTCCGAGTGGCACCGCCCGCATGCGTCCGCCACCACCCAGCACAGCCCTTGCTCCTTGCGTTTCACCCTCCCAGTACACCGCTTCGTGGCCCAATATGGAGCTCCACCGAAGGTCCCAATGGCAACGCCCGCATGCGTCCGCCACCACCCAGCACAGCCCTGCGTTTCGCCCACCCAGTACATAGTTTCGTGGCCCCATAGGGAGTTCCATGGAAGGTCCCAGTGGCACCACCACCCAGCACAGCCCTTGCCCCCTGCGTTTCGCCCACCCAGTACAACGCTCTGTGGCCACATAGGGAGCTCCACGGAAGGTCCCAGTGGCACCCCCCGGTACAGGGCTTCGTGGCCCCATGCAGGTCCCAGTGGCGCCGCTCGCATGCGTCCGCCACCACTCAGCACAGCCCTTGCTCCCTGCGATTCACCCACCCAGTACAGCGCTTCGTGGCCCCATAGGGATCTCCATGGAAGGTCACAGTGGCACCGCCCGCATGCATCCGCCACCACCCAGCACAGCCCTTTCTCCCTGCGATTCACCCCCCCAGTACAGGGTTTCGTGGCCCCAATAATGGGGGCTCCACCGAAGGACCCAGTAGCACCGCCCGCACGCGCCCACCCAGCACAGCCCTTGCTCCCTGCGCTTCGCCCTCCCAGTACAGCGCTTCGTGGTCCCATAGGGGGCTCCACAGAAGGTCCCAGTGGCACCGCCCGCATGCGTCCGCTACCACCCAGAAAAGCCACTGCTCCCTTCGTTCTACCCACCCAGTACAGTGTTTCGTGGCCCCATAAGGGGGGGCCACCGAATGTCCCAGGGGCACCGCCCGCATGCGTCCGCCACCACTCAGCACAGCCCTTGCTCACTGCTTTTCACCCAACCAGTACACTGTTTCGTGGCCCCGTACGGGGCTCCACCGCCCGCATGCGTCCGCCACCACCCAACACAGCCCTTGCTCTCTGCATTTCGCCCACCCAGTACACCGCTCCGTGGCCACATAAAAAGGGGGCTCCACCGAAGGCTCCAGTGGCACCGCCCGCATGCGTCCGCCACCACCCAACACGGCCCTCGCTCCCCGCGTTTCACCCACCCAGTACAGCATTTCGTGGCCCCATATGGGGGCTCCACCGAAGGCCCAAGTGACACCGCCAGCATGCGTCCGCCACCACCCAGTTCGGCACACCCATCATACGTCTCGTGGCGTCATAGGAAGTCCCGCCGAAGGCCCCAGTGCCACCGCCAGCATGCGCCCCCCCCACACCAATTTCGGCACACTCCTCACACGTTTCGTGGCCCCATATGGAGCTCCACCGAAGGCCCCAGAGCCACCGCCCGCATGCGCCCCCCCACCCATTTCGGCACACCCCTCACACGTTTCGTGGCCCCATATTGAGTTCCACCGAAGGCCACAGTGCCACCGTTCGCATGCGGCCCATGTCGGCACACCCCTCACACGTTTTGTGGCCTCACAGGGAGCTCCACTGAAGGCCCCAGTGCCACCGCCCGCATGCGCCCCCCCCACACCCATTTCGGTACACCCCTCGCACGCGTCGTGGCTCCATAGGGAGCTCCATCGAAGGCCCCAGTGCCACCGCCCGCATGCGACCCCCACACATATTTCGGCACACCCCTCACACGCTTCGTGGCCCCATAGGGGGCTTCACCGAAGGACCCAGTGCCACCGCCAGCATGCGTCCCCCACACCAGTTTCGGCACACCTCTCACACGTTTCGTGGCCCCATAAGGAGCTCCACCGAAGGCCCCAGTGCCACCGCCAGCATGCGCCCCCCCCACACCAATTTCGGCACACCCCTCACACGTTTCGTGGCCCCATATGGAGCTCCACCGAAGGCCCCAGAGCCACCGCCCGCATGCGCCCCCCCACCCATTTCGGCACACCCCTCACACGTTTCGTGGCCCCATATTGAGTTCCACCGAAGGCCACAGTGCCACCGCCAGCATGCGCCCCCCACACCAATTTCGGCACAACCCTCACACCCTTCTTTGCCCCATAGGGGGCTCCACCGAAGGCCCCAGTGCCACCGTTCGCATGCGTCCCCCACGCACAGTTAAGTGAGTGCCTGCGTGCGCAAAGGAGGAGGGGAAGGAGGGGGAAGGAGGACGAGGCAGGACAAGGACGAGAGAGGAGGGATCATTTTGCCCGGGCGGCCGCAGGACGCCACCTTCTGGCCCGCGACGCGGCCCCCTGGCCCCTTTCGGGACCAGGGCCGTGCGCGGGAGCGAGGTTGTGGGTGGGTGGGCATCTCCGCTCGAGCCTCACGGCTATGAGCTCAAAATGGAGCGCCCTTTCTCCCCCCCTTAACCTACAGTTTTAAATCACTAAGCCAGACTAGTAAGTTAAGTGCGTGCCTGCGTGCGCAAAGCAAGGAGGAGGGGAAGGAGGGGGAAGGAGGACGAGGCAGGACAGAGACGAGAGAGGAGGGATCATTTTGCCCGGGCGGCCGCAGGACGCCATCTTCTGGCCCGCGACGCGGCTCCCTGGCCCAATCCCTGGCAGAGAAAACTACGGTGCCGGCCGCGCCGGCTCGCCACGGCTGGCTAGCCCACCGCGCCGCGCGAGCTGGGTGGGCACGCCACCGAGAAGGAGGCGACACGGCGAAGGGCGAGGGCGGAGGGGCGTGCGGACGGGGCTAGCCAGCCGCGCCGCGCGTGCAAGGCATGGCCCGCCCCCGCCTACGCCGCCGCTTCAGTGCTGCTGGCAACGCGGGACTCCCGAGAGCGCCCAGCAGCACGGTGCTTGAAAGCAGTGCCGCGCCCGGAGGCGCCGTCGCATGCAGGCGGCACGCGAGGCGCAGAAGCGGGCCGGCGACGCGCGCGGTGCGCGCAAAACGGGAGAACGCGCAGGCCGAGAAATGGGTCGCGCGCGAGCGCGTGCGGCGCAAGGGCGGCTGCGCGTGCGATAGGCCGAAAGCCCCCTGGCCGGGAGGCGGATATATAACTATGCCACTAAAGAAGCCTCTAGCACGAGAATGGCGACGGCGCCGGCGGCGGCAACGCCCGGCAGAGGCAGACAGAAGAGCGGCGGAGCGGCGATTGCGGGACGTTCGACGGTCCCGGGCGGGGTACCGCTGTCCCCTCCCCCCGAGCCGGGGAAGGGAAAGCCGAGCCCCAGGAATCATTCACGGGGCCGCAGGCCGAGGGCGCGGGCCGCGCGCACAGGGGCGCGCGCTCGCACCGAAGCGGACTGGCGGCCGCGCTGCATGCGGCATCAGTGCGTGCCAAGGTCTGCGGCACAGGACACCGCAAAAGAGAAGGCGGCCTGGGCCGCCACGACCCCGCACCCGGAAGTGCCGGGCGCGAGCGCGAGAAAACAAGCCAGCGGCCGTCGGTCCCCGACGGCCGTCGGGCCGAGGTCCCAACCGTCGGGCCGAGGTCCCAGCCCGTGCGGCCTCGCTCCCGTGGGAGTTGGGCGCCCAGGCCGCTGTCGGCGCCGCGGACGGCGCCCTCGTCGGCGCTGCTGTCGGCGGCGCTGCAAGCGCGGCTGTCGGTACCCCTCGACGTACATGCCCTCAGCGGTGGCGTCTTCGTCGCCCCGGACTGGCCGCCCGGGAGGAAGAAGATGCCCGGCACAGCCGGCGGCGCCACTCGCTTCAGCGCGCCGACGGCGTGCTCCGCCACGGCATTCGGGTCCGTCGTCCTGCCAGACTGCGCGCCGGGAGTCACCATGGACGGCATCAGGTAGACCGCCTCCCCTCACGCGCCGAAGTCGGCGCAAGCCTTGACGACCGCCGCCCAGGTCTCCTCGAACGTCTCCACGCGCTCGTCGTTGTCGAGCACCTGCGTGTCCTCGACAGGGGGCCTGGCCACGCGCCTCGCCAGGGCGCGCGTGCCATCCGGCGCCACGTGTACCCAGAGCATGCGGGCGGTAGGACCTGCAGCCAGAGCGAACTCGGCGGAGGCCCGCTCCCCCCCGTATGTATGTTGCTTTGCAATCGCGGGAGATGCCATTCCACCAGCGAGGTTATTCCGGTGTTCTCGCTGTGGTCGCTGTAAACGAGCGGTGGAGGAGTGGCCTGGTGGATGTCGTCGTCGCCGTCGTCGTCTTCGTCCGGCGGCGGCCCGGATCGCCCCGCGGCGTGCGGGCTAGCTCACCAGCCAGCCAGCTAGCTAGCTAGCTCTCTCTGCTCCGCGCAGCGGACCGCCCGCGCGCGTCGCTGGGACCCTTCCTGGGCGACCGGCGCGCGTCGCGGGGACTCCGCGCCGCGCTGCGCCCGCAGCTTTGGACTTCGGAGTGCGCGGGCGAAGAGGGAGGAAAAGAAGGGAAGGAAGCGGGCGCGATCTTCGTGAGGGGCGTGCCGACATGGGCGTCGCGGCGTGCGGGCGCTGCTTCCGGGGTTCCCGCGGAAGCTTTCTGCGGCGGCCACGCTCAGTGTCACGAGTGCACAAACAGGCATACCCGAACCAGTCACTTTCATATGCATTTACACGAGGCGTAGCCATGATCGCATTCGTGCAAATATATTCGCTCGCGCGCAGACTCATTCACACTTAGAACCCAGTTCAGTTACTTCACACACAGCAACATGTATTTTGGCGTGCAGGACATGGAGAAGGATCAAATCGAGCGCGCGGGGTCGCTATAGGACTTCACAGAAGAAGGCTTCCCCCAGAATATGTGGTACAAGTCAACGCAGGACAAGGGGTGCTGCAGGGAAGAACATTGATGCTTAGATTTCGCAGAGGACGGCAAGACATGGCGATTTTCAGCCTGTACTTCCCTCCACGTGGCACAGGGGAGGGAGCGGTTCGGCGCCGGAGAGAAATCTGTCAAGCAGTTGGTGAGTGGGTTCAGCAACAGATGGATGCATTACCAGCGAGGTGCATTCCAGTGTTGGGCATGGACCTCAACAGTGCATGTGGCGAGCAGCAAGGGCTACGACCTGTTTGTGGCGAGGAAGACCCAGAGGTGGACGGCCCGAATTCTGTGTGTTTTAGACCAGTGCTTAGAGTTCATGATTTGATCTTAGTCAACACTTTCAGTCGAGCAGGACCGACGTACTTTGGCATCAAAGATGGAGTCAGGAAAAGACTGGGCTACGTGGCACTACCACGCAGTGCTTTGGGCAACGTTGCAGATTGCCATGCAGCACATACGATCACAGAAGATCAAGGACCACCTTCGATTCTGTGTCTCACTCTGCCGCGCCTTTCAATGGACCAGACCGTTTCATCTCCCGCGAGCCAACGTGGGGGCGTGCAACGCGGCGCTGTTGCATGGTCACAAGAGAACGCAGCTGCTGCAGAACATCGAGAAGGGCCTCCAATAACACATGATGGAGTTCCGGAGCTGGGGATATGAAGGGGATGTGGACGCAATCGACGCATGTATGATGCAGATAGTGGGAGATTGCACGGCGATGGCATTAAGCTCGACGCCTGGATATGAGGAGAACAACGAGCTGAGGATCACCAAGAGCAAGAAGCTATCGCACTTTTTTTCTACGCAGAGAGGCAAAGTAGGAAGAGTTCGAGGTGCCAGAGGATATCAATCTGGAGGTTTGTCGTTTGAGTCGCAGCCTAAAAACAATGAAGAGGCAGATGATATGTGAGCGCAATGAGTTAAGGATAGAAGCTTTGGCGGAGGCCTGGAGACAGCGAGAATTTCATGAAGCACGCAAATTGTCGCGTCTCATTGCAGGCGCGTGCAGAGGGCCAATGGGGCAGAGTATATAACCAAGTGGCGACCACGAGAGCAACGGCAGCAGAGTGGATAGAGAGGGTGCATGTTAGTGGAACGAAGGGAGGAACGGCTGCCACCATACAGAAGTTTGCGAAGAATCCCACGCAAGTGGTTGGTTTCTGGAGGAGGCCTTTTGACAGCGAGCATCAACGTGTCGAGGCGACCTTCAGGCACACCTGAGTGGAGTATCCAGAGACAGATCCAGCTGCATGGGGGGATCAGCAGGAGTTGCACGAGAACGCGCCGTGTGACCCCAAGCAGCTCCGGTATGCGATAAAAGCTTTACCATCCTGGAGAACGTGGCCGAGTTGGAGTGTGCCAGGGGACATTCTCAGGGTTCTTTTTGATCCCGAGTGGGTTCACAAGCAAGATAGACATGGGGGGTCGGGGCACATGATGAAGAAGAGTGGGTGGCCCCTAACTTCGAGAAAGTGGTGTGCCTGCTGATGCGCTCGATCCGACGAGAAGAGCGCGCGCCGGTTGCATGGCATCAAGCGAATGTGTTTCGTCTGCCCAAGAATATATGGAAAAAAGGGAGCGAATTGTGAGATACCGGTTATGCTGCTATGTAGATTGGGAAGATCTTACTTCAAGTCTTGTCTGAAGAAGCGCCAGGCGTTCAGGTATTAGATGCGTGGAGGCATTGCACATCGAAGGAGGGGGGATGCGATGATCATTCAGTTCTGTGGCTCGCGCAGATTAAGACGAGCAGGTATACCGCACATAACGAGATATCACGACGCGACGAACGCTTTTATTACAGTGTCAAGAAGCATCACTTGGTGGCAGCTGCTATGGAGTTAGCCAAGGAGGGCAAGACACATTTCTTAGAGCAGACAATTATGAACATCACTTTCTCGGTGCAAGATGATGCGCTGGGAGCGCAGATGCAACATCATGAAGCAGCGTTACCGGGAGATCATGCATCGACAAAAATTTGCGCGCAGGCTTACTCGCATGGAGTTCAGTTGGCTATCAACAGTAAGGAGAGGGACAAGCGGCAGCACATGATGAAGGTTGCTTCAATGCCGATTGGGCTGGAGCAGGACAACAGCGTAGATTTGGCCACCACTGGCTTTGCGGGCGATGTTGGCAGAAGAATAGTTGGAGCAACGGTCTCGCATTTATCGAGCTTGGGCAGATAGGGGATATATACACATATATGCGGGTTTGGAGTAGATAGGAGGGGCCCAGAACAGAGACAAGCAAGTTAATCGAGTACAGGGGGCAAAGCACAATGCAAACATAAGCAACCGAGCCTTTCATGGGCCGCCTCATTTACTAGAAGGAGCGGCGGAGACTGCAGCCACATACTTAGGAGGAATGCATCGCTATGAAAATTGGTTTCACCAAGAAAAGGTAGCTAGACTACAAGCTATAACGGAAGCCTGGGACAAATCGGGAGTTTCTGGACTTCGAGGACAACGTTTAGATCCAGGGCTGTCGTTTTTTTAATGGACAGGTGGTAAATGCGGCAAGTAGAAGCATGCGCTCTGAGCATGGGGACCCCGCTCGCCATCAAATGTCTCAACCCACTGCAAAGCAAGATCATTCGCTATGCACGTGGACTCCTAAAAGGCAAGTTCACGAGTAAGACAGAGGGCAAGTACAGAAGCACCAGCAACCTTGAGGTTCTTCGAAAAGCTAGGCATCGGCGCGCGTTTCTGCGAACTGCGCATGAGGAGATTGAAGTGGCTACAACCGTTGGCCAAGAGACCGAATGAGCACGCACAGGTGATTGCAGCGCTGATTGGACGGGTGCAGTGCGAGAGGGAAAATGTTGACGTCCATGGAGGTCAAGTGACGGCGAAGACGAATCCGTGGTTGAAGCAATTGTGGGACGACGTGAATGCTCTTGAGTTTTGCGATGAGGGAGCTGGTTTTGCCGCATCTTTGAAGGGGTCTTTTTGTAGAATATTTGAGGAACCTTGGCGCGAAGATTTCCTGGCGCTCGACCCCCGCGCGTTAAGGGCGCGAGGGATAACTATTGCGGCCCCCCCCATCCGCCTGGTCTCGGTGGTGAACCGCCTAGGAATGGGGAGAGTTTGGAGAACCCTGAGGAGGGGGAGAGACTCTTCAAGTGCGTTGCCTGTGATCTGATGTTTTAAGACGCGTCAGGCCATGGTTATGCACCATGTCAGGTCCCAGGCCGAAGATCATGGGGCTCGTAGTGTTCCGTGCGCGGTTGCCTTATCTAGCTATTGTTTAATTTGCAACAGCACGCTGGCCGATCGCGAGGCAGCCCAGCACCGCGCGCTCAATGCTCTCACCAAGAACAGGTGTTACGTAGACGGCAGCCTCAGGTCTCACGCGCGTGCTGCACGCAAACAAGTCTCATGCCCGTTATGCAGCCATATAGCTGACAGCCCTGATTACCTTGATCCACACATACTTGCTGAACAGGTGCGACCTATCCTTAGTGACGAACATTTATTCTCTTTAGATGTCTCAATGGTTGTCAACAGCGACCCCTGGGCAACGCAATGGCTCAGGGACGGCGGCGGCATCAGAGCAGCAACAGCCACCGCCGCAGCAGAGACGCGAAGTTCACAAGCTCAACGTGCAGCTGGAGGCGCGAATGCGGAAGATGGAGGCAGGGGACTCGCGCTGCAAGTGCCAATCGGGCCACCCTGTCATCATAGAGATGAGCGCTGCGGGACAGAGGTACGACTACTCGGTCGAAGCGAAGGAAGCGCAGCGCACATTCGGATCGCCGCACTTACTCGCCTTCAACAAGACGGACATGGCAGAAAAGACAAATAGGTGCAGATGGTTTTCACGGTCGAGGCCAAGCTCAGAGAGTTCGTGGAAGGAGGCAAGCCCGACGAAATACAGGAGTGGGCGCACAGCTGCAGGGGCGCAAAGACGCCAGAGGAGGACGACCTAGACCAAAGCGTAGGGTGCCATCCATTGAAGCTCGACGCGGACGCAAACAACGCGCGGCTGCAGGTCGAAAAGCTGCAGGCGCAGGAGCTCAGTCAAGTGGGGGGCACGCGGCCGGCAGGGACAGCACCGGTGGGAGGGCTGGGCGATCGGATGTGCAGGCAATGATGAGGAGAATCTTGATAACTGCAGCCACTTCTGAGATTGCTTTGGGAAGCAACTTGGAGGATTGATTTTCTCAAGCAGCTATTGTAGTGTCTGAGCCTGCTGCTGATGGAAATACTATGCATGAAATTTCTCAGGCAGCCCTTTCAGTTCACGAGCCTGCTAGAGACAGACGTTGTTTGGACGGAGTCCCTTCAGCAGCAATTTCACATCCTGAGCCCACAGAAGATGCTTGGGTGGAGAGATCTCTCGCGCCCAGTTCATGCAATTTGCTGGCGGGCCAGCCAGCTTCGCTGCGCGCTCCAAGGCAGAATGATTTGAGAGGGGCGTCTTGGGGAGCTGGTCCGTCTGGGGATCCCTCGTCTGAACAGCCACTGCTGGAAGCAGCTCAACAGAACAGAGCGTCCGAAGACGCGACGGGTAGCATGTCGCGGGGGAGTCAAACTCCCAGAATTCAGCCGACAGTTTCAGAACGTTGCTTCGCAGACTTGGTTTGAATCGCCACTGAGCTCGAGGTCAGTGAGCACTGATGTGTTGGGGGGAGGCGAGCCTTCAAGAGGCTCGGCGCCCCCGCGCCAGGCGACCTCCGACCGCCCACAGTCGGGCAAGGCACGGAGGTTGCCAGGCCTCGTGCTCCCTGAAGGAGAAGAAATCCAGGTGAGCGTTTCGTTGTTTGCTCTCACCAGGCTCTGCGGTACCAGCAAGATTTTGTTGTTGACAAATCGGTGCTAATGCAGTATGAATGAATGAATGAATAAACAAACAGATTCAGGAATCGTTCTCTCGGCGCTCTGGAGTCGCGCTCTCGCTGGATACCTTGCTTGCAATTCACTCAAGACTGACGCCCTTGCGTTGGCAACTCCCGCAATTTGCTCAAGCGCCGCGCCCCCGACATTTAGGCGCCCAGGAGTCGCGATCTCGCTGCCCTTCGTGGCCCCGTTGCAGCCCTTCGTGGCCCCCTCGCTGCCCTTCGTGGCCCCGTTGCAGCGTTTCGCGGCCCCCTCGCTGCCCTTCGCGCGCCGCTGCATCCCTTCGTGGCCCCCTCGCTGTCCTTCGTGGCCCCGTTGCAGCCCTTCGGGCCCCCTCGCTGCCCTCCGCGGTTCCGTTGCAACCCTTCGCGCCCCCCTCGCTGCCCTTCGTGGCGTGCCCTTCGTGGCCCCGCTGTCGCCATTTGTGGCCCCCTCTCTGCCGTTTCTGCCCTCAGCGGCCCCGTCTTTGCCCTCCGCGGCCCAATATACGCACACGCGCCTTTCATGGCCCACGCTCGTTCGCGCCCGTCGTGGCCCAATGCGCGCGCCTTTCGCGGCCCCGCGCATGCCCTTCGTGGCCCACTTGCTTTCCTACGTGGCCCAGTTGCTACCCTCAGTGGCCCCGTCGTTGCCTTCTGTGGCCGCGCGCGCATTATCTGCCCTTCGTGGCCCCCTCTCGTTCGCGCTCTGCGTGGCCCCATAAATATTCCCTTCGTGTTCCCGCTGTCGCCCTTCGTGGCCTGCTTCGTGCCCTTCGTGGCCCTGCTGTCGTTCGCTCTCTCTCTCTCTCTCTCTCTCTCGCCTTTTCTCTCTCTCTCTCTCTCTCTCGCTCTCTCTCTCTCTCTCTCGCTCTCGCTTTCGCTCGTCGTCGTCGTCGTCGTCGTCGTGGTTGGTCCCCTCCCCGTCCCTTTTGGGGTCGGGTTGCCGCCGATCAGCGCTGCCGCTGGCCAGGCCGACGGTCCGCGGCCGCCCCGCCGTTTACCAGGGCCTGGCCTGCAGAGAAGAAATGTATACCCCCCAAAAGGGGTACGATCGAAGACGAAGCGGGCGGGTATTGAAGGTTTGGGAAATACGCGTTAACCGACATTCGAGCAGATAAGAACGAGCAGTCTTAAATTGATTGTTGTTAATGGCGCTGTCGTTGTCGTTGCTGTTACTGTTGTTGTTGTTGTTGTTGCTGTTGTTGTTGAGTTCGGTATGGTTTTCGATATGGTTTTCGTTATTGCTGTTGTTGGTGATGCTGTTGTTGTTGTTGTTGTTGTTGAAGTCTCATTTCTGAATAAGTACTATTGTTGACCCCCCGTCCGGTGCACATTGTTTCTTCGATTGAAGTGCCCCTCCCGGGGCCCGCACCCTTTTTTATTATCAAGGGAAGTCTTGAGGGTCAAACTGTGTTGTTGGCTCTCGGTTTACAGCAACAACGGCTCCCGCCGGATATTTCCTCACAGTGTATTGAAGAATCGGTCTCTCGCTTGGGAGTTCCTTGCAAGTTACCACCGGATCGCGGCTCCCGCTTGATATTTCTCATAATTCACTGAAGAGTCGCGCTCTCGCCTGGCACTTCTTCGCAACTTACCACCGGTTCGCGGCTCCCGCCTGATATTTCCTAAGAATTTATTCAGATGCCGCTCCTCGACACTCAGGAATCGCGTTCCCGCTACATTTTGCCTGGCGGTTCAAGCAGAATTTACGCTTCAACGACCCGCCCGCTCGTCCCGCCCGGCCCAGCCTGCCCGCCCGACAAGCCCGTTAGAGACTGCAGTTGCCGCTCGCTGCCCTTCGCCCGCCTTCGATGCCCCTCGCTGCCCGTAGTGGTTCCGCGGTCGCCTTCGCTCGCTGCCCCTCGTGGCCCCGTTGCTGCCCTCAGTGGCCCCGTCGCTGCCCATTGTGGCCCCGCATTATGTGCCCTTCGTGGCCCCCGCTCGCAGTCGCCCCTCGTGGCCCCATGCGCATGCCCTTCGATGCCCCGCTGTCGCCATTCGTGGCCCTTTCGCTGCCCATCGTGGCCCAGTTGCTACCCTCAGTGGCCCCGGTGTCGCCCTTTGTGGCCCAATATACGAATGCCCTTCGTGGCCCCCGCTCGTTCGCGCCCGTCGTGGCCCCATATGCATGCCCTTCGTGGCCCCGCTGTCGCCCTTCGTGGCCCCCTCTCTGACCTTCGTGGCCCCGTTTCTGCCCTCAGCGGCCCCGTCGCTGCCCTGTGTTGCCCCGGATTATTTATTGCCCGTCGTTGCCCCCGCTCGCTCGCGCCCTTCGTGGTCCCATGCGCATGCGTTTCGTCGCCCCGCTGTCGCCATTCGTGGCCCCCTCGGTGCCCTTCGTGGCCCACTTTCTGCGTTTAGTGGCCCCGCTGTCGCCCTTTCTGGCCCCATATATGTATGCCCTTCGTGGCCCCCGCTCGTTCGCGCCCGTCGTCGCCCCATATGCATGCTCTTCGTGGCCCTGCTGTCGCTCTTCGTGGCCCCCTGTCTGCCCTTCGTGGCCCCGTTTCTGCCTTCAGCGGTTCCTCAGTTCTTCGCATTCCTCAGTTCTTCGCATTCCGCCCAATCCTCCCCAGGCCACCCCATCCCACCCCAACAATCTCCACCCCTTCCCGCTCGCATTCCGCATTTCTTCAAAATTATTCCCAGTCCCTCCTCCAGATTCCTCCGTGCGCCCCCCGCTCCTTCGCAGTCCTCCCGGTTCCTCTTCTCCACTCCTTGCCGATCCTGCTTCTCCTGAGATCCTACTCTTGCCCACCCCATCCCAATCCACTTCACGTCCCCGCGCTCCTCTCGACACGGTTGCAGTTCTCACGATCTTTCCGCCCCACTCTCCCAACATCCCGCTTCTTTTCAGGGTTCACGAAATTTGTTTCTGACACCAGCTCGCAGCTGTAAGCCCCCCTCTGGGGGTATCCATTATATGTTCATTCAAGGGGGTGTTACGTGGCGCTGTTTATGGCGCGACCCATGGCGAAACATATTGTTTACCTGTGTTGGAGTGGCTGGCGCAAGCCATGGCGCAAGCTGAATCGCCACTCGCGGCGCAAATCATCGCCCTCCCTCCATCTTGCCCCTCCCCTCCCTTCCTCCGATCCCTTCGCCCTTATTCTCCCCCGTTATATGTTACCCTTCGTTTTCGAGGGTTTCACGAACCGCGCGTGGCAGGGAATGGATATATCCCCCAAAAAGGGGCACGATCGAAAACGAAGAAGGCGGGTATCCAGGCTTTGGGATATGCATATTGAATGACGCGCGAGCAGATAAGAGCGAACAGTTTTAAACTGATTGCTTTTGTTGTTGTCGTTGATGTAGTCGCCGTCTTTATTGTCGAGTTCTCACGATTGGAGAATGATTATTGTTGGCCCTTCCTCCTGTGACCATTGTGTTTTTCCAATCGAAGTGCTTCCCACGGGGCTTGCCACTTGTCTTCTTCATGAAGACCAGGGACAGTCACAAGGGTCCGACTGCGCCCCTGCCCCCCAGGTTACAGCAACAGCGGCTCCCGCATTACACCTCTTCATAATTTATTAGCCGGGGCCCCGCTCCTGCCTGAGACTTTCGCGAATGTTACTCAGGAGTCGCGCTCTCGCTTGGGACTTCCCTACAATTCATACAGGGGTCGTTTTTTTTCGGCGTTTTGGAGTCGCGTTTTCGCTGGAGACTGACTTGCAATGTATGTGAGAATCGCGCTCTTGCGTAGGACTTCCCCGTAATTTACTTAAGCGCCGCGCTTCCGACACTAAGGCACCGAGGAATCGCGCTCACGCCTCGGACTCCCTCACAGCTTATTTAGGAATCGGGATCTCGCTGCCCATTGTGGCCCCGTTGCAGCCCTTCGTGGCCCCCTCGCTGCCCTTCGTGGCCCCGTTGCAGCGTTTCGTGGCGCCCTCGCTGCCCTCTGTGGCTCCGTTGCAGCCCTTCGTGGCCCACTCGCTGCCCTTCGTGGCCCCGTTGCAGCCCTTCGTGTGGCCCCCATCGCTGCCCTTCGTGGCCCTGTTCCTTCGTGGTCCCATCGATGCCCTTCGTGGCCCAGTTGCAGATCGCGCTGTTGCTCGAGACTTCCCCGCGATTCATGCAGGACGTACGCCTCAGCAACCCGCTTGGTCGACCTGGCTTGTTGGGCCCGCCTTCCCGACCCGCCCGTCAGGGCCTATCCCCCTGATCTTCCCGTCTGGTTATGCCACATGTTTGCTCCTCCTAGCCCCTCTTCGGCTACTATCCCCCTCGTGCTCCATCCTCCTCCTTCCCCCCTGTCCCTACCTTCCATCCGGCCTTTCTTCCCCTGCCTCAGGGGCTGCACGAAATACACGTTGCAGGTAAGGAAGATATACCCCCAAAGGGGGGCGTGGGGCCTGTGGGGACTGTGAAATTATGGGGCGTGTGGGTCCTGACTGTTGGGCCTGTTGTTTCTACTGGAGATGATATGCATTGAGTGCCCTGTGGAATGAAGAGGATGCGGGGTAAGGAGGAGGAGGAGGAGGAGGTTGAGGAGGAGGACGAGGAGGACGCCTCATGGGGGCCTTTTCTAGCCATGTGCTGGGTCCCTGTAAGCCTGTAAGCCGTCTTGGGGGTCTTTTTCAGTTTGGACCGTCACGGGACCATTTGGCATCCGAGCCTGTGATTCTGACACCCTCCTCCGTGCGCCCATTTTGGCTCAAGATGAAAAGGAGATATTGTTGTCCATCGGCATACTATCTCATCATGGTAGCGTGAGCTGGCCACTCACTGCTGCCGACCCCACCAAGGCCTCGGCGCGCCGCGGCCGCGGGCGCCACGGCGAGCTGGCAGGAGGCTCGAGGCTGGAAGAGGGCGGCATCGACCGCAGCGAGCTCGGCAGCGACCGAGCAACCGGCAGGGGCCGGGAAGAGTGGCCGCAGGCGCGGCAAGAGGAGCGACGCAGCGATTGAGACCAGGCGCAAGGCCCTCCAGTTCAAGCACGACTTGAGGGAGGCAGGCAACAGGCTTCGCGACCTCGCGCACATCGAGGACCATCCTTCGGAGAACTCCTCAGACGTTGTCGAGAGAACGCAGAAGGAAGTCCTAGGCCGGATCACGGACCTCGAGCGTACGAGGCAGGAGATAGCTGAGAGCAGGGAGGAGCTCGCCGAGAGACACGCTGTCAAGCATGGACGAGCAGGTTCGGCAGCAGTTCGAACTGCTGAGGCAGGAGTTCGCGGCTCGAATGAGTCAGACCGCCGACGAGATGAGGAGGCTGGAGAACGAGAATCAGCGGCTTCAGCAACAAGTAGCAGGAGGCCTCGCGGCAATTCCGCAGGCGATAGAACGTATGGGCGAGCAGATCAGAGGCGCGTCGAGCGCGGGAGGAGCCGCTCAAGGTCTCGTCGACACGAAGGGGATTGGCAAGCCCACGACGATGGGCGACGATCAAGAGAAGTTCGGGGCTTGGAATCGCAAGATGGAGAACTACGTGATAGGCGTGTACGGAGAGAGCTTCCGTCCCGTTCTTCGGTGGGCTGCAGAAGCCGAACGCCCCGTGACGATCGAGGGGGCACAGGCGGCGCACGACGGAGTACCAGAGCTGGAGACCAAGGTCAACCAGCTGTACGCGGCGCTGATCAGCACGACGGCGGACGGCAGCGAGAGCAACGACCTCGTGACGGGCGCCCCCGATGGGAACGGTCTCGAAGCCTGGCGGAAGCTCCACCGCAGGTGGGATCCGACGACAGGTCCGAGGAAGAGGCTGATCCTGAGGTCGATCATCTCGCCTCCGAAGTGCAGCGCGGACGAGCTGGGATCAGCCTTAGAGAAGTGGATCCAGCAGATAGGCAGGTACGAACGCCGCCAAGGAGAAGATGGTCTAGCCGAGCTGCCGGAGGATATCAAGATGGCGGCCCTCGAGATGCTCGTGCCTCAGGACATCGAGAACCACCTCGTCCTCAACAAGCATCGGCTCGTCACGTTCCAGGACAGTCTGAACGAGGTGATGACGATCGTGGAGGCTCGGACCGGCGTGAAGATCAAGGAGCCATCGATCCGTGCGCGGGCACATCATCCGGACGACATGGACGTCGGGTCATTCGGAGCCCCGAAGGGCAAAGGCAAAGGCAAGGGCAAGGACGGCAAGAGCAAAGGGAAAGGCAAGACTCAGGAGCCGAAGGGGAAGAGCAAATCGACGAACGGATCATACTCAGGCTCCCGCACGTCCCCGACGGGTTCGGGCCGTGGTTCAGGGCACACGGCACCTCGAAGCACCAGCGGGCGCTTCGACGGCTACTGTCGGAACTGCGAGAGATGGGGCCACAAGGCATCCGACTGCTGGAAGAGAGAGCAGGGATCGAGTACGAGGGCTGGAACTGGATCCGCAACGGGGGCAAGCGCTGGTGGTAAAGTCGGTAGCCGCGGTGGCAAGGCCGGCGGCAAGGCGGCAGGCAGCCTGGAGGAGGAGCCTGAAGCGGAGGTCGCCGCTCTGGACATGGGCAGCCTGGACTGCCTGGAGCTCGCCAGCGGCAGCGGCCGCGGCGTAGCGGCGGTCGATCTCTCCCCCTTCGCGCAGGACGACTGGATGAAGTTCAACTGGGACAGCGGTGCAGCTATCTCAGCATTCCCTCGGAGCTTCGCGCCGCCGACGGGAATGAAGGGCAACGGCAGCACGTATCGCACGGCCAGTGGTGAGCTCGTCCCGGACGAGGGCAGCTTGCAGCTCAAGGCGGAGGACGAGTACGGAGTGCTACGAGCGCTCAAGGGACGCGTGACGAACGTGCACAAGCCGTTGATCTCGGTGGGGCAGGCAGCAGGAGCTGGACAGTGTTCATTCCTGGGCCGCAATGGCGGCTGGATATTCCACGAGAAGAGCCCAATCGGCAAGCGCGTGGTAGGCATGCTCGAGAAGGAGGCGAAGGCGGCGAAGCACCAGATGCTGCCGGTCTATCGCGAGCAGGGTGTCTACAACTTCTACCTCAAGAAGGGCCAACATGGCTCGGTTGCTCCTCTCGAGGAGGGACTTTCGGCAAAGTCAAAGTCCGAGCTGGTGGAGCTCCTCAGCGGCAAGTCGAAGGAGGAGCTGCTGGAGATCCTCGAGAAGACAGTCCCCAGGAGGCAGCCCTCGGCGTAAGTCCACTGGAAGACTCAATACCACGGCCCCCTGCGGCATCAGCTGCGGGGGCGGCAGCGGCGGGATCGGGGCCTTCCGACGTGAGACCGCCGGGTTTTCAGCCAGCGGCAGCTGCTGCGGCCGACGCTTTGCCAGCTGCTCCTGATGGACAGCAGGCCGACGAGGGCGAGGAGGAGGCTCGCCCGAGAGTGCTGAAGGCACCTCATGAGCCCTCTCAGAGGGAGATCGCTGAACACGAGGCGATGGGACACGCGACTTATCGCAGCTGGTGTCGCGTGTGTATCGCGGCAAAGGGCCAAGGCCAGCCGCATCTCCGCGCACCGGAGGACGACGAGACAGCGGTGCCGGTGGTCTCGTCCGACTACGCCTTCATGGGCCAGGACGACGCGGACACCATGCCGATGCTGGTCCTTAGGGATCGGCGCTCGAAGATGATGGCAGCGACATTCGTGGAGAAGAAGGGCGACGACGCCTACGCCATCAAGTTCTTCGCACGCTTCTTGCGGATCCTGGGCTACAGGAAGATCGTCAACAAGTCCGACGGCGAGCCAGCGATCCTGCTGGTCAAGAGGCGTGCGGTGGAGGAGGTTCCTGGCCTCGAGGCCATTCCCCAGGAATCGGCGCCGGCCGATCATCAGGCCAATGGGGAGATCGAGGTCACGGTGCGCGAGATCAAGAAGCAGGTGCGGGCGCTCAAGATGGACCTGGAGTCCAAGCTGGGCGTCAAGGTGGAGGACAAGCACCCGGTGCTAGCGCACCTGCCGGAGCACGCCGCATCGGTAATCAACCGATACCGGCGCGGCCAGGATGGCAAGACCGCTCTTCAGCGGCTCACGGGGCGGCAGTGGAGGAAGCCGGTCCCGCTCTTCGGCGAGCGCTTGATGGCGCGGTTCGCCGGGGAGCGCGCGAGGAAGAACGCGCTGGAGGAGCAGATGGTGGAGGCTCGCTACATCGGCCACCACCCGCGCGACGGCTCGATGATGGTCATCACGAGCGACGGCGCGAAGAAGGCGGTCGGCTTTCGCAGCCTGCCGCAGAGCGAGAAGTGGATCACGGCGGGCTGGGATGGCCTGAAGGGCCTGCCGTGGGACGTGGCTCCGCGTGCGGCAAGCGCGCCGCGGGCCATCGTCGGACCTGGAGAGGTCGGTCCGCCACCAATTGTGGTGGTGTCGCCGCAGCCGCAGGCGCCGAGGAGGATGTACGTCCTCAAGGCGGACATCGAGCGGCTGGGCGCAACGCCGGGATGCCCAGGGTGCGTCTCGATCGCCAAGCACGGCCGGGTGCTGGCTGGCCACGCGCACAACGCGGTGTGCAGCAAGAGGATCTTCGAAGCGCTGGACGCGGAGGAGGCAGGCCGGGAGAGGACCGGCCAGTATCGAGAGCGGAGGCAGGGCCAAGAGGCCAGAGTCCGACCGGCGGCAGCGGCCGCGGCAGGGACCCCTCCGCCGAAGACGGCTCGGAGGATCACCGAGCCGGTGGCAGCGGCGGCAGCGGCATCGGCCGCGCCGGCCGCGACCCGATCGGCAGCAGCGCCAGCCGTGGCAGCCACAGCGGCGCGCATGCGAGAGAGCCAGCCGGTAGCACCGGGCTTCGGCGTGGCGGCTCCTTCAGGAGGAGCGAGCTCCAGTTCGGGAGCGGCGCGAGCGGCAGAGGCCGCCGCGGATGTCGACATGACCGCGGCCAGGTCGCGGCTGAAGCGCTTGGCAGAGGTGGCCCCGGATGACGTGCCGGAGGCCCTCGAGCGCGGTGATCCACAGCCGGCAGACGTGCCGGTACCGGTGGACATGGAGGATCTCGCGGCGCAGCCGGCGCCAGCGGAAGGACCTCAGCTGCCAGCTGGAGTGGCAGTCGTGTGGAACGCCAGTGAGGGGAGGCACATGCGGGTGCTCGCCCTCGATGTGGCGTCGATCGAGCTGGTTGAGCTCGGAGTGCTGACGAGAGCGAAGGCGGAGTTGCTCCCGCTCGTTCGCGAACAGGTCAGTGGCCATTGGGCCAGCGCCGGCGTGGACATCGCCGACGAAGAGGTGGACAGCATCGCCCTATCGGCGTTGCAGCTGGGCGCCGTGGACGTGGCCGAGGTGTACTCGCCACATCGGTTCTCGGCTCGGGCAGCGGAATTTCAGCTGCGCCCGGGCTTCGCGGCGGACCTGGAGGAACTCAAGGAGGACGGGACGCCGTGGGACTTGCGGCGCCCCGAGGATGTCAAGGAGCTCGAGAGGCAGCAGGAGCGGATGGATCCCATCCTGCTCACGGGGTCCCCTCCATGCGAGAAGTTCAGCTTGCTGAGGGGCCTGAGCGCCAAGTTCAGGACCGATGAGCAGGAGGCGGCTGAGATGGAGGAGGCCAGACACCACCTGAAGGTGGCAGTCGACGCCTACTGGCGTCAGCTCAGGAAGCCAGGCAGGTACTTCCTGCATGAGCATCCCTGGAGCGCGCGATCGTGGAATGAGGACATCGTCAAGGAGCTGGTCGCGCATCCAGGAGTCTTCACGGTCAAAGGCCCCATGTGTCGGTGGGGCATGAAGCTCACGAACCCACGCAGTGGCCAGGAGGAGTTCGTGCGCAAGGAGACCGGATGGGTCACCAACCATCCAGGCTTAGCCCGGAGGCTGCAGGGCACTTGCAGCAATGTGGACGGCCGCGCGGAATGGCATCGCCACATCACGCTCGTGGGCGGCATCGCGCGGTTCGCGAAGGTCTATCCACCGAAGTTGGTGGAGGCGGTGCTGGAGGAGCTCAAGGACACGCTGAATGACGTGGGAGAGCTCAGCACCGCCCAGGTGCAGCAGTCGGGCCCAGTCCCTGTGGACGCGGCAGTGCCGCCCGGGGACTGGACGAGTTACTGGGACGACGTCAATGGCGGCTACCTGGAGGCGGGCCTTGTGGCCCAGGCTCGCGCGGTCGAGCGCGAGTGGGTCAAGAAGCAGGAGCTGATCGAGATCGTCCCGAGGTCTCAGGCTTTCGCCGAGACTGGGCGTCCGCCCATCCCACTCAAGTGGGTCGACACGAACAAGGGTGACGCGGAGAGGCCCAACTACAGGAGCAGGCTCGTCGTGAAGGAGATCAAGGCGAAGAAGCGCCCTGACGAGCAGCTGGAGGCGTCCGAGGTCTTCTCGGCCATGCCTCCTCTGGAGGCCATGCGGTCGCTGGTCTCGCTGATGGTCACGTGGACGCGGGAAGCACCGCTCCACATTCAGGAGTCGCTTCGCAAGAAGGGCAGGAAGCCGGGCAACTTCAAGATCGGCTTCTTCGACATCAGCAGGGCGCACTTCTACGGGAAGGCGCAGCGGAGAATCTTCGTGGAGCTGGAGGAGGAGAGTCGCAAGGAGTACGGCGAGGACAAGTGCGGCCTACTCCTCAAGTCCTGGTACGGCACGCAGGACGCCAGCAAGATCTGGCAGGGCGACTACACGGAGCTGCTGGAGGAAAACGGATACAAGGCAGGCGTGTCGTGCCCAGCGGTCTTCTACAAGGAGGTGGACGAGACGAGGCTGCTGGGGCACGGCGACGATTTCGCGGTGCTAGCTCAGCAGCAGGACATCGACAGCTTCGAGGCCACGCTGGGCAAGAAGTACGAGTTCAAGAAGACTGCGAACCTGGGCTTCGACGAGGGCGATGACAAGCAGGCGGTCTTCCTGAATCGGGTCATCGAGGTCAGTTCGGGAGTTCCGCCTGGCGGTGGCCGGCCCTGCCGGCATGCGATGATCGAGCCGGACAAGCGGCACGCGGAGATCGTGATCGACGAGTTGGGTCTCAGCAAGGCCAACGGCGTGGACACGCCGACGGAGAAGCGCAGCGCCGACAAGCAGATGATGGATGCGAAGTCGGCGGCGTTGGGAGCAGCGGAAGCTTCGCGCTTCCGATCCCTCACCATGAGGGTGGCCTACCTGTCTCAGGACAGGCTGGACTTGGCCGAGGCATCGAAGACACTCGCCAGGTCCATGCAGACGCCAACGGAGGCGAGCTGGCTCATGCTCAAGAGGGTTGGCCGCTACCTCAAGCGGCATCCTAGCACGGTGACGGTTTTCACGGAGCAGAAGACGTTCGACAAGATCCGGGTGTACGTGGACTCCGATCATGCAGGCTGTGCAGTCACGCGGAAGAGCACAGGAGGCTTCGTGGCGATGCTAGGGCATCATGTAGTCAAGCACGGCAGCAACCTGCAGTCGACGGTTTCATTGAGCAGCGGGGAGAGCGAGTACTACGCCCTGGTAAAGGGCGGGAGCGTGGGCCTAGGCCTTCACAGCCTCTTCGCGGACTGGGGGCTGGACCTGAAGGTGGAGCTCGCCTCGGATTCATCGGCGGCCCGGGGCCACGTCCAACGGCGAGGTCTCGGGAAGATGCGACATGTTCAATCACGGTACTTGTGGATCCAGGAGCGTGTTGGCAAGGGCGACATCTCGATCGCTGCGGTTCCTGGCAAGAACAATGTCGCGGACGTGCTGACCAAGAGCGTGGGTGGATCCCTTTTGAGGAGACACATGGCGACGCTGAACATCTGGGATCGGGCACCGAGTTCGACTCAGAAGGACTTCAAGTGATGGAGTGGATCGAATCCATGCTCCGCTACCTGTGGGGCTGGATGAGGTTCCGCCGGCGGCGGTATGATCGCGCCGGGCGGAGTGAGGGGCTCGCGGCATGGCCGCAGCCTAGCTGATGAGCTGGGCGCGTCGGCTCGGGCGCGCCCGCGTACGACTTAGGTCGTGCCTGGCCGGTTTGCGGCCAGGCCCGAGGAGGAGTGATTCTGACACCCTCCTCCGTGCGCCCATTTTGGCTCAAGATGAAAAGGAGATATTGTTGTCCATCGGCATACTATCTCATCAGCCTGTGCGGCCGCCGAGCGCGCCCAGTTCATCGAGCCCGTTCGGCAGCGGGATCCAGCGACACGGGCCCCACCGCCCAAGTCAGCACCGATCCCGCTCGGCTGCCGTTTTCGGCGGCCAAGGGGGCAGCCGAACGGTGGGACGGAGAGGGGGAGGAAGTCAGGAGGGAGGAGAAGGAGGGAGGATGGAGGATGAAGGGAGAGAGGGGGAACATATGCCCATGCCGCTGAATTTCCCTCATCGTCACGGCTTGATTCGCTTCGAAATCTTGGTCAGAACGCGTCCAGTGACAAGATTAGGAATACCGACCTCAGTGCTTTTATGCTTCCCATGGACGGAGATTGTTTTTGTATCCTCTGGCGCATAACAGTCGTGACCCGGGCCCCCCCTGGGTAACGGTGACGATCCTACGTACGGTCGAACCGAGGTGTAAGATCGAGGTCGGTCCGGAGAGGGTACCCTGATGTTCTTCGCGTTTGTTTGATGTTCTTGTGCATCCAGGGGGAGGGCAACCCTAACCTTCGAGCGTTCTTCAGCTTGGCCCGCAGCGGGCCCCATGTTCTTGAAGGATTTCCTTTTTCCTAGGTCCGACCGCAAGGGTTGGCGCTTGGAGCCCCCCCCCCAACGTGTTGGTGCTCGCGCGTATGTTGTGGCGATCGCAGCGCTCCCCTGCACCGGCGTGCCCCGCCAAGCCAAGGAGTTACCGTTACCCGGGGCCCCAGTCCCCCCCCCCCTTTGGGTAACGACCGTTACTGGATGCCGAGGGCCGAGGAGGAGGAGGCGAAGGAGGAGGAGGAGGAGACGAAATATTGTTCATGGCAACGCTAATACTAATAATCATAGGATGGAGAAGACGAGTTATAATACCAAGAAGAATAGTACAACAAATAACAATAAGCATACGAATGACAAAAACAATACTACGATTAGTTATAATAGTAATACTAATAATAAGAACAAGGAGAATAATCAAGAAAGGAGGATTGGGAGGATGAAGAGGACCGGTGTAACCCCGAGACTCATCAACGATGTTGGAGTAGACCCTCCCTCCAAACTCCTCTTCTGCGGCCCCTTGCAATGGTTCATTCCCGCTGAAGAAAGTGCCCCCGTTGGGAGGCAACCGTTTCAAGATCTTGAAGCGTGCCAAATCAAGGGGGAGGACCAGGAGAGGGATGAGGAGGAGGAGGAGGAGGAGGAGGAGGAGGAGGAGGGAGGAGGAGGTGGAGGAGGTGGAGGAGGAGGAGAAGGAGGGGGAGGAGGAGGAGGAGGAGGAGGAGGAGGAGGAGAAGGAGGAGGAGGAGGAGGCCGAGAGGCCTCGGAAGGGAACTTCTGGAGCCTTTTGGGGTGGCCGAGGACCCGCTCGGCGGCGCCGCCTTCTGCCCGCGCGCGGACGGCGGCGAGGGGTGCGCCATCGCAGGGGGCCGTCGCCGGGCAGCCCGGCGCCCCGCCCCGTGGCCCTATGGGCCGCAACGGAGCAATTGGGGTCACGGGGGGGTGGATCCACCCTGAGTCGCCTATTCATCGCTGATAAAGTGGTGTGCTTGTTTTCCACCTCCTCCACCGCAAGTAGGAGGGGGAGGGGGAGGGGGTCCTCCTCCTCCTCCTCCTCCTCCTCCTCCTCCTCTTCTTCGTCCTCCTCATCCTCCACCTCCTTCCCCCCTCCAACTTATGGTGATGGTATCGGAAAACAGACCCATGAAGAAGGGCCCCATAGCCCGCCCCGCTCGGGAGCGTGCAGTTTCTCTATCGGGAGCCTTTCGCCGATGGGTTGGCGATCTGTCGCCATCGAGGTTTCCCCCCTCGAGCTGTTCCCCTTCCTTGCCCCTCAGATTCGCTATGAAGCATACGGGTCCTGAGGGAAATTTGACCTGGAATGTTTGTTGTGTATTCCCATTGTTTTATGACTATCGTCGGGGGACAGATCCGTCCTGTACATGGCAGTTTTTTCTTGCATAATTACTCCGACTTGGTTTCGACACGAGTTCGACGCAGACTCGACACGGACTCGATACGGACTCGACACGGGCTCGACGCTTTCGACACGGATCCGACGCGGATTCGAGACAGGTAGTTGCCGCGATGGGACAGACGAGGTTCCCCGAAGATGCAACATACAGTCTAGGCGCATCATAGGGATGAGTCAGTATCCAAGGTCCAAGGGTGAGGAGGAGGAGGCGGAGGAGGAGGAGGAGGAGGAGGAGCAGGAGCAGGAGCAGGAGGAGGAGGAGGAGGAGGAGGAGGGGGAGGATGAGGAGGTGGAGGAGGAGGAGGTGGAGGAGGAGGAGGAGGGGGAGGAGGAGGAATACGAGGTGGAAGCCCGCCTGGCCTCTCGGCCCGTCCTGGCCCTTTCCCACGGACCGTGGCCCGTCACCACACAGCTTCGGGGCCCCGATGTTCCCTGCGCCCACAGCCCCGCCCGCCGCGGTGGCGGGCTTGGCGGGTCTGTACCGTCCGCATCGCCTCCGACCAGCAGTCCAGGGACTGCCCGCGGCGGGGGTGGGGGTCTTGAATCGGATCTGTTCGGCCGGCGGGAGGGAGGAGGGAGGGAGGGATGGAGGAAGAGAGTCGCCATGAAGGAAACGGGTCCCGAAGGAAACGAGACCTGAGGCTTCTCCCCTTGTGTTTGGCTTCTCCGGTGCCCTCCACGGGCCCCGGGACTGTCAGAAGGCGGCTCAGGGTGAAAAGCTTTTCTTGGGGGAAGGCCCCGGGTTCCAGGACCCGGGTCCCCCAGGACCCGTTTCCTCCAACGCTGAGGGAGAGAGGGAGAGGAGGGAGAGAGAGTTAGGCGAGGGAGGGGAGGATAGGGGAGGGAGAGGGAGGGAGGTGAGGGAAAGGGAGGGGAGGGAAGGGAGAGGGATGGAGGGGAGGGAGAGGGAGGGAGGGGGGAGGCCGTCCGAGGAGGAAGAGGTACCGATATCGCTGACCTCCCGTCGTCGCTACTGGTGGGGCGCGCCTCGGAGCTGGGATCCTTTCGAGTGTTAAGAGTTCTGATATGAAACTTTCACCTACTCCCGCACGGCCTGTCTTGATCTTGATAGGAGGTCTCCTGGGCGTTGTGCCAGCGCCGCCAGCGCAGAACTGGAATGTGCGTCACGTTTTGCGCGGGCGGCGCCCCATAGCGTTGGGCGCCGGATGAGCGTCCAGGCGTCGTTCGACCAGCGCTTCAAGAAGTTGCGATGCCGACCTCGCATGGCAGCGGGAGCCGCTTCTACCGCGCTGTTGCCCCGAGCGCGCGCCCTGTGCTGAGTGCCGCGGCCTCTCTGGCTGGAATTCGATTGTTCCGCTGGACTGATTTGCAAGAGGTTGTGCCTTGTACTTACTGAGACCGTTGCGCGAGAGGTCTGACCTGGGCCGAACGGCCGAACAGACGCGGAGGCACGTTGAGAGTTCGCGCGACAACAGAGGAAATAGCCTGGACGCACCGGACCGCAATGGCCCCGCGAAAGCCACGCGGAAGCCAACGATGCCGTATTCTTCTAAAGACTGTCTCGAAACACAGATCTTGCAAGTGGCCAAGGCGTCGAACAACGCGTACAGGGGGAAATCTCTGTAACCCCCCTTCGGCAGAACACAGGCGTTGCGTCGGCCCCCCGGGCTTCCGCGGGCAACCTCGCCGCGCGCGGTTGCCGGGAGGACCAGGGCGCCACTCGTCGCAGTGGGGCTTCGGGCATGCGGCGAATCGAAGGTGGAGGAGGGAACTGTGGTTTGACGCAGGTTGCTGTGATAGTCGTGTGGGTTTGATGTCGTGTGTTTGGCGCATCGCGCGGGTTGGGTGCAGGTGTGCTCGCGGTTCCCCCCCGTTTCTTCTTTTCCCGTGTTGCCCGACGTTTCGCGGCGGCGCTTCTCGAGGCGGGTCGCGTGCCTCCTCGACGGGGTTTCGCAGGAAGGTCAAAGGGGGCGGGCCCCAGAGAACATTGTTTCAGGCGCCCGTCGGCTCCCAATTCCAAGGGTGACCAGCACCAGCAACAATCGAATCCTTCTTCTCTGAAGTGGAGGAGGCGGAGGGGCCAGATGAGGATGAGGAGGTTAGAAGCCAGAAAATGGGATCGCCAGCGGCAGGATCGCTTTAACCGCGTGAAGAACCGGCTGAAGCTCCTCTCCGACGCGTCCATGGTGAGCCGCCAGAAGTATTGGCAGGGGGGGGCGGGAGGAAACAGAGCCAGCCAGCCGCAGCAGGAGACGAGAGGATGGGAGAATGGGAAAATGATGTCAACACCAGCAAAGGCTGGAGGCGCCAGTCTCCAAGTCGGACGGCTTCCGGCTGGGCAAGGCTGGACTCCAAGGCAGTTCGGCTCCCCCCACGCGACGTGACGATGATGAGGAGGGGTGCGGGGAACGAGACTTTGAACATGTGTTTTTCGTTGTCGAACGTCGGGAACGATTCTCGTCGCCACGGTTTCTCGTCACCAAGGTTTCTCGTCGCCACATGTATCAAAAAAACGCACCCTAAAAGAGGTTGGTTGATCCATTTGGTTGGTGGACCCATTTTCACAATCGTCGTGAAGAAAGAACGGTGGCAAGGGAAAGGCGTGCAGACATTTTCGGTTGTTTTCGGCTTCTCCGTGCCCTTTGCGGTCCCCGGGACCTTCAAACAGCTAATGTGGATGAGAATGCGATCTCGGGAGAACTCCAGGGCCCAGTATACGTTTCTTTCAGGACGTTGTCCTTCATGGCAATCATCCCTTTTCTCATTCCGTTTTGCCCACTCTCTCGAGCATTACTATCAGCTTTGTCTTTGCCTTCTCGTCTACATCCGCAGCGTGACTATTATACCTGTCCTTAGAGCCAGTTATTTTGTTTCTCCTTACGTATGGGCGATGACGGGCGTGATCGGCCCACCCGCCCCGCCCCCCCCAAATCACGTCACGGCGGTCGTCCCTTGGCGACCGCGGGTGTCCTGTAGTGCTCGCAGGCGAGTGCGTTGTTCCCACAGGCATGCTGCGATGCCCGCATGCATGCTGCTGGCATGCGCGAGGTAAGGTGGCGCGCTTGTCGTACTCAGAAGCATCGCTATGGCGCTCGCCGCGCGCATCGCTCGTAGGTGCCAGCGCTGCGATGCGCTGCGATCTATGGAGGCACCGTTGTGCGCATTGGCGTTTTGCTGTACGCAAGAGCCGTGGTTGTCAGTCGCTGTGGTATAGGTAGGCACCGCGGGCCCAAAAGCCAGGGTGGACGGGGTCCCAGTCCAGAAATCAACATTCACAAGTCATTTTCCTGTTGAACGTGAAACGTTTGAACCCGCCACGATTATTTGGAATTGGTGTTCCTTGTCTGGACCTTGGGGAAACACGCAGGCTTGGTGTTGTACGCAGGCGTGTACACAGGCAATGTGGCGTACGCGAGTACAAGGAACGAGTGCACACGGCTGCTGTGGTGGCACAGCCATTGTTGTACATCGACGCTGTGGTACACGAGGGCTCCGCTGGCCTAAAAGAGAGGGAACGTGCCCTGGGCTAGAAAGATGCATAATCCTACATGAGCGAACAGGTTGAGCTTGGTAGGTTCGGGCTCACCACGATTTTCTAGAGTTTGGGCCCTGTCGGAAACTTGGGGATGTACACGGGCACTGTGGAGGTCGCGGGAGTCAGGCGCCGTAGTGCACATGGCAGGTGTGGTTACATAAGCATGATGTTGCACGCAGGCGTTGTGGTGCACACAGGCACCCTGGCCCCACATGCGCCCCCCAAGCCAGAAACAGCAATAATCCCACATACCACGATGTTCTGTAGTGTGAGCCCCGTCGGGGCCCTGGGGGTGTACGCGCGTTCTGTTGTGTACACAAGCATTGTGGTGGTCGCAGGTGCCAGGCGCTGCGGTGCACACGGTTGCCGTGGTTGCGCGAGCATCATGTTGTACAGGCGATTGGGTTCATGCAGGCATTGTGGGCCCAACATGCAGGGAATTTAGTTGCGTGCATGTTGAATGTGATACTTCTGGACCCGCTGCGATTTCTGGAGTTGGTGTTCACCGTCGGGGCTTTGCGGATGTATATCGGTTTTGTGGTGTCCGTAGGTTTGTACAAAGTCAGTGTGGTGCACGCACGCGCCAAAGGTTGAGGTGCTCACGGCTGCTGTGGGTGGGCAAGCATCATGTTATACAAACGCCTGCCATGCACGCAGAAGCTACCGCGTGTGCAAGCGCGACATGGCACACGCGTTCATTGCTGTGCACAGATACGACAAATACCGCGCCGCATACTACCAGTGCTGCCAGTACGAGTACGACTGCTTCTACTACTTCTACTGCTACTACGGTTATTTTGAATTAGTGCTACTACGAGAACTACTACTATTACGATTACTACTACTACGACTACTACTACGACTACTATGATTATTAAGACTACTAGTGCTGCTACTCCTACTACGACTACTACTACTACTACTACTACTACTACTATTACTACGGCTACTACTACTACTACTATTACTACTACTACTACAACTACTACTACTACTACTACTACTACTGCTACTACTACTACTACAACTACTACTACTACTACTACAACTACTACAACTACTACTACTACTACTACTACTACTGCTGCTACTACTACTACTACTACTAACTACTACTACTACTACTACTACTACTACTACTACTACTACTACTACTACTACCTACTACTACTACTACTACTACTACTACTACTACGACTACAACGACTACTACTACTACTACTACTACTACTACTACTACTACTACTACTACTACTACTACTACTACTACTACTACTACTACTACCTACTATACGACTACTACTATACTACTACTACTAGTACTACTAACTACTACTACTACTACTACTACGACTACTACTACTACTACTACAACTACTACTACTACTACTACTACGACTACACTACTACTACTACTACTACGACGACGACGACGACGACGACGACGACGACGACGACGACGACGACGACGACTATTGCTACTATTTAACACTACTACTACTACTACTACTATTACTACTACTAGTACTACTACGACGACGACGATGACGACGACGATGACGACGACGACGACGACGACGACGACGACGACGACGACGACGACGACGACGACGACTACTACTACTACTACTACTACTACTACTACTACTACTACTTTTTTACACAACAACAACAACTACTACTACTACTACAACTACTACTACTACTGCTACTACTACTACTACTACTACTACTACTACTACTACTACTACTACTACTCGGTCCCGTGCACCACATCACCACGGCTCAACCGCCTTGGGAAGAGCGTCCTTGTGGCTGCCTCATTTCCAGTATGTAGCGAGCACCTCTTCTGGGTGAAATTGCGGGTCTGACGTGCATGCAGCGGCGGGCGCTTATCCGAGGGCAGCTGGTCCCTACGGCCCAAAGTAAAGCGACAGCGGCGGCGCAGCAGCACACGGGGCGACCCCAGTACCGCCATCGAGGCCAACTAGCGCAAGCAGGCGCGAGAGGAGGCCATGATGGCAAGCCAAAATGGCTAGGCGCACAGCGGCGTCGCGGCAGCACACGGGGCGACCCCAGTACCGCCAGCGAGGCCAACGAGCGCAAGTAAGCGCGAGAGGAGGCCAAGATGGCAAGCCAAAGTGGCAAGCCAGAGTGGCTAGGCGCACAGCTGGCCGTGCGAAGAGGGGAGGCCGAAGCACCAGGGCCCGCGGCGCGAGGGGGGGCACCACTGTGGGCGCACCCGCGCAAGCTGGCAAGGCGGCGTTGCTAAAGCTGGAGCGTAAGCGAGCATACAGGCTCAGCATCCTTGAGAGTGGCAGGCTCGGGATCTTAACATGGACTCGCGTAGCCTCCCCGAGGGCTTAGAAGTATGCAGTGCTGGGGGCCTGCAGAGTCTCAGCATTCAGGCGGGCTGGCCTGTTCCTTGCGCAATGGCTGCGAAGACCTGCGACGGCAGCGCTTGCACTTCTCCCCCGAGGTCGCCGCCGCCGCCCGCCTGCCCTGAGGGCCCGAAGATCTGGCGCTCGAGGTCCTCACCAAGGGTCACATTCAGGGCAGCGACATTAGGGATCTGCTGTGGGAGCGGGTCCGTCGGCGGCGGCGGCACCACAGGGGGCGCCGTCAGCGGCGGCGGCGGCGGGGCCATGATGGCCGCTGGCGGGGCCCCAGCAGGCGGTGGTGGCGGGTCCTGGCTGCCGCGGGCCGCGCCAGCTGGGGGGGCGCTGGCGGTGCGGGCGGGAGTGGCACGCGGGGCGACCCCAGTGCCACCCCCGCCGCCCGTGAGGCTGCCCTCCCGAAGGTTGTGGCGGCGTTCGTAGAGCGCCAGTTCCTCGAGGCGTTCCCTCTTGGCCTTATTCCGCTGCTTCTTGGTGTAGCCCGCCCACTCTGGGTCGTTCAGCCCCCAGGCAACCTCCGAGCGCAGGTCGGTCCACGTGAACTTGGGCAGGCTGTCCCAGGAGAGCCCCTCCATTAGTGCGTGGTGGCCCCCCCACTGCGGCTGCTGCGGGGCGTAGTGCTTAAAGACGGTGCCCACCGCCAGCGGCTCGACCTTGGGCAGGTGCTTCAGGAGGTCCACGGCGCTGAGCACCGCTACCCCCTCCTTCTTCAGCTTGTCATAGCGCAGCAGGGCCTTCAAGTCGCGGATGTCCTCCTCGGGGAAGTCCGCGTGCATGTAGTACGCGCGAGGCGGGCTCTGCACTTCCTCTATCAGCTCGATGCAGACGCCGTAGCTGGTCGTGTAGCGTGCACCACAATGGCAGTGCCAGCGCTGGCCCGTCTCCCCCGCCGCCTCCTGCGCGCAGGTAAGCAGCTGCGTCCAGCGATCCGAGCGGATCACCGAGCAACATCCCTTGGGATTGTCCCAGGTTTTGTTAGCCGAGCACTTGTAGTACATGTTGAACGTAAAGCCCTTGCCACGGTAGAGCTGGTCCGTGTAGTCGCCCATCCGTCGGTGGGCCTCCTGCGCCATGGCGTTGCCCTGGCACTCCTCCTTCCACGCACGCTTGTGTCCCAGGTGCGCGTCCACGACCCCCGAGGCTTCCAGGAGGCCCTTCTTCAGCCTTCCCACATCATCCTCTGCCTCCGCATTCAGCGCGTCGAGCCACTTCTGGACCCCGTCCTGCGCCTCTGCGCCCTTCACCATGTCCTCTTTCTTCTCCAGGATGGGCCCCAGGCCTCCCAGCATGTGGGTGCGCATGGTCTCGAATTCGAGGACGCCATAGGCCCGCGCCATACGCTTCAGCGATTTCTTGGAGAGGCCGAGCCGCAGCAGGGGCTCGATATCCGCGACCTCCTCCACAGTCTTGGCGTTGGCCAGCTGGCGCTCCTGGCCCTCAACGTTGTTGTCGAGCGGGGGGTCGCTATCATCGCCACGGGGGGGGGGTCTGCGGCGCCAGGTCCATCCTCGAGGGGTGGAGGTGGCGCGCGGGGCGGCCCCGGCACCACCTCCACCGCCATCGGGCGACCGACCTCCTCCGCCACCGTTTCCGTGGCTGGGGGGGCGCCCGTGCTCTCGGGATCGATGCCCACCCCGACGCCTTCCGTTGACCTCCGCAGGGCAAGCAAGCCGTCGTCGGAGAGCGCGAACCCCACCAGCACGTCCATGCCCTCCTTGATGTGGTTGAAGCTCGCGCGGAACTTCGCCACTCGCTTGGCGGCGTGGTCGATGGAGCCAGCGCCCTTGTTCAGGCGCGCTGCGCGCGTCACGGCCTCGTGCTCGGTGATGTTCTGCGTCGCCGCCACGCAGTGCGAGCACGTGTGCAGCTTGTATTGGCCTTGAACACCCTTCCGCAGCTCGGGGCATTGCGGGTTGTTCTCTGAAGCCTAGGCATAGCGACGCATCTCGCCACAGCTGAGCTCGTCCACGTACTCCACCATCATGATCTTCCAGTCATCCAGCGCTGAGCACACCCGACACCAGCCCAGGCGCTGCGGCGGGACCCAGTACGCACCCATGCAGTGGACGTAACCCGCCTCGGCGTAGTCCTCGTCCGCCATCATCTCGGCGCCCTCGAGCGCGGCAGCTGTGCCACCGCTCGGCGAGGGGGCTTTGCCGTAGGCGGCCTTGTTGCTGCGGCGGCGGTGGCTTTTGCCGCCATGCCCGCTGAGGGCGCCCGTAGTCGCTGCACTCGGGGCCTCACTGGCGGTCTCATCGCCCATGGAGCGGCCTCCACCGGCGTCGCTGCGCGCACCTCGGCCACCGCGGCCGCTCACAGCCTGTTCCCGCAGCTGGAGGTTGTGGAGCGCGAGGGTGATCGCGTCCAACCCGCGGCGCTGCTCTGTGGTGAAGTTGGAGTAGGTGGCCGCCGCTGCCAGGGCAGCCCTCGTCACTGGCACCACCGCCGACGTGGGCATCGCGGAGGCCTCATCAGGCGCCTCGGCCGTCGCCGTGGGGCCTCCGTCCGAGGCACCTTCAGAGGCAGCGGCACTGGGGGCGGCCCCCGTGCCGCTGCCTCCGTCGGCGCTTTCGGCAGGCGTCGCTGATCCCGTGGGCAGTGTCGGCGCCGTCCGAAAGGTCGCCGCCTCAGACATCACGTCGAACCCCTCGTCCGAGACATCTTCGCTCTCCGACGCGCTCACCTGCTGGCCAGGGCGCTGCGCAGGCCCCGCTTTGGGAGTGGGCGCGTCGGCCGCGGTCGCACCGCTGGCCTTCGCGCGCGCCTCGGCCTTCGCCATAGCCTTCGCCACCAACGCCTCGCGAAGAGGCGCCGCATCGTGACTGGGCGAGTCGGCATGCGCCACCGCAGGCCACGGCATCGGCGCGGGCTTCGAGAACTTGGGCGCCATCACTTGGTTGTAAGGATGGCACGGGAGGTGCAGCTCGAGAGATCGTGCGAAGCGAGACCTCACGAGCCAAACAGCTGCCGAGGAAGAGAGGGGGGGGAGAGAGGCTGAGGCTGAGGCTGATGCAGGTTGAGGCTGAGGCAGGCTGAGGCTGAGGCCGAGGCTGAAGGCAGATTGAGGCTGAGGCTGAAGCAGGCTGAGGCAGGCTGAGGCAGGCTGAGGCTGAGGCTGAGGCAGGCTGATGCTGAGGCAGGCTGAGGCTGAGGCTGAGGCTGATGCAGGCTGAGGCTGAGGCAGGCTGAGGCTGAGGCCGAGGCTGAAGGCAGACTGAGGCTGAGGCTGAAGCAGGCTGAGGCTGAGGCTGAGGCAGGCTGAGGCGAGGCTGAGGCAGGCTGAGGCTGCAGGCTGAGGCTGAGGCAGGCTGAGGCTGAGGCCGAGGCTGAAGGCAGACTGATGCTGAGGCTGAAGCAGGCTGAGGCTGAGGCTGAGGCAGGCTGAGGCTGAGGCTGCGGCAGGCTGATGCTGAGGCAGGCTGAGGCTGAGGCTGAGGCTGAGGCAGGCTGATACTGCGGCAGGCTGAGGCTGAGGCCGAGGCTGAAGGCAGATTGAGGCTGAGGCTGAAGCAGGCTGAGGCTAAGGCTGAGGCAGGCTGAGGCTGAGGCTGAGGCAGGCTGAGGCTGAGGCAGGCTGAGGCTGAGGCTGAGGCTGAGGCAGGCTGAGGCTGAGACAGGCTGAGGCTGAGGCCGAGGCTGCAGGCAGACTGAGGCTGATGGTGAAGCAGGCCCAGGCTGAGGCTGAGGCAGGCTGAGGCTGAGGCTGAGGCTGAGGCAGGCTGATGCTGCGGCAGGCTGAGGCTGAGGCTGAGGCTGATGCAGGCTGAGGCTGAGGCAGGCTGAGGCTGAGGCCGAGGCTGAAGGCGACTGAGGCTGAGGCCGAAGCAGGCTGAGGCTGAGGCAGAGGCAGGCTGAGGCTGAGGCTGAGGCAGGCTGATGCTGAGGCAAGATGAGGCTGAGGCTGAGGCTGATGCAGGGTGAGGCTGAGGCAGGCTGAGGCTGAGGCCGAGGCTGAAGGCAGGCTGATGTTGAGGCTGGAGCAGGCTGAGGCTGAGGCTGAGGCAGGCTGAGGCTGAGGCAGGCTGATGCTGAGGCAGGCCTGCGAGAACAGCGGAATTCTACAACAGGATTCTCATGTGAATCTTAAGGGGAATGCTTCCAGATATGCTCCTATACATCGCTGTTAGGTTGCTTTGCCGGGATAATACTGTTTGCGGCAATCTAGGATCTTATTCCGACTCGCCATCTTATTCTCAGCTCGATCGGTGAATATTGCCCAACAGCGAAGACTGATAGGTTTCTAATGGGGCCAGAATAGAGCATCTGATGACTCCCCAGGGGGGTCTGGGCGGGAGCCGGACAGGCGAGAACCGGGCTCGTTTTAAGGAAACAGTCGCTCACTTCGTGCTCTTCGACCTCCCAGAACTTTATTCCCGGGCGACATTTTGTATGCCCGGAGCCAACTGTAGGCCATTTCGTGCTCTTCGACTTCCCAGAACTCCATTCCCGGGCCTCATTTTGGATGCCCGGAGCCAACTGTAGGCCACTTCGTGCTCTTCGACTTCCCAGAACTCCATTCCCGGGCCACATTTTGGATGCCTGGAGCGAACTGTAGGCCACTTCCCAGACGCTCACTCTTCACTATAAGGTTAGTGATCCATTATAGATTAAATATTCGTTACAATATTAAACATATGTCAATAATATTGTTATAATACAGATTTCCATATAATATATTCATGGGGGCAGGGGTCGGCACACGTGGCGTAAACCTGTACAGATAGTCGGCGGACGTGGCGTAAGCCTGTCTATATATGTACATACATACACACATGTGAGTGTTTGCGCGAGTGTGCGTCTGTGTGTGAGCAACGGTACACAGGCCTGCGGCCCCAGATTTTCCAGCTGCTAGCGCTCAATGCCAAACGCATCAGGAGCGTCTTCCGTGAAATTTAGCAACAACCATTTGCTGAGGGAAGCTGTGGCCAGCGTACGAACATGGCACGACTCCCCGATGCCCACAAGATCGCCGACCAGGTTTTCGTCGGCGTAGCACCAGTACGATTTGGGATTGAGACGAAACTCTGGAATTTGCCATTCTAGCAAGTGCGCAAACATGTGCAATTTCGGGGTCAGTTTCCAGGCCTTTGTTTTCACTCTGAGCGCGTCTCTTGCTAAAGAGGCGTAGATCTTTGGAAAAAGGCCGCCGATGAACACAAACCTTCTCACAACGTCGTCATCGAGGTAAAGTCCGTTCGAAGAAATCATGTCGTAAAATTCCACGAAAAGCTGCGCAAGGGCTATCACCCTCTGGTCATCGACCTCACGCTGTGCCAGATCCAATGCAAAATGCACAAGGGCTCGTGTGGAAGCACCTTTCGCTTTCAACTTAGGAAGCCCGCTCTCGCTTCGAATGCGAGCCAATGATAATTTTCCTCGTAACATGTTTTGTTTCCCCCTCGCTCTGTACCATCTGACGCATTCCTCGCCAAGGGCACTTACTCTGTCATCAAGCAGGCCACCTCGCCTTTTCAAGCACACCATGATAAAGATATTGCCAACGACGTGGCATGTGATACCTAGGTCGCACACGTGTAGTGTGTCGATTGCGACACAGTTGAGTATCAGCCCGCATGTCAATTTGAAGAGTAGTGGTATATCTCTACCCTTTTATGGCGCATTCGGCTAACCACGAAGCATGTGTCATCCGAGTCTCGCGCAAACCAGCATCTCTGTTAAAGTTCCCATACAGCAAGTTGGGAGTGCTACTGGAGGCGAGGCACATCCAACAGTTATTGATTTTATCGTTCCAGTGAGCAAGCTTGAAGACGCTGTTCAGGAACTCCCCATCCCCGCGCACTTTCACGAGGGTCCCACGATAGCCCTCTGCAATAAGCTGCCCACCTCCAGGCCACGGCTTCATCTCCCAATTTTTATATGATGCCACGCCACACAGCAATTGATTCATTGACCTCGCAAAGACAGTCCACAGAGCATCGAACGTGCCGTCCACCATATCTGCTTTTCTAAAAATGGTATAGATGAAGGGCGGAGTGAAGCCCTCACCAGCGCCGCCAGATACCAACGAGTTGAATGATAGCACAAATAGCGAGCCTTGTTTCGAAAAGGCCCCCCCGTCTCCGTGGAGCCCAAGGGGGATTGTCATGCGTCTGCTTCCCTCTGGCAGCAACGGGTGATTCGATACAACTGGGGAGTCTTTGATGTGAGTCCAGAACTTCATAGCCTCGTCTGGTGGCCCTCGCAAGCCTTGCTCCCACACAGGGAGCCTCTCTGCAAACAGTTTGCCGAAAAACTCGTGCGGTAGTAGCACAGGGTGAAGTATGCGACCCCGAGTCGAAGGCACGTGTACCCAAGTGTATTTTGGAGTACCCCGAGGGGTTCCGAAGAAATTGAATAACGCACGTTGGAAATTCTGATGGTGTTTCCCAGATGCCCCTGCCGAAGCAAGCTTGCTCATTCCAGGGGTACCTTGTTTGAAAGCTGCATCTGCAAGTTCGTACACTGCTGCACTCGAGAGGTCTCCTTTCGCCCAGCGGCGTAACAGTACACGATTGAGTGGCAACGAGTTGTCTGGTTGGCTTGGCTGACCACTGGCCCGATCGATCCTTCGACACAAAGGCCCACGTGGCGGCTCAGAGCAAGCGGGCACCGTTTCGCATAGAGTGGTGAGCTCGGAACTGGCGCGATCTAATCTTCTCTTGAGCGAGTTTGATACGATCTCCGAGCTCATTATGTATAGGAAGCATATGTAGTGTCGCATCATTGTCATCGCAAGAATTAAGCCAAAGCGGTTGCAGACATGGTGATGATGATGACGATGATGATGGCGATAGTGATGATGATGTTGTTGTTGATGATGATGGTGATGGTGATGCTGATGGCGATGATGATGACGACGTGGTCATGCTTATGGTTGTGGTGATGATGATGATGATGATGGTGGTGATGATGATGATGATGATGATGATTGTGGTAATGGTGATGGCACTGCTGATGATCGTGCTGGTGATGGTGATGGTGATGGTGATGGTGATGGTGATTGTGGTGGTGATGGTGAATTGCTTGTTTGCGTATCGGTACTTGCGTTTAAGAAGCGATCGCAATGTCATTCAGGTGTCCCCAGCTTGGCCATCATGATGCTACTTTTGTCGAAGAGTTGTGGTCTGAGCTCTCTCTTTGCGCATACCCCCTGTCATGACTGTGCGTTCTACCCCGCGGCAAGTTGGAGAAGGAGGAGGGGAATGACGAGGATAGGGAGGTGTGAGGAGGGAGAGGCGGGAGGAGGAGGAAGGAGGAGGGAGGAGTGCATGTTATGCACATGCTGAGCTCAGCATGTCCCCCGTTCTGCTCAGCGCTTGCGCTTCTTGGGCCCGCTGGTCTGCACGCCGAACCTCTTCGCAGCCTCCTCGACTTTGCCGAACTCGTCAACGATGGCGTCGAAGGTCTTCGTCATCTTGTCGATGGTATCGCGCCCCTTATCGGCGTCAGGATCGACGATGAGCGCCTCCACGAGCTTCACCATCCTCGTGATTTTCGGCGTGAGCTTCTTGTAGTCGCCCTGGAGCTCGGACGTGTACTTGATGCTCTCCAGCGCTTGTGTGTTCTTCTTGCAATCGGTGACCATCATCAGCAGCTGCGTCACTCACCATGTCGACGTCGGCATCGTCGGCATCATCCTTGACGTGGTTGATGCTGGACGTGGACACCTCCATCCCTTGAAGATCAGTGTAGGACTCCTTGAGGTAGTACTCCTGGATCTCCTTCTCCGTTGACCCTGTCTGCGTGCATGGGCGAGTCGTCACAACATTCTTCTCCAAGAAGAGTTCGGCCTTCTTCTCGCCGAGCACGTCGCAGAACTTCTTCCAGCTCACCCAGCCAGTGATGGTGTGTGACCGCTTATCGGTGCCTGTTTTGTAAGTCGAGGTCTGCCCAACCTTGGCCTTCTTGTCGCGAGCCTGCATCACCAAGAAGTCGAGCAGATACTGCTTACGCTCCTCCCCCTTGCTGGCCATGACGTCCTGCAAGAGGCCAGGGTTCGTGGTGCCGCCGCCCTTCTCGATCAAGTAGTACCTGAAGCTGGCCAGCACAGCCCTCTCCTTCTTCTTGGGGTCCTGGCTGCGATCCAGGATCTCCTTGGCGTGCTGGACCTCTGCCGCTGTCGGAGCCATGCCAAGCCAGCCCTTGTCACCCGCGGGCATATCCGACAACGATCGATGTCGGGCGCGGTATGTAGACAGCTTGGGCCAAAAGCTACCAACAGAAATCAGAAACTGAGTTCTGATTTTCTGATTTTCTGATGTTATGATTTCATTGTTTTCGTATATAGATATATGGTTTCATATGTTGTAATCAGAAAATCAGAAAATCAGAAATCGTTTTCTGATTTTTCTGATTGCGTTGAGCTGCATCATGATATTCAGAGAAAGCGAACCCAAGTGAGGACGTCACGGATGCTGGGCCCTCAGCTCTCCTGTGATTGTTGGGCCCTCGTTGCCTCTCCGCAGCGCCGCGCGTCTCAGTTTCTCCCCTTCGTCCCCTGCCTCCTCGTCTTTTTTGATATTTGTTCAGACCGACAGACCGGCTCCTCCTCCTCCCTCCTCCGCCTCCTCATTGCCTCCTCCTCCTCCTCCTCCTCCTCCCCCTCCTCCTCCTTCTCCTCCTCCTCCTCCTCCTCTTGGGGGTGGGGTCAAGACCGATTTTGAGCGAGGCTCGGGGGATTGCCGCGTGCGGCCCGTCTCGCGCCCCACTGGGCACCTCGATGCGTGGCCGCGCTGACGGGCAGCCTGGAGGATGCGGAGGAAGAGGAGGAGGAAGACGAGGAGTAGGAGGAGGAGGAGGAGGATCAGGAGGAGGAGGAGGAGGAGGAGGGGGAGGAGGACGACGCTGAGGAGGAGGAGAATTTCGTTTGCCCGATACCCCAGGAGTCGTTTCTCTGGTTCGATACCGCAGGAGAAGGAGGAGGAGAATGAGGGCGAGGATGACGAGGAGGACGAGAAGGACGAGAAGGACGAGGAGGAGAAGGAGGCGAAGGAGGAGGAGGAGGAGGAAGAGGAGGAGCTTCGGGCCCTTCGAAGGGAGGGCGAGGACGACGCTGAGGAGGAGGATGAGGACGACGCTGAGGAGGAGGAGAATTTCGTTTGCCCGATACCCCAGACGTCGTTTCTCTGGTTTGCCCGATATCGCAGCAGGAGGAGGAGGACGAGGAGGAGGAGGACGAGGAGGAGGAGGACGAGGACGAGGAGGACGAGGAGAAGGAGGAGAAGGAGGAGAAGGGGGAGGAGGAGGATGATGATGATGAGGAGGAGGAGGAAGAGGAGGAAGGAGGATGATGAGGAGGAGGAGGAGGAAAAGGTTGCTGAGAATGCGCGACATGGTTCTAATCACGTTGAAACATGTTGGGGGAGGAGGAGGAGGAGGAGGAGGAGGAGGAGGAGGAGGAGGAGGAGGAGGTAGCGTGCTGCGCGCACTGGTAGCCAACCCTCAGTCGGCTTTCGCTCAGCACTCGCGGATCTTGCGGCTCACGCAGAAGTCGGTGGAGAAATCGTGGCCTTGAAGGCGCTGAGCTCGTTCATCAGGTCGAGCGTCTGATTCTTGATGTTCTCGAGGTGTACGGTCCAGGAGGTGGTCTCAGGGCCATCTGACGTGGCGTGGACAGTCGAGACGAAAGTGACAGCCTTCTCGATCCAGCCACCGATCGCGCCACGAATCTCCATCATGTACTTGTCCTCGCCAAGCTCGACCACCATGCCATTGGCCACCACGATACCGTTCTCCAGGTCGTGTAGTTCAATCTTCGCCAACTCCATGAATGCCGAGTAGGTCAGCATATTCGAATCCGTCGGTGGCGGTGAGTCTTCGACGACATGGACATCATCGTCGAACGGATCCGATACGCTCATGTTGTCCTGGGTTGCCGCTGGATTTCCCATGAAGGCGTCCAATGGTGTGTCTGGCAAGCGTGGGCCATCAGCATGGGGCTGCATGCTTTGTCGATGGCCTCTGAAGTCGCTGGACTGCTCGGGCTTGGGCCAGACTGGCTACGGGAGTGGGAGGTATAAAAAGGGGAGCCCGCTGGACAACACAACTCAGAAACGTAAAACACCGACGCCTCACGAACAAACTTGGGGTCGGAGTACCCAGCCCTCTAGATGATATGACTCGTAGGCGCACCAGCTCCAGATCGAACAACGCACGCGGGCTGTTTCAGGTGTGCCGTTTCGGTGGATGAGGGGGTAGAACGACGACGACCGTACGGGGGGGGCAAAGACAGCCTGCCAGCCCATTGGGCACTCGCGCGAGGACACGGCCATGAAAACTCACACGGCTTGATGGCGATGGTGACGGTTATGGTGAGTGGTGGTGATGGTGATGGTGATGGTGATGGTGATGGTGATGGTGATGGTGATGGTGATGGTGGTGATGGTGGTGGCGATGACGGTGATGATGATGATGATGATGATGAGGATGATGCTGATGATGTTGCTGATGATGTTGATAATGATGATGATGTTGATGATGATGTACATTATGGTGATGACGATGGCAATGTTGCCGAGTGGAACGTCATGTGTCTTGCTGCGCACACTAAAGATGATGATGGCGATGCTGTCGATGATGACGATGTTTTTTTGCTCTGCTCAGTTGGACACCTGTCACGTGTCAATTTCTGCGAGCATCTTCGCACAACGATCGCGTGTAATCTGTCGAGCTCTCTCTTTGGGAACACCCTTACGAATCAAAAAGTTCATTGTGTTGCGATAGATGCGGTTGTGGAGCCTGGTTTTCATCACATTCCAATTGACGGCTGGATCTATCGATACGTCTATTTCTGGAAACTCGTCTTCATTCAATTCACTTCGCCCTCGCCCTCGGGGTGTGCTGGGTCCTCTGACGGGGGTTCTGCAGCTGCAGGCTTTTTTCCTACAGCTTGTGCACGCTTTTTTCCTGCAGCTCCACTCGTTGCAGCTGCAGGCCTCTTAAACACATCGGTATACTCCTCGCTCGTGGGACCCACGTTGCCATCTCCCGCTAGCGCTTCCAAAGCCGCATCCGTGATTGATTGGCTCTGGTGTTTGTTTAGACTCTTCCGTCGGCACTTCAACAATATTCCCAACCGTATGTGGTCCAACTGATGAAGAAGATGGCAACTCTGAACTAGGGTGCTTCTTTATGAGGCCCTCCAACTCACCCAAAGTTTCATCAACATCGAACTGCCCGCGGGCAGACTCATCAGCCGATGACACGTCGACAACATCAATTGGTGAACGACCCGCTTCAACAACAGCCACCTCGTCGTCTGATCCATCTCCATCTGTATTTGCGTTGCCAGGAACCTCCGTTGTGTCCATACTGTTCACCAAAGCCTCTAATCGACAGTATGATTTAGGAATCTTCTTCTTATCAACTCTGATGCGTTGTAAGTGCGACACCATCGTGCGAAATCTATTACATACCAATGAAACTTGATCGATGGTAAAGGTAGTCGGCGCCACATTTTTCAGATATTTTCCAACTTGACGTTCGAACTGTTTCAAGCGCAAGAGGCGGCCGCGAGCTAATACCATGCAATATGTCAGTACGTGGCGCTGTCGGTAGAGCCCTGCCCAATCAGGCCCTTGCTGTCTGTTTTTTTGTAAGCCCAAAGATCATCAACCGTCAAATCTTTTGCTTGGATGTGTTCCTCGAGCAAGGATTGTACCTGTGTGTCAGTCAAGTCAACGCTTGGGACACGTTTGCGTTTCCCCATCAGTTCACATGTAAATGAAACCGCTGAATGCGCACGAACCGAAATGTCAATGGACTGCACGCGCGCGCACACACTCACACACACGCAGCAAGCACAACACAACACATTCAACACTTGATGAACAAAGCACAAACAATCACATCATATTTCACAACACAACTCAACAGCACAACTCACACAAGGCTACAGCACGACATGTCAGAAGCCCACGCGTGTGCACCAACTAAACATGTATATGGCAAGCAGAACACAGCAACAACAGCTCAATGAGTCTAGTATCGCCCATCGGTGTCTTACATCCTTCTGGCCCCAAACCATAAGTTGAACAATATATTGACAAATCTTTAACTCATGATTTCGATCCGAATTTATTGATTGTCAATATTTCCAGACCGGAATCATTTATTATTTAATGTTATCTGGGAAATTTGAGATAGAATTTAAAGGTATCTTTAATGTCCTATTGTTTTTCTTTAACTCATTACCGCTATTTCAATAAACTATGATTTCGCCTAGCTAAATTAAAATTATCAACAACTTATTAAAGATCTCGAGCCTGTGGGTTCGTGCTCTTGGACTTCGCAGAACACCATTCCCGGGCTTCGACAGAACTTTCCCGGGCCACAATGCCCGGAGCCAACTGTAGGCCACTTCGTGGTCTTCGAGTTCCCAGAACTCCACTCCCGGGCCACATTTTGAATGCCCGGAGCCAACTGTAGGCCACTTCGTGGTCTTCGAGTTCCCAGGACTTCATTCCCGGGCTACATTTTGAATGCTGAGGCAGGCTGATGCTGAGCCTGAGGCAGGCTGAGGGTGAGGCAGGCTGAGGCTGAGGCCGAGGCTGAAGGCAGACTGAGGCTGAGGCTGAAGCAGGCTGAGGCTGAGGCTGAGGCAGGCTGAGGCTGAGGCTGAGGCAGGCTGATGCTGAGGCAGGCTGAGGCTGAGGCTGAGGCTGATGCAGGCTGAGGCTGAGGCAGCCTGAGGCTGAGGCCGAGGCTGAAGGCAGACTGAGGCTGAGGCTGAAGCAGGCTGAGGCTGAGGCTGAGGCAGGCTGAGGCTAGGCAGGCTGAGGCTGAGGCTGAGGCAGGCTGAGGCTGAGGCTGTGACTGCGACTGCCGTTGCCACTGCGACTGTCATCGCGAATGCGACTACGACTGCGAGAACAGCAGAATTCTACAACTGGATTCTCATCTGAATCTTCAGGGGAATGCTTTCAGATATGCTCCTACACATCGCTGTTAGGTTGCTTTGACGGGATAGTTAGTATGAAGCTCGGAGGCGGGATTTGCAGTTAGAGCTCATTTTGGCTGCTAGTGGTGGTCCCTGGAAGATAACCCGAGCGACAGGCCATTGCCAGAGCCCAGATTCATACGAATCGACGGGAAATTATCAATTGCGTCTTCCTGTTGACATCAGCGGCTCTGAGATCGGCCTGAAGCACGAGAAATGTTCGAAAACCTCTGATAATCAGGATGCAACTTTGGGTGCTTGCGACGGTTTTTCGAAGATAACTCGAGCCACAGGCCATTGCCAGAGCCCTGATGCATTCGAATCAACAGGACATGATCCAGTGCATCTCTCTGAAGGCACCAGAGGGCTGAGATCAGCCTGGCAAGGGAGAAATCTTTGAAACGCTGTAATAATTAGAATGCAACTTTCGCTGGGCAATCGCAAGAGGAAGCTCTACGAGTTCCCGGCGGTAACCAAGGTTGACGATTTACCGCCGGCGCCCAGTTTGGTCTGTTGAAAATTATGTTCTCGAAATTTGTCCAGTCGTTTGAGTCCTAGTATTTTCTCCCGCCATCTTCGATCTTATTCCCACTCGCCATCTCAATCTCAGCTCGATCGGGTGGATATTAATTTGAATTTCGGCTGAGGCGGGATCGGCTGCATTCGAATCGACAGGAAATGATCCAATGCATCTCCCTGTAGGCAGCAGAGGGCTGAGATCGGCCTGCGGAGGTGATTGCTATAGGCCTTGCCTCCCTCTCCTTCTCCTCGTTCTCAAGCTTCTTGTTGGTTCAAGGGCTGTTTTTTTCAGTTGCTTCTTCCGACCTCGGATTTTCCGGGTGGCAGCTGTCTCTCCATCGGTGGCTTTCGCCTCCCGCTTTCGCTTTCGTCCCCCACTTTCGCCTTCCTTCGCCTCCCGCTTTCGCTTTCGCCTCCCACTTTCGCCTCCTTTTGCCTCCCGCTGTCGTTTTCGCCTCCCACTTTCGCCTCCCACTTTCGCTTTCCCCTCCCGCTTTCGCCTCCCACTTTCGCCTTCCGCTTTCGCTTTCGCCTCCCGCTTTCGCCTCCCGCTTTCGCTTTCGCCTCCCAATTTCGCCTCCCGCTTTCGCTTTCGCCTCCCGCTTTCGCTTTCCGCTTTCGCTTGCGTCTCTCACTTTCGCAGCATGGGGCCGGTTCGCGCCGGTTCGGGTCGATTCGGCAGCGGGCCGCTTCGGTTGTAGCATGTTCGGGTTCGGCGCTATATAGTTCGGTTTGAACCAGTTCGGTTTTGCCTCGGGACGGTTCAGTTTCGGGCGGTCCGGTTCGGGTGATCGAAAGGTTGGCGCGCAGTGCGTTACAGGAGGGGCATGGGGGTCGAGGTTTGCTTTCTGGAACGGGGGTCTGAAGTCCAGGTCTGGACCTCAACTCCGGATCTCAGGTCCGGGCCCCAGGTGTGGACCTCAGCTCTGGACCTCAGGTCTGGACCTCAGGTCCGGACCTCAGTTCCGGACCTCAAGTCCGGGCCCCAGGTCTGGACTTCAGGTCCGAATCTCAGCTCTGGACCTCAGGTCGGTCCCCTTCGGCGGGCTCGTCGCGGCCCCGCAAGGGCCAGATCCTGAGGCCTGACGCGCATTGATCCGCGCTCTTGGGGCATTGCGCCCGTTCTTCGCCCGCTCGTGGGGCACCGCCGTGGCGACTTGGGCCCAGGTGAGGCCTGCAGACCCCGCAGGGGCGCCCTGGTGCGCGCACGATATACAGTCGAGACGCTAAACTAAGGAACAGTTTGGGTTCGGAAGGGGCTCGATGTTCCTTAGGTTCCTCCAGCGTGGTTCCTCTTGCCCTCCTGGGGCACGGAGGCGCTCACAGGGCCAAGAAGGGGCTTCGTCTCTTACTTAACGTTCCTTCTTTCAGCGGCCCGACTGTAGAAACACAGCAGCTCAACCACATGACGTATAGACGCTTTTTCCCAACCCTCCTTGGTTGGGTATTCGTTTTGAATAGAGCAATGTGGTCGCGTCCCTCCTCCTCCTCCTCCTCCTCCTCCTCCTCCTCCTCCTCCTCCTCCTCCTCCTCCCGCCTCCTCCTGCCCTCTCTTCGCCGACGATGGGGGCTCCGATCTGCGAAACTGTCGCCACTTTCGAGGGCTGCTGGTGGGTTCTGCGGAGTGAGGCACCGCGCGGACCTGAGCGAGACCTCGCCGTCCCTGGGGTGCTGCGATCTGCGAAATTGTCGCCACTTTCGAGGGCTGCTTGGGGGTCCAGCGGAGTGAGGCGCGGACCTGAGCGAGACCTCGCCGTTCCAGGGGGGCTGCGATCTGCGAAATTGTCGCCACTTTCGAGGGCTGCTGGGGGGTCCAGCGGAGTGAGGCACCGCGCGGACCTGAGCGAGACCTCGCTGTCCCTGGGATGCTGCGATCTGCGAAACTGTCGCCACTGTCGAGGGCTGCTGGTGGGTCCAGCGGAGTGAGGCACCGCGCGGACCTGAGCGAGACCTCGCCGTCGCTGGGGTGCTGCGATCTGCGAAACTGTCGCCACTTTCGAGGAAGAGGAGGTCTTAACCGTAAGCAGTGGGTTCTTAACCGTAAGCGTGGTACCAGGCTAATGTACCAGACTGATGTACCAGACTGATGTACCAGGCTAATGTACCAGACTGATGTACCAGGCTAATGCACCACACTGATGTACCAGACTAATGTACCAGACTAATGTACCAGACTAATGTACCAGACTAATGTGCCAGACTAATGTACCAGACTAATGTGCCAGACAAATTTACCAGACTAGCGGTACCAGACTAGCGGTACCAGACTCATGTACCAGACTAGCGGTACCAGATTCATGCACCAGACCAGGCATCAGCATAGGCACGTGTGTCCTTGTCTTCCCAGTTTGGTGCCTCGTTTTGCCGCGAGGTCGGCATCCTGGCCAGATGCTTCGTTCGCGCAGTTTGCGTGGCCCCTGCGGCATGCGGTATGCGTGTTGTTCTGTTGGCGTCGGCGGCGCTCCCAAGGGGGGAAGCGAACGAGGGGGCAGGCCTTCTGCGGAGGCGCGTGGCTTCTCAGGAGCCCCCTGACCTTCTGCTGAGTGTTCCGTGCCTGCGGGGAGAGTTTTTGCTCGAGAATATACCAGGAGGCCCGAGGCTCTCCGAGCTCTGCGTCGCCCAGCGCGCTCCACTACTCGCAGAGGGCCCGCTCGCAGGCGCCCGAGACGCACACGTGCTCGCATCGTCGTGGCAGCGGCTCGTAGAGCCCCTCCCCCCCCGCGGCGGCTCCAGGCCACGTGCGAGCAGCTGCCCTGCGCGCAGTGGAACGCGCCTGTCTTCTCTTCGGGTGTTGCTCGAAGTGCCCCTGGACCAAGGCACCCCCAGTTTTCAGCTCCACTCTGGAGCCCCTGGGGCCCTCTGGGCCTCGTGAGGGGTGCCCTGGAGGCCGTTCGGGCCACCCCGAGAATCCTAGGGGGTTACCTTGGGCCAGGGGCACTTCTAGCAACACCCGATCTCTGAGAGGGCCCGCCCCTTCTCGCTTTCCCCCCCAGGGGCTCGCCGACGGCGGTCGGCCTGCCAGGGGGGTGGTGCGCCAGCCACAGCGCCTCGCCGCCGTCCCCCCACCTGCTGCCGCCGCTGCGGGGAGCAGCGACCGCCTGGAGCGCGCAGCCCTGCCTCTTATGAAGAAGAAGCAGCGTCGGGGGTGGACAGACCTCCTACCCTGACACGTCGATTAGCGAATTGTTGACGCTTCGCGAATCCCCACCAGCCCATCCTACACCAGGCATTCGAACGAAGAGCGCCGATGATCGGCAGCTGTTCTCCACCCCTTCTTCCTCCTTCTCCTCCGCCTTCTCGTCCTCCTCTCCTCCTCCTCCCTCTCCTTCTCCTCCTCCTCCTCCTCCTCCTCCTCCTCCTCCTCCGCCTCTTCCTCCTCCCTGGTGGGTCTTGGAGGTATCTTCGAACGTTTTGGTTGGCTCTTGGGCCTTGCGGGCGAGCGGGCGGCGCTCCGCCAGCCTTCGCGCAGGGCCCAAGAGGGGCTCCAAGACGTCTCTTGGAGCCATCTTGGAAGAGATTGATCAACGAAGGGGGTCCCTCAATTAGGGTTCCCCCTTCAGGAGCCATGATCCTCGTCTCGTGAGGGGTGTCGAATTTTAGCCCTCCCAGGGGTCGATCTTGGACGCTTTAACGCGACGCGGCCCCCCCTGTCCATGTCAGTGGGGAGGGGGTAGGGGGAGGGGTAACCCCCTCCCCGCAGGGGAAGAAGGAGGGGTGGAAGAGGACACCTTCTAAACCACCGACGCCTAGAGGGCTAGTGGGATTTCTTGGTTCCCCCAGTGGTTCTCTGTGGTTCTTAGTCCACTTAGTGGCTGGGTTCTGCAGGGTTCTCTTGGGGGTTCTCTTTTTTCGATGTATAGACTTGTGGAAATATTTCAAATTTGAAAATTATGTGTTCCTTTGAATCTCTGGGTTCTTCCAGGGGTTCTCTGTGGTTCTCAGTGCACTCTGTTGCTGGGTTCTGCAGGGTTCTCCTGGAGGTTCTCTTTTTCGATGTATAGAAGGGGGAAATGCTGCCAAATTTGAAAATTATGTTTTTCTTTGAGTTTCTGGATTCTCCCGGGGTTTTCTGTGGTTGTCAGTGCACTCAGTGGCTGGGTTCTGCAGGGTTCTTTTGGGGTTTTCTTGATTCCATGTATAGAAGGGGGAAATGCTGTCGAATTTGAAAATTATGTTTTTCTTTGCATTTCTGGGTTCTCCCAAGGGTTCTCTGTGGTTCTCAGTGCACTCAGTGGCTGGGTTCTGTAGGGTTCTCTTGGGGGTTCTTTCTTTTCGATGTATAGAAGGGGGAAAAGCTGTCGAATTTGAAAATTAGGTTTTTCTTTGAATTTCTGGATTCTCCCGGGGGTTCTCTGTGGTTCTCAGTGCACTCAGTGGCTGGGTTCTGCAGGGTTCTCTTGGGGGTTATGTTTTTTCCATGTATAGAAGGGGGGAAATGCTGTCGAATTTGAGAATTATGTTTTTCTTTGAATTTCTGGGTTCTTCCGGGAATTCTCTGTGGTTCTCAGTGCAGTCAGTGGCTGGGTTCTGCAGGGTTCTCTTGTGGGTTCTCTTTCTTCGATGTATAGAAGGGGAGAAATGCGGTCGAATTTGAAAATTATGTTTTTCTTTGAATATCTGGGTTCTTCCGGGGCTTCTCTGTGGTTCTCAGTTCACTCAGTGGCTGGGTTCTGCAGGGTTCTCTTGGGGGTTTTCCTTGTTCGATGTATAGAAGGGGGGGAAATGCTGTCGAAATTGAAAAGTATGTTTTTCTTTGAATTTCTGGGTTCTCCCGGGGGTTCTCTGTGGTTCTCAGTGCACTCAGTGGCTGGGTTCTGCAGGGTTCTCTTGGGGGTTCTCTTTTTTTGTGTATAGAAAGGGGGAAAGGCTGTCGAATTTGAAAATTATGTTTTCTTTGAATTTCTGGATTCTCCCGGGGGCTTCTCTGTGGTTCTCAGTGCACTCAGTGGCTGGGTTCTGCAGGGTTCTCTTGGGGGTTATCTTTTTTCCATGTATAGAAAGGGGGAGATGCTGTCGAATTTGAAAATTATGTTTTTCTTTGAATTTCTGGGTTCTCCCAGGGGATCTCTGTGGTTCTCAGTCAACTCAGTGGCTGGGTTCTGCAGGGTTCTCTTGGGGGCTTCTTTTGTCGATGTATACAAGGGGGAAGTGTTGTCGAATTTGAAAATTATGTTTTTCTTTGAATTTCTGGGTTCTTCCGGGGGTTCTTTGTGGTTCTCACTCCACTCGGTGGCTGGGTTCCGCAGGGTTCTCGTGGGGCCCTTCGACTTCCCAGAACTCCACTCCTGGGCCACATTTTGAATGCCCGGAGCCAACTGTAGGCCACTTCGTGCTCTTCGACTTCCCAGAACTCCATTCCCGGGACACATTCTGAATGCCCGGAGCCAACTGTAGGCCACTTCGTGGTCTGCGAGTTCCCAGAATTTCATTCCCGGGCCACATTTTGAATGCCCGGAGCCAACTGTAGACCACTTCGTGGTCTTCGAGTTCCCAGAATTCCATTCCCGGGCCACATTTTGAATGCCCGGAGCCAACTGTAGGCCACTTCGTGGTCTTCGAGTTCCCAGAACTTCATTCCTGGGCATGATTTTGAATGCTTGGAGCCAACTGTAGGCCACTTCGGGGTTTTCGAGTTTCCAAATCTTTACTCCCGGGCCACATTTTGAATCGTGAGGCAGGCTGATGCTGAGGCGTGGGCAGGCTGAGGCTGAGGCAGGCTGAGGCTGAGGCCGAGGCTGCAGGCAGACTGAGGCTGAGGCTGAAGCAGGCTGAGGCTGAGGCTGAGGCAGGCTGAGGCTGAGGCAGGCTGAGGCTGAGGCTGGCTGAGGCTGAGGCTGATGCAGGCTGAGGTTGGGCACGCTGAGGATGAGGCCGAGGCTGAAGGCAGACTGAGGCTGAGGCTGAAGTAGGCTGAGGCTGAGGCTGAGGCTGAGGCTGAGGCAGGCTGAGGCTGAGGCTGAGGCAGGCTGATGCTGAGGCAGGCTGAGGCTGAGGCCGAGGCTCATGCAGGCTGAGGCTGAGGCAGCCTGAGGCTGAGGCCGAGGCTGAAGGCAGACTAAGGCTGAAGAAGGGTGAGGCTGAGGCTGAGGCAGGCTGAGGCTGAGGCAGGCTGATGCTGATGTTACTACTACTACTACTACTACTACTACTACTACTACTACTACTACTACTACTACTACTACTACTACTACTACTACTACTACTACTACTACTACTACTACTACTACTACTACTACTACTACTACTACTACTACTACTACTACTACGACTACTACTACTACTACTACTACTACTACTACTACTACTACTACTACTACTACTACTACTACTACTACTACTACTACTACTACTACTACTGGTGCTACGACTACTACTACTACTACTACTACTACTACTACTACTACTACCACGACGACTACGACTCCTAGCATCACTTCTGCGAGTACGACTACTACTACGACGATTACTACTACGACGACTGCTGCTACTACTCCACTATTATTATTACTACTACTTCTACTACTACTACTACTACTACTACTACTACTACTACTACTACTACTACTGCTAGTACTAGTAGTATTACTACTATTACTACTACTACTACTACTACCACTACTACTACTACTACCACGACTTACTACCACGACTTATTACTACTACTACTACTACTGCCACTACTGGTGCTACTACTTCTACGTCTACCACTACGACTACGACTACGACTACGACTACGACGACTACTACTACTACTACTACTACTACTACTACTACCACTGCCACTACCACTACTACTACTACTACTACTACTACTACTACTACTACTACTACTACTACTACTACTACTACTACTACTACTACTACTACTACTACTACGACTACCACTACTACTGCTTCTACTCGTACTATTTTTTGCATTGCTAGTGCGGCTGCGTCTACGACATACTAGTATTACGACCACCACTATTACTACAACTCGCATTACCACCATTTGTACCGCGACGCTTCGCAATGCCATGTGTACTGGCACCACCACTGCAAGCACTGCGACTACTGATACAGCTGCCACCACTACGATTACTACTACTGCAAATGCGAATCGCATTCGTACTCGTATCATTACCGGCATTATGTGCACGAGCACCAGTTACGTGTACTCGTAGTACCACCACGGTTCGTGCTGATATGCCACTACCGCGATTACATCTACACCGATTACTCTTTTCACCCCTAGCAATTCGAATGTAACTGCTACGACGACTTCGACGACTGTTGCGACTGCTACTACGCCCGTCTTAGGGCTCCAGGGGCCCTGCCTGGGCCACGGGACACTCAAACAACGAGTCGGGACGAAGAGCTTGTCCTGGGGGAAGGCCCCGGTGTCCAGGACCTGTTTGCCTCATGACCCGCTCGTTTGATTCCACACGGTGGATTTGGTAAGTCGGCCTCTGCTTCGCAGTTGTGCACTTCGCCTCTCCCTCCGGCCTCTGCTCTCACACGCCCGTCGGGAGACGTCATTGCCAGATCAGATTCAAAAAGGTGTCCGTCATGGCTCCAGCGATGTGGGAGCAGGCCAGGGTGGACACACCGCGACCCTCACGACAGGCCCCCGGGAGGGACAGGGGCCCAGACAACCTACGCAGGGGAACTATTGAGCGCCAGAGCACTGGCCACGTTCCTGAGCGGGGTTGATGCTTTCAGCACTTACACGCTGAGACAGTTGTCGTCACGAGTTGAGGTTTGTCCGCGTTGCCGTGGGTGGTGTCCAGGACTGATTCTTGGCTCATGTGCTCTTTGACAGGGCATAGCGCTGACGTTGACACTCAGAATTCCCTGGGCAAGCCCAGTTGGGGAGACGAGGAGGAGCAAATAGGAGGAACGAGGAGGGAGGGACGAGTGAGGGGAGAGGCGTCAGTTCATCGAGGCCTTCCACGTTCGCAGCCACGCGGACGAAGAAGATGGCGATGGAGAGGACGCGAAATACCTGGCTGCTCTGCCTTCCAGGCCACGCAACCTGTGGATGTCAGAGAGCGCGCGTGGATGCTCAGCAAGTGCTGGTCGCTGGTCGTCATCCTGCTCCCTGCAAGTGCTATGTATCGGTGCACTCCTCCGATTTCTCTCCTCCTCGTGTTCCGCTTCTTCTTCTTCTCTCATCACTCCCTCCTTGCCCTCCTGTTTCTCTGTGCAGTTCCCTTCTGAGTAATTATTCTTCGTTGAACCGCCAGACTTTTCGGTAGTGCAAGCTGGGCCTTTCGCTTCAGCGTTCTTGGCAAGTGTTTTTCTCAAGCCTGGAGCTTCCAAGAGTCATACAGATGGAGAGCGGCTGGCTTTCAACGTGTGGCTCTCGTTTAGCATGCGTTCCAAACGCCCACCATTGCTACACGGATGTCTAGCCGATTTCGAAATGCGGCTCTCGCTTTGGTTTGTGCCAGTTAGTCCTACAACAGTAATCGATGAGGAAGTGGCTGTTTCAAGATGCGGCTTTTGCTTTGGCGCCGCGCGCATTCGGCTATACGATTGTATTCCCAACAGCAATACTGACAGGCATGATGTAAATGTCAGAATGTGTGGCTCGCGTAGTGGCGCAGCGTACACTCGTCTTAAGTCTTCAACCGGTGCACGTATGGGTCCTTTGAAACAGTGGCTCTCGCTTGACACTTCCTCAGCTCGACGGGTGATGCATTTTCAAAGCTGCAGTGACAGCAGGGCGGGGGCGGCTGTTCTTGTTTCCGGACGTGGTTTTACCAGCCCGGCATTTCCCGAACAATGGTCTTGACCCGACGGCGACAAGGGCGACTAGCCCAGGGGCGGGCACGACGCGCATGCACCGGGGAGCCTCGCCGAAGACCTGGATCACCCGGATAGATTCGGATGCAATTCTTGGGAGATCAAATTCAAATTTTGCCCTGGTCCGAAGTCTGGTTTCATCCGGCTTAGCCCGCCGATTCTGGCTTAATCCCGCTTATTCCCCCTGGATGCGAGGCCCACTCGGGCGTAACAGCTCCCCCCCAATGGGGCTTGATCCTTCCGACGAAGAATTCCCAGTGGTTGCCTCCTAAGATCGATGTCTTGCTCCCCCCTGGGCTATTCGCACCCGTCGTCGCCTCCGACAGACCTCCTGCGCAGCCTCGGGCTCGGGCGAGCGCGGGCGAGCGCGGGCTCGGCGGCGCGGGCCCACCCCCCCCGCGGGGCTCGAGCCGCGGCGCTGCCCGCCGGGCGCGCCGGGCTCACGTGCGGCCTCCCGCGGCGCCACGCCGCGGTGGCGTCTGGCACCTCGGTGCCAGGGCAAGAGGCTGTGCACCCTTAGGGGAACGAACAATGACATGAGCATAAAAGCTCGGAGGTCCGCGCGGATTTCTCGGATCGGCGCTGGGGCCCCCTGGCGGCGCCTCCTCCGGCGCCGCCCGTGGCGCGCTCCGCGCGCCAGGGAGTGGAGTCTAGCGCGGATCCAAGACATCCGCGCGGACCTCCGAGTTTCTATGTTCATGCCATTTTTCCTTTGTTCTAATTCTGGCGGCGGGGTGTGCGCCTGCAGTGGCCACCTGCAGCGGCGGCCACAGCAGCGGCGCTGAGGCACTGGCACAGAAAAGAAGCACAGCGGCTGCTGCATCTGCGGCGGCGCTGGCGCGGGGGCGACGTCTGGCGGCCGTGGCTGTGGCGAGCTTGGCGGGGTCGGTCGCTGCTGCGGCGTTTGCGCGGCAGCGCGATTGCGACGGCGGTTCCCGCTGTTCGTGGCAGCAGTGGCAGTCGTGGTAGCAGCGGCGGCTGCGGGTTCCAGGGCGAGCGCGGGCAGCCACGGGCGTGGCGCCGTTCCCCTTGCAAATGCGGCATGTGCGGGCCAGCCCCTGGCTGGCCAGGCGGGGATGCGTCGACGTTGGGGGGCGGCGACAGCGGCAGAGGTGCAGCGCTGGTGTCGGCGTGGTGAAAGTCGGGGGTGCGACGATGGTGGGAGGGGAGGGGCGGGGAGGTTGACGGTGCAGGGCTTGACGACGGCGGGGGTGGCGCACCAGGGATAGAGAGTGAGAGAGAGTGCGAGAGAATACAACTCCTTTGTGCAGTTCATTCGTTCTGCGGCACACTGAGGTTTTAAGAGCAAGCGTGTAGCTTGATGCCTGCAGCGAAAGCACTTTTTACCATGTTTCACCTTGGTCGGTAATAGTGAAGAGCTTCCTTTCCAGTTGATGCCATTACGCTATGAGTATCTCTCCCTGGCCCCTGGATGTGTAAGTGCTGCACCCTGGGCCCTGTGCTTCGCTCCCCCTGCGCTGTGGCTTCAGCCTGGCGTGGCGGCGCGGGCCTGGACTCGCACGCTCGCCCCCGTCTTGGCCTGCCCCTGCCCACGGCCGCCGATACTGGTATTTTGGGGTTGCGCGGATCCCAGCGCGGCGCGGGCGTGGCCACATGGCGCGGCCCTGGGCCCGCGGGCCCGACGTGCCCGCCTGGCGCGCGCGCCAGACCCCGCGCGCGCCAGTGCCCGCGCAGGGGCGCCTGCGCTGGCGTTCTCGGGCTCGGGCGGCCAGCCGCGGTGGGGCGCGGCCTACTGGCGCGGGCTTGGACCTGCAGGCCAGGCGGCCCTGGCTCGGGCCTCGGCAGCGGGTGGCCGCTTGCAGCGGCTGCCGCGGCAGTGGCGCTGGCGCTGGCCGGGCCACGATGGTGGCGCCGGCGCAGGGGCGCTGCGGCGGCCGCGGCAGTGGCGCGTATGGCGGGCTGTCGGGCGCTACTGCGGCGTGCGTGTGGCAGCGCGAGGAGTTGGCGGTGGCCGGCGCAGCGCTGGCCGTGCGGGCGCCAGCGGTTGCGTGGTCGCGGCTGCAGCGGCGGTTGCGGGCTCTAGGGCGAGCGCAGCCGCGAGCGCGGGCCAATCCCCCGCTGGCCCGCCTTTACCCTTTCCAGTGGGACATGCGCGGGCCAGCCCCCGCCTCGCCCGGGCAATCCCCACTTTCGATTATCCCTAGTTCCTGCGGCGTGCGCGGGCCAGCCCCCCCTTGGCCCTGCGCTTGGCCACCCTGCAGAGGGAAAGCCAGGCATATCCCCCATGCCCGCGGACTGCTCGGGCCTGGACCCGCGGGCCCGACGTCCCTGTTTCGAGTCTGGGCGGGGCCCGCCTGGCGGGCCAGACCCCGCGCGCGCCAGTCCCCGCGCAGGGGCGTCCGCGCTGGCAGTTTTGGCCTCGGGCGGCCTGCCGCCCGAGACCAAAAATGGCTCGCGTTCCTTAAGGAGCAGTGCCGTCGGCTGCCTCATTGTGGCAGCCGCTGCCCGGCTTGCGCGAGGCGTCCCTTTTCGCGCTGCGGCGATTGGCGCCGCCTGGCGCTGCGGGCGAGGCGCCGAAAAGAAGCGTTTGGGCTCGGGCGGCTTTCGAGCTTGAGCTCCTGACCGTCTCAGACGCACTGGATCATCACCAACATCCTCCTCCTCCTCCTCCTCCTCCTCCTCATCATCATCATCATCATCATCATCATCATCATCATCATCATCATCATCATCATCAGCAGCATCATCATCAGCATCCTCATTAGCATTAACTTCATCATCATCACCAGCAGCAGCATCGTCATCCTCATTATCACCATCTTCATCACCATCATTATGAGCAGTTATCATCACCAGCAGCATCATCCACACCATCGTCATCGTCATCAACATCGCTACCCTCATAAACATCATTATCATGACAATCATCATTATGTTAATGCCAGTGGCCATCACCTTCATCGTCATTAGCATCATCGTCATCATCAGCATCGTCGTCATCATCATCATCATCATCATCATCATCATCATCATCATCATCATCGTTATCATCATCATCATCATCAGCATCATCATCATCCGCATCATAATCGTCATCACCAGCAGCAGCAGCGTCATCATCATCATCTTCATCATCATCATCCTCATCATCACCATCCGCACCATCATCATTACATCATCATCATCAGTATCATCATTACCATCGTTATCATCATCATCATCATCATCATCATCATCATCATCATCATCATCATCATTATCATCATCATCACCATCCTCATCACCACCATCAGCAGCAGCAACACCATCCTCCCCCTCCTCATCATCATTGTCATCGTCGTCCTCATAAGCATCATCATCATGATACTCATCAGTCTGCTAATAGCATTGATCATCATCACCATCGTTGTCATCATCATCGCCACCATCATCATCAATACATCCTCCCCCTCCTCATCATCGTCATCGTCATCGTCATCGCCACCGTCACCGTCACAGCCATCGGTTCGAACAGCCGCCACACGTCATGCTAGACTGGCACGGTGGCGGACTTGCTGCAGGAAGCCAGATCAAAATCGCAACCGCCTCATGTTCAGACTTGCCAACATCATATTCATCCGAACCGTCCAAGTCACGATGGCCCCCCCCTATCCCTCTCGGCGTCATCGCATGCGCCAGCTCTGCCAGATGCTCGTCGGAGACCCCAAGAAGCTCTTGAGAGGCCCCAGGAGTCTTCTCAGAGCCCCCAAGCTCGAAGCTCTTCGAAGGCGCCCTAAGACTCGTCATAGGCGCTTTGTCGGCCTGTGGGGGGGTCTGGGCCTCTGCGTGCAGCCGACCCCCTCCCCCACACCTTCTGCCCTACCCGACGATCTATAGACTGGAGCACCCTGGGCCATCAAAATGCCCACTGGGCAACGATAGCACCGGACGAGCCACACAAGCACCTCCTCTCCCTCGTCCGCCCCCCGTCCTCGGCGTACAGTTGGGCTCCGAGGGGGGCGAATCCCGCCCCCCTGTCGCACGGCGGCATCGCCCGCGTCGGCGCCCCCGCGCGCGTTCGCAGGAGGGAAGGGGGGGAGCGGAATGCCGCCGCGGCTGCATACGTCGAGGGCGAGGACGAAGGAAAAGGAGGCCGAGAACACCGTGGTGCACCTGACGGCCCTCGGCCCGGAGGGGCAGCAAGTCCGGGTGGACACCACGCGCTTCGCGGAGACCAGGCAGGGCCGCCCACGCTTCTCTTTTGGGTGCGATTCGATCCGCCCGCCGGGCCCGCGATTCCGATGCGCTTCGAGTCGGTTCGATTCGTCGGGGACGGCCTGGGCCGGCTGGAGCCAGGCGTGAAGGTGCGATTTTCCGATTCGATGCGGGGCGACCCGCTGGCGATCTGATCCGTTTCCGAGCCGATCCGATCCCGCGGCTCGATGCAGCTCGGACCCACCAGGGTGATCCGCAACCAGATCGCCGTGCAGGTGCAGGTGCCCCCCGACGAGATGCAGCTACAGGTCGACGGCGAGGTGCTCTGGGAGGCCCTGGAAGAAGAACAGAGGGCATAGCCACAAGCCTTCGTCGGAGGTCCTCGCGGATTTCCTGGCTTGGCGCCGGGCCTCTCTGTCGGCGCCTCCGGCCCCTGGCACGCCCCGCGCTCGCCAGGGAGGGGGGGCCCAGCGCCGATCCAAGAGATCCGCGCGGACCTCCCACGGCTTCTGCTTCCTGGGGGCACAGGAGGTACCGATGCCGCCACGCTCTGGACCCTCCCAGGGTGCTCTCTGACCTCACCACCTACCAAACCACCCCAACCCAACCCGAAGGCTCAGATTTACCCTCGATTTCCAGTGAGGGGGGTGTCGGGAAACATCGAAAAAACACGTGTGGAACCCTTACCCCCCCCAACCCGAAATTCGGGTCTTCGGGTTGGGTTGGGGTGGTCTGGTAGGTAGTCATGACCAGTGCCCCGGGGAGGGTCTGGCCGTGGCGGCGAGGGCGCTCCAGGACGAGCAGCGGCATCGGTGCCTTGTGCCTCCTCCGGGCGTCTTTGCTCCTCGAGGTCCACGGCCGTCCGTTCGAGGGCTGGGATGCCGACGAGCTCGCAGGCCCGCCCGGGCCCGTGGTGCAGTGGTGGCGCTGCTCGAGGCTGCGGGCGCTCCTGGAGCACCGAGGGCTTTCCGGAGTGAACGCCGTGGGGAGGTTCCCTCGGGTGTCGCTAGAGGTGCCCGAGGTGCTCCTGGCCCAACGTTCCCCCCCAGGATTTCCAAGGGAGGCCCCCTCGGCCTCCAGAGCACCACTCGGGAGGCCCCGAGGGCCCCAGGGACTCCCAACACGGCGCAAAAAGTTGGGGGCACCCCTGCTCAGGGGGCAGGGGTACCCTCAGCACCCAATGATTCTCAGAGGTGGCAAAGGTGACGACAGCGCTTCCTTGCCCTCGCTTTCGCCTTGTTGGACCTCCTGGGCGGTCCTCGTTCTCACCGCTTGGTTTGCCTTGAGATTCTGGTCAGACCGCACCCCAGGAGAGGTCCGTGGAGTAGCAGTATGGGTGCCTTTTGGTTTCCCCAGGTTCGGGCGCAGCGCGCTGCACTTCGCCATCGCGGCAGTGCCCAGGGGGGTCAGCACCAGTCTCGGGCACAATGCAGAACCACAGTCACAATGAAGACGATTTTTCTGGAGGGCCCCTCGGGGGATAACCCACCGGCCTCGACATGAGCACGGTGGTTGTTGTCGATTTGGCCGTCCGCGGACGCCAAATCGACCACAACCATACGAAGCTGGTTTCGGTGTTCCGACACCTCTTGGCATGCACAGGACATTCCCAAGGGTGTGCCCTCGATGTGGTTGTGGTCGCTTGCTGTCCTTGCACAGTCAAGCGACCACAAGTCCGCAACCGGCCACAAACTAAGTCATGCAAGTGCCCCGACTGTGCACTTGCACAGCCGTGCACTACCCCGCGTCCGCTTCCAGCCAAAACTAAGTCATACGACGCACCTCCTCGTCAACACAGCCTGAACGCCGCGGGCCACACAACGGGGAGCTTGGTATTGTTTGGTCCTCGTTTAGGAGCGAGAGCTGGTCAAAAGCGAGGTAGGTTCGCTGGACTTTCAACTTGTGGGGTCGCCAGCTCCTGAGGATCGAGGTTCTAGGATCGCATGTCGAGGCAGTTCCGTGGACGTTTGGGGTCGTTTGGGCTGCCTCTTTGGGGCCCCGTTTTCGAGGAGGAGGTGGCGTTTCCTCAAGGAAAGGCCCCCCCTAGTTTTGAGTCGGGCCTGTCCCTCAACAGGGGGAAAATTCAAAAATTAGTCAAAAAATAGTACGGGGACTATTTTGTTTTTACTATTTTTGAGCTTTTCCGTTTTTTCTGTTGTTGGTATTTATTATTTTTCGTCCAAAATCCCCCTGTAGGGGGACAGGCCCGACTTCACCCTAGTTTGTGATGACCACCCTTGGCATTGCCTGACCATCATCGAGGGGGATTGCTCGCTATGCCGCCTGATAGTCGAGGACGAGACCTTCGAGGAGGCCACGGTGGACCTGCAGGACCAGTTCGGGGACACGCCGCTGATGCTCGCGGCCATCCTGGGCTTCGACGACATCTCGAGGAGCCAGGCATGGCATGAACATCAGCTCTCGGAGGTCCGCGCGGCTCTCTCGGGTCGGCGCCGGACCCCCCTCCTCGGCGCGCGGAGCGCGCCGGGGGCGGCCCTGGGAGGCGCCGCAAGGTGGCGCCAGCGCCGATCCAAGGCTTCCGCGCGGATCCTCGAAAGTGTATGCTTATGCCGTTTTTGTTCCTCGAGACATCGTGTCGGTGCTGGTGGGCAAGAGCGCGTACGTCGAGACACGGAGCGGGGCCGGACGGACGCCCCTGGCGCTGGCGGCGGAGCACGGCCACAGGTCCGTGGTGAAGTTGCTGCTGACCCTGGACGCGAGCGTGTCGCCAGCGTTCGGCGATGGCGAGGCCTCCGTGCAGCCCAGACTTCCGACCCGGTTCTTTCCCAGTTTGCCTACGCGATGTTTTCTTTTTGCTTTTGTTTGTACATCCACAGTTGACAACTTCTTGCGTCCGCTCGACCACTCGGATTTCCACGCAGAACCGCGGGACTGTCCCTCCTCTTCTTCCACCCCCTTTTTGTCGCAGCCCCCTGGGCTCAAGCCAGCTTCCCCTCCTCCTCCTCCTCCTCCTCCTCCTCCTCCTCCTCCTCCTCCTCCTCCTCCTCCTCCTCGTCCACAATTACTCAATATGAATACTACTCTCCTCCTTCCCCTGATGACGGGTTGGGAGTGTTCGCCGCCCCCCCGCGTATTATTTTCTACACACAGGATTCCCCGGAGTTGGGTTTTCGCCTGCATCTTAAATGCTGCTCTCGCTGAGGCGCCGGCCTCATTTTCGGGCCCCGCTCGTTCCGAATCGTGCTCCCGCTGCAGCGCTGGCCTCATTTCCGTGCTTCCGCTCGTTCCGAATCGTGCTCCCGCTGCAGCGCTGGCCTCATTTCCGCGCTTCCGCTCGTTCCGAATCGTGCTCCCGCTGCAGCGCTGGCGTCATTTCCCGTGCCATGCCACGGCATGCAATGCAATGCTAGGTTGCGTTCCGCTGCGCGATGCCATGCCTTCAGCTGAAGCTGTGATATGCAGTGCTTAAGTGCCACGTCGTGCTCTGCCATGCTACGCTTTGATCTTCAACGCCATGCTATGCAATGTTATGTTCGGGGCCGGTGTGCGATGCCATGCTTTGCGTTGCAAAGCTTTGTGATGCACTTCTTCACTACGCCACGCCACGCCATGCTGTGACATACTACGACTACGCTTTGCGGTTGCTCTTCTACGCCATGCCATGGCGTGCTCTACAATGCATCGCGTACCCTTTCGGAATCATTGCCCTGCTCGACATCCGACTGTGCGAGTAGAGAGGGGATCTACGCCATGGTAAGGCACGGGAGGGAGGGGTATGATGTCAGATATGACGCGAGCGCACCTAGCTTGTCCTCCTCCCCCTCCCCCTCCCCCTCCTCCCTCCTCCTCCTCCTCCTCCTCCTCCTCCTCCTCCTCCCCTCCTCCTCCTCCTCCTCCTCCTCCTCCTCCTCCTCCTCCTCCTCCTCCTCCTCCTCCTCCTCCTCCTCCTCCTCCTCCTCCCCCTCCTCCTCCTCCTCTTTTCTACGGAGGGAGGCCCCCCCCCCCCGGGCTCGGCCCCCGCCCCGCCCGTGCGGAGGGAGGCCCTCTTCCGTTCGTTACCGGAGGGTGCCCCCCGGCGGCTTCCAGGAAGGCAGGCGCCCCCAGGGGGGGGGACTCGTGGGCGCTGTACTGGCGCTCGGCGGAGGGCCAGGATGGCAGTAAGGAAAGCGTCTCGGGAGCGGAAAAGAGGGGGGTGATGACTAGGGGGGGGTGGATATCATGGCGTGGGCCATGAGATTTCCCCAGATTTCATGGCGCCTCTTCTTATTTCATTACGTCCCTGGCCCCCCCGCTGGGCCGCGCACATGCCGCGGGTCATGATTTGCACACCCCCCTCTTGGACACCCCCCTCTTGGCCGCTCCCGAGCGTCGTGTGGCGGTTAACAGCGACACATCATAGAGAATCAACGGCGAATCCCTTTCCGAAGGCAATGATGGGAAACATGTGTTGCCGTTGTTCTGTCAGAAGGTGTCACTGACATCACCAGTGATCACGCCTGTGCCGTAGAGCCGCCAGCTTAGGTTCTTGTTTACAATGTGACAGAACGCGGAGCTAACGCTGACACCGATCCGAAGAGGCATCCGGCTGCGGGCACCCCCTTCTGGGCCTAAGATAGAGGAGCACGAAGACGGACAGGGTGGGTCGGCCCCGTGGGGGGATTCCTTCTTCGGGGCTCAAGAGACAGGGGTCAATGCAAACGGGGGTCAGTCAGCGCGCCAGATCTTGCAGGATCCTGCATGGCCAGGGGCGCATTGACCCAGGTTAGGGCGCAGGATCTTGCAGGATCCTGCAGGATCTTGGAAGATCCTGGAAGGCACGACTGACCGGGGTCTGGATTGATGTGGGTCAGTAGACCACCGATTTCTCCCGCCGAGGAGGCTATACTGTCAGCTTGTGATGAGCAATTGACAGGACCCCCCCCTCGGCGCGGGCTGATGAATAGTTCCCGCGGGGCGCGATATTCTTTTTTCTATCACGCGCGCCAGGGGGGAGGAGGAGAGGAGGGGGAGGGATAAACGGGAGGAGAAGGAGTATGACGAGGAAGATGAGGAGAGGATGGAGGAGGATGAGGAGGACGACGAGGAGGAGGAGACGGTGGAGGAGACGGTGGAGGAGGAGGAGGAGGAGGAGGAGGAGGAGGAGGAGGACCAGTAGGAGGAGGAGACAGTGGAGGAGGAGGAGGAGACGGTGGAGTAGGAGAAGGAGGAGGAGGACGAAAGGCTGGTGAAGGAAAGGGGAAGTTGCGAAGCCTGCTGCGCGCAGCTGGTTTCGGTCGCCCCGTCGAAAGGCCAGTCCTCGACGCATGGCCGCTTTCGGCGCCAGGAAGCGCTTGGAAAATCGGCGATGTGAGCTGCTTGGCAAATCCCCCCTTTGCTGCGCCCCACCTTCGTCCAGCCCGCCTTGCCCGCAGGCCCGCATTGGTTCGACAGAAAGAGGGGGCCCTGGCTCGCCCTTGGCTCCAAACTCCGCCCCTTGCCCCTCGTTGGCGGCCGGGTGTCGGCGCTAATCACCGGCGCCGCCCCGTTCATTTTCAATATGGTGGGCGATACCCCGCGATTCGCCCGAGAAGGGGTACTTTTTTTTAGAACGCGCGCCCCCACGGATTTGTTAACCACAAGCTGACATTAGGTGACCTTCCTGGTATCGATGCCGAAGCTTGTCCCCCTGCCCGAGAAGTTCTGGTGCACGGAGGTCCTTCATACCCTGCTGGGGAAGACAAGCACCCGCCTGCACAGTCAGACAGACTGCAGCCGATATGGGCACACTGTATGGGGGCCGCAGGGCTCGCTCCGATCTATTGAGGGTACCTCACCAATCAGCTAGTTGTGCTGCGAAATTGACAGATCAGCAAGTTGTGAACTACCCAATCCAGATTACGCTGACATAGATGCAGGTATCATGGGTTAGGGATTACCCACTGATGTGATACTGAAGCAGTTTTCGGATGCTGGTCAAACGAACGGCACACGAACGCACCATAGTACGAGTGCAACCAGTCGGAAAACTTTGATGCCCCATACCCAGGTCGCCGAGACGACAACCGTACCTGCTTCATGGTACCCCAGAGGCGAAAGTCGTTGCGGCTAATTTGGCGCTGATACTTGAATGTATGCCTGCGATCATGTGGGGGGAAGCGCTTTTGAGGCGCGCGCCTCTACGCACCATTGGTGGGAACAGTCAAACGGTGCGCAAGATGTGCAAAGCGGGGGTGGGGGTCGCCAAACGCTGATGCGCATGCCCCGCACCCATCGACGAATAGACGCATCATCTATAGCTGAGGAGCTTCCACGGGGAATCGTTGAATTTGGTCATGAGAAAACACAACCATAGTGCGGATGCCAGTGCCAGCGAGTTACTGGAACCGACCTTATGGGTCAAGATATTTTGTTTGAGTTGAGTAGTGATCCCGCGGTTTTGGCCTTCCCCCAGACAATCAGGCGTACTTGCAGTTCACGTTCGAAGATGGGCTCCCCCTGAAACCTCTTGGGGGGACACCGTACATTGGATCTTCGTCAGGACCTGGAAGCGGTTCGATCAGGTTGAGGCTAAAACACCGACCCGTGAATGCAACGGAAGGCCTACAAATTTTGGCAGTCGGGCGGCCGGTGGGAGTGAGGCTAGCTACACAAGAGCTTAAAATGGCCGTTCTCTCGAGATGGATCACGACCAGGACCATGAACTGAACGATGTGTTGTTTCGGGAGCCGTTGTGGTTCCACAGAGAGTCCATGCAATTTGCTGTTCATAGCTCTGTTGTGGTGAAACTTGCCGAGTAGGACAGCCTAGGCCTATGCCGAAAAGGGAACTGTGATGTAATAAGCTTGGCCAGAGAGGATGACCTTACCACCGATACGGGTGCTGAAAAAGGCGATGCGCTGTATCCAGGGGGCGGCAGGAAACCACGTTGCCTTGTGAGCCCCTCCACCAAGCAGGGGGGGTCCCTGCGGCAGTTCGTGGCTGAGGCCATTCACTAAGGGGAAAGACATCACACGAATTGTTCTGTGCATCTTTTCGAGCCCGATCGACCCGTGATGGTCCCGGGGGCCGAAAACCGGCGAGACCGCTTGGTATAAAAGGCTGCAGCGCCCAGATCTCAGGGGTTCATGTTTCTTCTCTGAGCCATGCTGGCCGTGGCGAGGGAGGTCAGGGGTGACCCAACGGGCCTCGAAACGATTGCAGGGGCCTCTGGAGGCTTCAGGTCTTCCCCACGCCTCCTCCTCGCCTCCTCTTCCTCCTCCTCCTCCTCCTCCCGCTCCTCCTCCTCCTCCTGCTTTCCTCCTCCTCCTGCTCCTCCTTCTCCTCCTCCACTTCTCGCCTCCTCCTCTTCCTCCTCCTTCTCGTCCTCCTCCTCCTCCTCCTCGTCATCGTCGTCGTCGTCGTCGTCGTCGTCGTCCTCGGAGCCTCGACGGCCGCTCTGCATCACCCAAACATCTATCTTTGTAGTGTGTGTTCGTCGGGTCACCGAGGGGCGACGCGCGTGCGCGCCGAACTCTTACAGCACATGGTCGGTGGTGGGCGCTTTCTGTCCATGCCGCGCGGGCAACGATATGCAAGACGGTGGGAGCTCTCGTCCAGGAATGTGCACAGGAGGCTGCAGACCCTGGAGGATGCCTTGTTCGACGAGGGCGTCGGTGATATCCATGGCCAATCCACGGTTGTAGTTTCCCCGTGTTCCAGACTCTGGATTCCTCATCCAAGGGTTCCTTATCCAATGACCCCCACCGTAGTACTAGTGCGGTCGGACCGAGGTATAAGATCGAGGTCGGCCCAGGGAGGGCACCCTGATGTTCTTCGTGCTTGTTGGACATTCTTGCGTCCTGGGGGGAGGGTATACCCTCGAAGGTTTGTCCGTTTGGCCGGCGGAGCGTCTCGTGTTTTTGAAGGATGTTCTTCTGTTCTGAGGCCGGCCGCAGGGGCTTGGGCTTGAACCCCCTGCCACGTGTTGGTGCTCGTGCGCGTGCTGTGGCGATCGCAGCGCTCCCCTGCCCCGGCGTGCCCCGCCCCGCCCAAGAGCTACCGCTACCTGGGGCCCCAGTGCCCCCCCCACCCCACCAGTGAGTGACGACCGTTACCGGGGGGAGGAGGGGGGGGAGGAGGAGGAGGGGGCAGGAGGAGGAGGAGGAGGACGACAGTGTAATGCTGATGCCCTTATAAGAGTAGGCATAACCCTGTGTGTCGGGTGGGGCGCTTGGGCTCACCCACCCTATCGAGGCGGTGTTGATGAGGATTGGGAAAGTCCACCTTCCGTTAAACGGTACCACGTACCGTGCGACGCACCTGTAAGTAGTGGCTCGTACGCGCCTGCCGCAAATCTTTGACAGACGCCTGTGCCAGCTCAAGGTGGAAGGCACACCCACCGATAGCCATGTCCCGGTGACAACGGAGTCTCGCAGGAAACGTCCCCGCGGGCAGCCACGCTCCGCTTTCCCAGACCGTGTGGGCAGGAGGGGGGCGAAGGGGGAGGGGACAAGGATCATGTCCAAAACAGGGAGGTAGACGATGACCAGCAAGAGACAATGGTGGATGGGAAGCGAGGGGATTCCAAGTGAGATAAGGGATGGAGATGGGGAGGGAGGGATTGGGGAGGGGAGGAGGAAGAAACATAGGGGGGGGGAACGAGGAGAGGGAGGAGTGGGAAAGGAGGGCTGAAACGAAAATATTCCAAGTTTGTATCGTCTAGGTCGCCCCGTGGCTTCGAGGTGGAGCTCTTGGCCCACCCTTCACCGGACAGCTGCTAGCAGCCGATCTCCGCGAACGTTGGTGAAGTCGAATGGTGGAGGGGGGCAGGATTTGTCCTTCCCAGTGCGTCCTCCCCCTGGCCGGTGACCTGGAAAAGGCCGCGTGGGGATCCTGGCAGGTCACCGCCGGCCCGCCGGGCAAGCGGAGAGGCCAAGAGGGAAGAGCGGAGGCTAGGAGTGCACCCTCAAGGTATTGGATTGCCCTTGATCCAAGAACAATTCGCTTCACATTCCCACACCTCTCATGTGGAGGGAGAGGGGTGGAGGGAAGGAAGACGGGAGGGGGGCGGGGAGATCGGGGGATGCGGCCCGAAGAGGGGAGGAAGAGGGAAGGAAGGAGAGGGAGGGGAGGGCTGATACGAAAAGGCCTCAAGTTCGTATCATCTAGGTCGCCCCTTGGCTTCGAGGTAGAACTTTTGACCCCCCCTTCACCAGACAGCTGCTAGCAGCTGATCACCGCGACGTTTGCGGTGTCGAATGGTGGAGGGGGGGCAGGACTTGTCCTCCCCAGTGCGTCCCCCCCCCCCCCAATGACTTGGAAAAGGCCGCGAGGGGGCCCCGGCAGGTCACCGACAGACTGCCGGTGAAACGGAAAGGCCAGGAGGGAAGAGCGGAGGATAAGGGTTTCACCCTCGAGGTACTGGATTGCCCCCTCGATCCAAGAGCAATTCGCTTGTACATGCCCGATGGTTTGATCGTTTGCGCTGTCAGGGGAACTGTTTGCCCCGGCTGTGTTGGGACACAGGGGGCCCAGGATTCGCCCTGGCAGTTCTTGACGAAGGCGAGGGGCAAACATTGAGTGAACAGCCCAGGGCCTCGCTTAACAAGACGCCGAGCGATTGCGAGGAAGTGACAGGCAGGATAGACTCAGCGAACAGCGAACCCGATTCATTGGACAGTGTTGGCGTCGGGGGGGGGTGTAGCAGCTTTGGGGGCACCCCCCGCACCATCGGAGGGAGGGGGCCGGGGGGAGGGAGGCAGGGAAAAGCTGGGAGTGGAGCAGGTGAGGAGGAGGGCAACAGAAAGAAGTGGGGGAGAGAGGAGAAGGCATGGATGACAGAATTGGCGATGACAGTCTGGCTGTCCCCCCTCCTCTTTCCTCCCCGCCCCGCTTCGTTTTGCCGTCTCTTCCTTTTCCCCTCTCCTGCTCCTTTTTGTGTTCAGGGTCGGCTTACCTCCCGCCGCCTACACTTGTCGGCACGTTCCCCCGCCCGAAACGGTGCAATGGCAGCGCTGCCTGCGCGTGCTGAGCTCTCACGTGCCATGTGGAAAAAAAAAAAAAAGAATTGGCGAATGACGGTCGAAGCGTTGGGAGAGCGGGTCACAGGACGGTGCACCGCTTCATTAGGGGGGGCGGGCTGCCGGGGCCGCAGCCAAGGAGATGGACGTGGGTAGACGGATCGTTAACAATCAAGCGAGAAGACTGCGACGATCGTGGCAGGGTCTTTCCTGGTACCTTGCTGGTGGCGTCGCTGCAGCAGCTAACGAAATCAAGACTAAGCCCATAGCTGTGGCCGTACCACTGCAAGTGCGACTGATGTTTGCACAAAGGATGGGCTGGGGAAGGGATGAGGACTACGGTTCAAGCAAAGCCGAGATCGGCATATATTCTTCCAGGCACTGGGCTGGGCCTCTCTTGGAATTGGCGTGTTGGCGGCGGCTGAAACGCTGCCACGAATACTTGGCGCCAGGCGATGTGAACTCCAAGAGGCAATCTCGCTTAAGGCCCCAGAAGGCTCCCTGACTCTGAATCGGCCCCGCACTTATTGCAGAGAAAGTTCCCCCAAGTGGGCAATTGGAATATGCAGCACGTGCTTCCGAGGGTTCGTGGAGGAGGTGGAGGCGGAGGAGGCGGAGGAGGAGGAGGCCCGACCGTGTCCAATGCCCTCACCGTAGTGCCAGCACGTCCTCCTGCTTCCCAGCGAGGCCTCCGAGGCGTCCGGCGGCGGCGAGGCCGGCGAGACCTGGGAGGGCGCGGGGCCGCCGGCGGCCTCGTCGCGGGCCAGGGCGGGCCGAGGGAGGCCCGACAGGAGCTGCGACGCCAGGAGCCCCGCCGTCGCGGTCGTCGCCGTCGACGTCGTCGTCGTTGCGGTCGTCGTCGTCGTCGTCGTCCTCGTCGTCGTCGTCGTCGTCGGCGGCGGCGGCGGCGGCGACGTCATCGGCGGCGTCATCGGCGGCGGCGGCGGCGTCATCGGCGGCGCCATCGGCGGCGTCGGCGTCGGCGTCGGCATCGGCATTGGCGTCGGCGTTGGCGTCGGCGTCATCGTCGTCGTCGTCGTCGTCGTCGTCGTCGTTTTTGTTGTCCTCCTCCTGCTCCCCCCTCTTCCCTCCTCCTCCTGCTTGTCGTCCCGCGCCTACCGCGCCACTCTCCCCAGGTACCTGGCGCGTCTGAACGGCAGGGACGACATATCGAAGATGCTGCGCCGCCACGAGCAGCAGACGGCGAAGGCGCTTGCAGCCCTGCAGGCCGCCGCACCAGGCGAGGAGAGCGGCGAGGCGGACGAAGGTAACACGGGCCAGGAGCCCGAGCGCGAGCGGATCGCCGTCGAAAGAAGAGGTAATCCTCCCCCCCTGCGTGCGCCCCTCGTCCTGTCTCCTCTCTCTCCTCGTCCGCCTCCCGCTGGCGTGCTGGCGCACCTGTGCCCGTTCTCTTCGGCGTCCGCTGCGTCGGCAGGCTGCATCTCTCATGGCGCCGACATCGCAGAGCGGACTTCGTTCGGAAAGCAGTAGACGTGGCCCGAACTGTCCTGGAGAATTTCATTCCGGAATTCGAAGTGCATTTCGTGCGTATGTTGTTGTTGTTGTTGTTGTTGCTGTTGCTGTTGTTGTTGTTGTTGTTGTTGTTGTTGTTGTTGTTGTAGTTGTTGTTGTTGTTGATGTTGTTATTGTTGTTGTTGCTGTTGTTGATGTTGTTGTCGTTGCTGTTGTTGTTGTTGTTGTTGTAGTTGTTGTTGTGGTTGTTGTTGTTGTTGTTGTCAGGAATGAAGACTAAACAAACATCCACGCGAAAGTCACGTCGTTTTTCGCTCGCCGTTTCGGAGTTTTGCATTGACAGAAATCCACGCACCATTCCACTGCAGCACGTCTGCAAGGTCGGTGCAGTGACATCCCGAGGCGGTGAGGGAGGCCGAACAATTGCGGCCCCAGCGCGGCCGAACTAGCCCCCTCGAGTCATAATAACAATCGCGATGGACGGTTTGCGCCAGTTTCGGCTTCTGGGGGCCTTTTACCGGGCCCCCCAGACAGTCAAGAAACGGCTCGGGATGAAAAACGGGTCTAGAGAATCGGTCTAGACCTCTGGGAGTCGAGGCCACTAAAAAATCATGACGTCTGGGGTCTGGGGAACCAGACCCATGGGTCCGCCAGATTCCATTGGGGGGGTGCGATCCATATGTGTCAGTTTCCTGTTTGTTGGAGGCGGGCACGTCCCTCTCCAGGAGGAATAGTCGAAACTAATCAAAAGCATCTTACGGGGACGATCTTTCTATGTTGTTGAAAAAAGTTTGGGTAGTTTTGTGTCTTTTCATTTTTCATTCAAAATCCGCCTGTAGAGGGACATGCCCGACCTAAGGCTCGCCTTCCCCCCCCCCGACCCTCCTTCACCTTCTGCGACCAGTACCCATTCTTCACGTTGTGCTCCCTCTTGTGGCTTGAGGTTTTGGGGCTCGAGTAGGAAATGGGTTCGAGTAGGGGGTCGTCTACATAATTAATTTACCTCAAAATTGGTTATCTCGTCGAGTGTACCAAACATACGCGCATCATGTTCGTCGATCCTCGCGCATAGTATGCGCTCTTGGTAGGTTCGTCTAATCAATCAAGTTTGGGGTAAGCCAACTCTGTAAAAATTCACTACTCGAAGGGTCACGGGTCTTGGACGTGTTTTTGTGGTTGGTCTCCAGGCGCTTTTGGGGACCCCCAGAAGCCCATAGCTTCGGGGACCTCATCACTCCTCGCCGTTTTTCTCAATTCCGTACGTCTCCACTTCCCTCCTCCCGTCCTGCTTGAGATCAGGAGGCAAAATATAGCTGACGTCATGTATCTAGTAAACGGCATCCAGGATTAAGTCGTCGTGAATCTGGGAGCAGCAGCCCTGACCCTTTCCACAAGACTCCCACATCGACGACTGAGATGCCGCCGTTCGCGGTTCGAGAACTCGAGATCCCTCATGCGGGGGTAAACATGGGAAGGATATCGACACGGCATCATCATTGTGGTTTACATGTGAGTTGCTGGAGATGAGGCGTTCAGAGAGATGATTCCGTTCTGCCCTAAAGCAGTGAGCATGAGAGCGCCGACACAAACATGGAACACACGAGTGGCGGACGAAGCCATTGTCAATGTGGAGACGCGAGGCGCGAAGGTGCCAGTGCAGACCACTGGGCATCCGCAAGTCGTATACAATTTTTGTGACGATTTGGATACGACCGTTTTTTCTTGTAACGGAAAGCACCGACCACGCTGGATTTCGCCAACAACTAGCTGCGCCGGACCATAGTTTTACCATTGCGATGTTACACGAAACAGCTGACGAAGAAATACGTGGCTTCATGGGCAATGACAGTGGATTTTCAGAGAGCCATAGGTCCTTTCAGTTCGGTTAAGTGATCAAGGAGACACTGTGAGGACGGATTGCAGAAGCATCTCATACCTACTTCAACGCAAGAGAAAGCAGGTCAAGCCTGTCAGTTTCCCACAGTGAAGAAGTGTTGTCTCAGACCCTGTCGCGAACAATCAAACGATATAAAAGTACAGTTGTGGCGAACAGGTATTGGCGGCCAGCTTTCCGATTCGTGGGCGGCATGCTGCCTCCTCGCGACTTGACTGATACATGCCGCCGAGCCTGCAGCCTGCCAGCGATTTGTGAGATTCCGTTGGGATTTTGTATATCCCCACCTTGCGAACAATTGCGCACGTGCCATGGCGGATCGCACGGGTGCCATCAGGTCGGTTCCATGAGAATTGAAGGTATGGACTCAACTATCTCATACGCACCATGGTCTATGTATCATGTAGGCCGGCACCTATGTCCTGGTCACATGCGTAACGCTGACTCGGGAATCCGCATTTTTCGCCGCGCCTTTTTTTCCGACGCGCGGCCCCGCGTCTTGGGGGGAGGGGGGGGTCGTTTCGGCCTCCGGGGCAAACTCCGCCTCAGACGCGGAGTTTGTCGGGCGTTTGCCGCGGGGTTGCCGTGAGTTTGCAGTGGGTTTGCCGTGGTGCTGGTTTCGCTTCTACTTCGGCGCGTTAAGAGCACATGGCGCGCCGACATTTCGATTGGATGGGTGATTTTTTTCTCCGACGCACGATCTCGTTGGACGTGGATACCCGTTGAAAGTCCGCCTGTGCTATGTTTGTGAAAGGTTGGCCCTCGTGGAAAAAATGAAATCATGATACGGTGCACCCAGGGCACATGCGACATATGATAATCAAGACACTTCGTCGCCAAACATTGGCAGCACAGTAAACGGATAGTGTGATCCTGGGTGGAACGGAATCACCGGCACAGGCGGGAACTGGATTCGTACATCCATTGCCGACATCGACGATTTGACCACGTAACCATGACGGGATAATTGGCGATGCTTCGTGGTCATCGTGCGCAAATTGCAGGGGGAGTTGACGTGGCGAGTTTTCTCCTTGGACCCGTGCTGACATCCGCAACTGCCGGGTGCAAGGAGGCGCCCGGACTGGTTGATCACCGCCGAGGACCGCCTAAGTTCTTCGGAGCGTTCCGGAAGCCGCCAGAAGTCTACCGCTCGGAGGTGTTTTCGTGTTTTTTCGGTTCGTACCTTCCCCCCCACTCGCTCACTCTTGACGCCCTCTTCGTCTCGTCTCCTCTCTCGTCTCTCCTCCCTTCTCCTCCCCGTCCCCTTCTCCCCACCCTTTCCGTAACGCCTCCTCCGTCCTCGTTCTCCTGCTCCCCCGCTCCCTCGGAGCGTTCTGGGAGCCTCCTCCGCCTCCTCGCCGCCCTACATGGGGAGGGCGACGAGGAGGCGGAGGAGACCCTCCCAAATGGGATGCTGAGATCGGCCCTCACGGCGTGAGACTTGAAGCCTCACGCCGTGAGGGCCGATCCCAGCGCATTGCCAGCGGCGTTATGTCAGCCTGGCACCTAAAGTCAAGGCGCTGAGACAAGGAGCAGGTCGGTTTCGGGAGGGGCTCCTTGTTCATTGTGTCCTTCCACGGCTGATTCTCGAGTGCTCCTTGCGCACCCAGGCGTTTTGGGGCCAAGCTGTGGCTTCGGTGGTTGTTTTGCGTCTCTTTGGGTCTTCGGGTAGCAGCCTTGACGATCTAGTGTCACAGTGCGTTCGTTGGTCCTCGTCCTCTTGTTTTTCTTGTGATGCTTCTTCTTTGTCATCAGGGCTGAGGATTTCGGACATTGCTGT